>JAWNLI010000374.1:0-35000 GCA_035042405.1 Drosophila demipolita | reverse complement strand
GGAAATATGCAATCGCCATATATACAGTGGACTGGGACTGACTAAATATGCAATTGTTTATAGTTGTACGACAATAAATTAAATACAATTGACCAATCTTATTGGAATTTTTTAACGAAAAATTTAAAATAAAAATGTTTACATTTGTTGTTTGGAATTCTTATCTACAATTATTCTAAATATTTAATTTTCTTGATGTAGCATAACAGTATGAATGCAGCACGAGGCGACCTATTTTTAGCATCGTTTCTGTATCGAATTTATTCGTCTGCTTTTGGCACATTATTTGCAAACATGAATCACTCAAGTTCGGTTCTACTAAATACAAATCAAAAATATATATAGTACAAATAAAAAAAATATATGTATGTTAATATAGTAAAAATTTTACCAACTTTTGACATGAATGAAACAAAGTGAACCAAACCCCAAAAATAAGTGGGCGGACCAAGCAGCATTATCTCTATATACGATATATATATATATGCATATAAGTTTGAGTGTGCGTCTGTATTATGTGTAAGTTTAATTTATAGGTGTAGTATTGTTTAGACATTTGGGATTTGTTTACACAAAATTAAACAGTTGCGCGTAATAGGAAATTATGACTACTTCCACAGCAGGCAGGCACAGTCAAAGATTGTTTTAAGTGTGTGTCTGTGTATGTGTGTACTCAATATAAATTCAATTCAATATTTCAATTGTTTTCCGTCGATAAAAAATAAGAAAATAACTTAAAAGGCTACGACTGCTATTCAAATAACGGAGCACATAAATAAAAAGGAAAGAAAGAAAGAAAAGAAGTAAAAGGAGCGCAGCACACACTATGCATAATCAAAAATAAACAAAAGATATGACGATACTTGAAGCAGAAGCAGACCTGCTTCCCCACATCTGTGGACACTAGTACTTGGTAAAAGTATATGTAAGAGCATACACATGTACCGCTATCAGCCATAGTTGTTGTTCTTGCCAGTAAGATATTTATACTATATATATACCATAATGAGACTCAATGCCAGGTCCTCCTTCACGAGATAAGATAAACAAAACAGCTGTGTGTATAAAAAAAAGTAAGCAAACGAAAGTGTCGCCTAAAAACATATGGAAAATATATACAAATATCAAGCATATGGTATAATCTACATGGACTATATATAGTGTTAACCAATATCGGGGGAATGCAGCAATTATATGGGGAAAAAATAAATAAAAAAGGAACGCAAGTTGGTTTTGCGGCTCAGTTCCTTTATTTATGTTGATGTCTGACATTACAAAAAATTTTGCCAATAAATTTAGAAATTGCTACTGAAAGTCAACTCCAAAATTGTAAATTTGATATCAATAGTTAAAGTTCTTGCATAATTAAGCGGAATCATTCCAAATCAGCGGATTTTCCTCTATATTGTAATCATATCTACGGATCGAAATATCAATTATAATGCTCAGAATATATAGTGTTATAAAATAAAACAACTTCGACATTATTGACAACCCGAACACTCTCCACGATGGCGCTGATGCATACAAAATAAAAATAAATGTATGAGCAGTGCCACTTTCATAACCACTGTGCATTGCACTGTAAGTGAAGGGAGGTGAAGTTGTGTGTTTTGCTTATCGAGCAGTTACCTGCCTACTGATAACGCAAATAATGCTTGATAATGCTGATAAGATATGTCAAGCGCCTGATAAGCTCGATTCGGTTCTTCTATTTGCCCCTTATCAGTCAGACGACTAGTGCTGATTGCGACTACCAAATTTGTTTTTCACTTATGAACTTAAAACATTGTCGCTTTCATTCATATTCAAGCATGCCAGAAGTACGTTAATATCATTTATAGTGTGTGTCTGCGAATGTGTGTTTGGTAATGCCGTACGACCTGAAGCATTTCATTAGCAGCAGGCACAAACACACAGGCATGCATGCATTGACTCTCCTTGCAGTATCTCTACACATCGCCGTTCACGTGTTAACTGTAATTTGCATGCTGCTGTTGCTGCGCTACTGATTGATAGAGAGCATGCCCAATTATCGCATACCTTTAGGTAGAGAGACAGAAAGAAAATGCATAATTTTCATTACTAACACGCACATTGCAAGAGAGAGTGAAGTAGAGTGGAGAGTTGACTTCCTTTTCCTCTATAACTATCATCAGCACAGAATGCAAATGCATAACTAATAAAAGTGCACTGAATGAATACACGATGACGATTCAACAACAAGGAGGCGATGCGCAAGTGGGCGGGGTGATTTGGTCCCGTAAAGTGTAGACAATGTAAAAATTTCTATATCAACACATTTCATATATTTTCCATTTAGCATTTTCTTAACAAAAAATTAATTCTTTAGATTATTTAATCTGTTGTTTTTGCATCCCACTGATATTATACAAATTTTAATTAACTTCTTGAGTAGCGATAACAATAAGAAATATCAATATTACCAATAATTTCCATGGTATCAGAAAAACCAAACAATACAACGATGGGTTTACAAAAAAAAAATAATATATTATGTATATATATGTACCCATGTTTGTATGTGTACATGTGTCCATTATTATGTCTTTGCTTGTAAAGTTTCCTGTGCTGTGTGTTAAGAGTAATTTTGTAAGTATATCATAGTGTACATTTTTAGTGCAAAAACATTTTGATTTTGCAATTGAAACAGGTGTAGACGTAATAAGCAGCGTAGAAAGTGTAAGGACAATATCATCAACAGCAAAAATAACGAATATAAACAAATCAACCAATGTCAGCATAATTGTTCAAATTTCCAAAAGACACCAACGTAATCGGCAAGGTTGATACAAAAAAAAACAAATGCGTTACGCATGATAAGTTGATTTTAATTACAGCTGCCTATCAGCAATTTGCATAATTATCAAACTCAAGTTCAACAATTATCAATGAATATATGTTTGGCCCCACTGTGGAGGAGATGACGGCATCGGCATGCGCGAAAAATTCTCATTATTTGTTTTTATTTTTTGTCGTTGTTTGCCGTGTGGTGAGTTTTCATGTTTGTATGGATACGCAAAAATATACACAAATAAATACATATATATTGTGTATACATATGTATGTGTACATACGAATATCGGGTGCTACTGCATTCTTCGTTTCGTATACTAAGTAAAATTTATCTCTACTGTTTGCTGTTCTGCGTATGCGCGTGCATGTGTGTGTGTGCGTGGTGTGTGTGTGTGTGTGTTCGTGCGCATGTGTGCGAGCCTATGTGTGCAACTTGTTATCGCATCGCGTAAAACAGCAAAGAAGAAATTAAAACCAAAACAAGTTTAATGACGTTTTGCGCGCGCACACCGAAATAAAACAAAAAATACGAAGAAAAAAAACAAACAAAAACAACGTACTAAAGCGAAGTGCCGAGTGTAGCCAAAACTCGTTTAGCCTATGCAGAAGTAGCAGCAGGTAAAGAGAAAAAAACACTGTTACCGCAGCAGCAACGGCAGCTTTGCCGAGCGAGAGAGACGCAGTTACTGCTAATAGGAGCAGCAACGTCAAGTTTTGCAAGTCTGTTTTTATTACAATTTTTGCGGGTCGTGAGCCGTCCTTTCGGGTTACGTGTCGCCTTCATGCGTGCATGTGTGCGTTTTTTATGTACATATTTCAAATTTTTTTTTTTACTTTCGGCTGTTGTGCGCATGACAAGAAATGCCTTTTATGGCAAGGGTTGCCAGTCACCAGCACCGAAAAGTATCGCGAGGGTTGTGTCGCCCGTCCGCCTTCCTGCCATGCGTTCGACTACACCGCCGATTCAATTTGTGTGTATGAGCTTGTGGGTATTACTTCTATAACCAATTGCTTGCTCACATTGTACATTTTTTTAAGTTGAGTTATACGCAATAATTCAGTTATTATTGGTTCCAAAAGTTTTTCAAAACAAAAACGTTAAATAAAAAATGATTCTAACATTATTATTATATAGTAAGTGAACACTTTTTGCATGAGTGTGTCACCAAAAATTGAATTTTTCTAACAAGCTCTGCAAAAGACTAGATTCTTTTGCCCCCAAATTTTGCATCACTGCAAGTGCTTGTGTGTTGTTGGTGTGTGTATAAGAGGAGGAAGCTAGCGAGAGAGCTTTTGCACTGCACACAAAAAAAAGAAGATAAAAAAGAGTCACCGAGTACAGCTCAGCACCGAATGCGATTACAGCTCTCTCTCTCGCAGCAGATACGCGAGCAACGCAATTCGACGCGATACTGATAGGAAAATATTGTCCGGGCGCCTGCCGCATTATCTAATCGTTGTTTGACTGCTTGCCTGCTGCTTATCAATAGTTAGTTGTCGACTGATAAGCCAGCAAGCATGCCAGCCAGCCAGCAAGGCAACAGCACATTTTGCTGTGCATTCCTAGGCTATCTCTTCCTGCGCCCTCTCCTTGCGCCGCGCATTCTTTGTCCCTCGTTCTCTCTATCTCTTTCTGTAGCTGATATAAGCGCGAATCAGGATCCTTCACTCTGCTCTGCATTGCTTTGGGATTTGTGTCAGTTTGAAGCAGTGACTCTTATCTTTTTATCTTTTTTTTTTAAATTTTAATTGCATGTTTCCTGTTATTTTGTTAAATGGAATCCTTAACAAGAATTGAGGCCACAACTTAAAACATAACATTGTAGTCAAGTCGATTGTCAGTTGATAATAATAATATTAGGTTTTCTTTTTTAAATATGTACTTTTATTTTTGTAGTCTTTAATAATTTCTATTTATGTTTTAGGATGAATTTAATTTCCCTTTTATTTTTGTATTCCTAATTACAGCTTCTGTTGCTCGTTACGCTGTTATTGCTACTTATGCTGTTGAAGCTCTCCCTGTTACTGTTATTGAAATTGATGATATAAACATGAATAACAAACGGTTCTCTGATCCTATCCCTATTTATCAGTTTAGTCAGCTGTTTTGTGTGCGGAAGATCGAAACACTGCAATTTTTCCCATTATAAATTAAATACATTTTCTAAAAAATTAAAGAGATTATTGTTTGTGATGTTTAGCTGTTTTTTTTGTTTATTATATTTTTACTATTTCTCTTTGCACAAATTCTGTATTCTCATGCTGTAGTCTCATGATAGATAATGATAACGAAAGCGATAGCGATAACTATATACAATTTAAAACTCACCGCCCGCTTTAAAGGTGGATGCATCGAAACTAGGCGCTCGCACTGGCTGCTGTTTGTCGCGCATGTTGAGCTGTCGCTCCGTTGGAACATAGCTGACAGCCGCTGGCAGCGATTCACCACGCGTCAACGGCGGCCGCACTCCATTGGGATCTTCCAGAGCGCTACGCTTCACACTGGACGGGCCGACGGCTGCGGCAGCAGCGGCTAATTCGGCGACGCTGACGCCAACGCCAACATGGCTGGGTCCGCCGTGTTGCTGCTGCTGCTGCGACTGCTGCTGACTATCGACATCGACGTCGTCGGAGGGCGGACGCTTCAAATTGACGGAGAGTGCGGGCAACAGCGTGGAGCCGGGTAACGTTACGGGGAGAGGTCCAGATCCGGGACCAGGACCAGTGCCGGGTCTCTGTTGTTGTTGCTGTTGGTTGCCAGCTTGTTGCTGCTGTTGCATGTGGTGGGCCGTCATGTGTGGAATGCGCACGGGTCGCACATCCGGTGAAGACTCCAATTTAACGGGGAAATCCATTAGCTGCTGCTGTTGCGGTGGGGGTGGGGCATGTGGACCAATGCGAGGCATTTGATAAGCGGCCGCCGCTGCTGCTGCGACGGCATGCTGATGCGACAGCGACAACGAAGCGGGTCCTACACTGGAAGAGGGTGCACCACCACCGCCAACACCACCACCACCAGCACGCTGCTGTTGAAGGACAACAACTTCACCATTCTCGTGGGCAATGTTTCGCTGATGTTTGCTGCTTGGGTGGAGTCGTTTCATTTGGCGTGCGGCATCGAGGACGACTTCGATGCGATCGGCGCCCTCGTAGTTGACACAGCCGCGACACACCGCCTCCGAGAAGTCGTTGATCATGGCCCAGGGCATGCGGGGCAGGTCGCACAGATAGCAGTGCTGTCGTTTCGTTTGCAGCGACATGGCGCTCATCTCTCAAGTCTCGGGATTGGAATGCAGAGCGGAACAGAGGTCGTAGTGCAATTGCGACCCAAATTTACGCGCGCAACGCGACCCACTTTTTTCCAGCGTCACCGTCGGCTGCACGCACGCAAGCACGCACGCAGGCGGGCACACTTACACACACTCACAAGCACTAGAAGAAACGCTGTTTTAATTTTTTATATATTTTTATCGCTGCTGGCCGATGACAATTATCGATAATTGTTTAATAATGGCGCCGCTTGTTGTTTGTGTTGTACCGGCAATTCATTGTTTGTTTTGTTAGTGTGCATTTTTTTTTTTCTTGTATTTGCATATATATTTGTATATATATGTTTTATGTATTATGAACATATAGCTCGTATATATAATATGTACGTATATTTATTCTGTTTGCAGCACGGTTGTGCTGTTTGACACGTTACAGCCCCATAACTGTTTCTTTTTTCCCACTCTCTTTGACGTTATTGATTTTCGTTTGCTACACAAAATGATTTGTTGTTTTTTTTTATTTTTATTTGTATGTTTGTTTTAGCACTGGCAAAAAAAATAAAGAAATATGAATGGTTGTAATATATTGTTTTTCTTATAATTTTTTCTATTGCGCTGCGGCGCTCATCAATATTTGTGTGTATGTGTGCGCGCACGTATTCTACAGGCATACACACGTACGCGTTACGATTTTTGTACGTCTTTGTCGCCTGTAAAGCACAACCCAGCAGCAGGCACAGAGCATATATACACTCGACACACACACTCGCTCACTTCACTTGCACGTACACGCTCACACACTCAGAGCGCAAACGGGTAGCAGCAGAGACACGTACACGAGCGACGCTTAAATATTGTGTGGGCAACAAAATGCCCAAGAATGTTTAGCGTAAGCGTAACTTCACGCGGCAACGTTCGACTACAGAATGATGAAAATGAGCGGTGCGCAAAGCAAAGCAGAGTAAAAGCAAAGGCAAACAACAAAGAAACAAGCATGTCAAATAGTCAGCAGCACAGGCGACCCAGTGGTAAATGCGCACATGCAAAAATAGTATGTATAAAAACATTAGCAAATTTGCAATTATTGTTTAGATGTTTCCATGTATTTGCATAAATTAAAAAAGAGTAAATTGAATAAAATGCATAAGTAAATAACTTCCATTGTAAAATATACATGTACCTAATTATGTAAAATTTGTATAATTATTAACATATGTCTAATTACATTCGAAACTTCAATTGGTCACTGGGCTGTTTGCCGCGTGCTCTTATACACATTTTTCAGTGCATGCGCGCACACTCTCACTGTATGCGTATGTATGCTTTTTGACACACACACACATGCGCATGCAGGCTTGTACAGTGCATGCTAGAACACAATTATTGGAAATTAAACAGCTAGCGGTTGTGTGCCAGCGAGTTCCCACTGTACCGAAATAATATGCTATATATATGTATGAATATATGTAGAGAAGTATGTCCATGTATGACGCGAATACATACACTCAAACACACAACAGTTGTGAGTTAGTCACGTACGTGCGGGCACGTCATAAGCAAATGCAAAATCAAGCTGGTGACGACGAGTACGTCGGGTACAACGTGCAAAAGGGGCGCGTTTCGTGTTGGGGGTTGAAACGAGAACAACGACCATTGCTCCAGTACACTAACACTTTTTTCTCTCTTTCCCTGTCTCTCACAGTGTGTGTATATTAAGTATATATACACACATATGTAAATGAACTGCCGTATACACTTACGAAATACATATATATATATATATAAACCGTTGTGTATGGATACACAAATGTAGACCTTGAATACGTAACTGCTGCTGCTGATACTGTACAGCCGGCGTCGCTGCTACGTCACGTTATTTGCAGTAGTGTAGCAGGAGCTGCAAATGATTGCAGTAAATATTTGCATTTGCTTCTGTTATTGATATCAAATATATCTTCTCATTATGCATCAATGATTTACAGACATATGTATTTATATATATTCGTACGTTAATGTATATGCAAGTAAATCAATAGCTAAAGAGACATCAACTGGTTAGCAGCAAGCAAGCGAGCAGCTGTTCCGCTGTAGTTACCGTTTTAAAACCAGCTGTCTTAACAGCTGTTAAGCCATATCTGAACACTGACAACGTCGCTCCTCGTTAACAGCTCTGCTCAAGCTAACATAAATAATGTAAACACCCAATTGTTTACCATATACAATGTAAAATGCATGCTCCAGGAAACGTTAGCGCTGCGCATGTATCCATAACTACATAGGTGTGTATACATACCTTTGTATGTATTTGATTGCCGCGTGTGTATGTATGAAAATTGTCCTGGGCTGTTGGCCCGCCCAGGGTAAACTTTATCGATCCATATGTACTCGGAACCATGGTCTGGGGCAAATTCCAGGATGGATACAACCTGTCGGTATTGCCCTTCTTTATTTTTCTCCCTCGGCCTGTGTGTGTTTGGTTTCCTGGAAGCAACAATGCGGAAAACGCTGATACACACAAAAAACGAAAAGCTCAACTGAATTGGGGCTTAGGTCCATGGACCGACAACTGTGTAGTGGGGTACTTGCGACAGCACGCACTGCATCATGAGTAAATGGAGCTCAGAAATTGTTTATATAACCATTATTTATATTTTATCATATAACAATTGATTAAACATATTTCAAGCAAATTAAAACTTACAGAAAATTGTATTTAGAAATAAATTTCATTAAATATATTTGTTCAAGTATGAACATGAGACGCTGCGAAGATCAGCTAATTGTTAATGGCAAAATATCATATAGAGACGACTTTCAAATGGCTCCAGTTAAAGCTCAGCTATTTTAAGATAAACAAACATCACATTCTTAGAAGAATAAACCTCACATGGAGTTTAAGATAAATAAACATCACATTCTTAGAAGAATAAAGCTCAGCTATTCTAGACCACACATAGATTCACTCTACAAACGCTGCAAAGCTCAGCTAGTTTAAGAATAAACATCACATGGAGTCGCCCTACAAGCGACTCCGTTAATATAAATAAACATAACATGAGGTCGCCTTACAAGCGGCTTCATATGTATTTAGGTTTAAGATTTTTGTATAATATAAAGAAATGCTCATCAGAGCAAAAAGTTTGATTCTAAACGTCGTCTCATCGTGTTGACTACACCCTATACGTGTTTCACACAATATTTGATAGGTTTAAGGTGAAATGTACATAAATGTAACCTTCGCAAAGTCTTTACTTCCACAGTTTTGCAAGAGTATTATAATGTATACCCTTCCCAACAATATGAGTAATTAAAGAATATGGAGCATTCAATGCATTATATAGAGTTTTTGATAAAATCAAATGTATTTTTTGAAACATAATAGTTATCAAATGCACACATAAATATAGATATATAAAAGCAATATACATTAACGAATTACTATATATATGTATAATAAAAATATGCATATGTCCAGTTAGTTTAAACATTGAGAGACGCACATTTACAAAGATTGACTGTTGTATATATATTTATATATGTATATGTACAAAAAATGTATTTATGTACATAAATCAGTTATTGGAGGCTGAAATTTGAAGGGAGCTTGCGGAGCGCGGTAACATGTTAGCAATTAAAATTTCATGAAGTACAAAACAGCGTTTGTATAACAGGTTTAACAGCATAAGTATATATGTATGTGTGTAGCGTAGTATATAACAGTTAGAAGTGTGCTACTTACAAACTAAATCTGCATTGAGCAAATGGAATTGTGTTTATTGTTCTATTACACAATAGATATATTCACATGCCCTGTACAGTTATAGTACATTAAAAAGTACACGAGTATATGACTTTCAATTTCTCAATGTATATATCTATATAGATACTATATATATGTATATAGTAAGCAGTATTTAAATTCTCTTTTCTTTTTTTTATCTTTATGTGCAACAATTATTGTTTAGGTTCATATTCGTATTAGCCTCGAAAAGACACTAAAAAAATTGACATCATCACATAAATCCTTTGCCGGTTGCGCTATATATCGTCACCAATCTCAACCAAAGATTCGTCATTACAATCAAAAGGAGTTTTTTCATTGAAGAAGTCTTACAGCTCCTTGAATTAGTCCGCGATCATCAATTGTCATAGTCGAAAAATCATTCAATATTCGGATCAACATTACTTTACAACTTTATTCAATCAACCCATCGACCGTGAATTAAACAAGACCGACATAATAAGAATTGACACGAAAGCCAATACAACAAAATCAGTGCCAAACTCTCCTAGCCTCACGGCTACTGGATATATTTTTAGAGACTCTATCGGAGCTGGAGTCGCTGAGGTGGAGCAGACCGACGACGTCACAATGAATACAATGAAACTCTTACATTATTTTGGAATGCGATTTGGAATGATCTATCTGTTCCGGTTCTCCAAGGTGCCTTTGACTCTGCTTTTAGACTTGCTCCCATCAAATACTTAAAGCAAGCCCCTATTGCCAGAAAAAACACCCATCTTCGACTTTGCTCAAATGATTTGTACTGAACTTGTGATAGGATGCATTGCTCAAATTGCAAAGATTCGAAGTAAAGCCACCAATCCAATCAAAGCCAAAGTGATGGGGAAAGAAAAGGAATTTAAGTCTCAAGTATCATGGAGATGTTGGAGACTATACGATAATGTTCATTATAATATATTTCCTAAACCTAAAAATGTTCGGTTAGTGTTGAGGTGAGCGGCCTATATCTCAATCATTGAATCTTGCGCAAATCTAGAACAAATGTTCAATATGGGTCCGGAGGTAAATCGTCTCATCTTTTTTAAAGAAAGAAACGGTCTATGCAGAAATATTTGAAGACTTTTCTTCTGACCATACTCGTTGCTGCTTTAGTAAAATATCTCCATACTCAAATTACAATTGAGTGTATACAAAATAACGGAATTTTAATCAAAAAAAAAAGAGAAAAAAACATGGAATATATATGTATGTATTTATATAAAAAATTATTATTTTTCATTTCTTTTTTGTTGTCGTTTCAACTTTTTTCTTTTAGTATTTTGTGTTTTTTTATTTATATTATATTTTTCCATCCTAACACAGACATTTTTTTACAACGTTGTCATCGTCGTCCTCCTCGTCAATGTCGTCGCTCTCTCTCTTTGATTTTCTGTCTCGTTCATTCTCTGTTTCGCATTCGCTGCGTGTGGTGGGCCATGGCACAAGGTTTTCCTTCTCTTTCGTTTCTATTCGTAATAGTATTTGTATTTGTGTTTTGTTATTTCATTGCCGAAATTACTTAGCAATTAATAGTTTTAGTTTTATTTTATTATTTTTTGTTGTTCAACTGTTATTTCTATGCAATACCCTGTAAGCTTAGATGGTAGTTTTGTTTTGATTTTTGTCTCTTTTCATACAATTTGTAAATATTGCAACCTTTTCTTATTTACAGGCACTTAAGCTTGGGTTTAGATTATATGCTATAAGTTATGGGAAGTATATGTTATATATAGAAGTATAACAGTTGGTATAAAAAAAAATTGAGCATTTATCTTATATGTCATATGCCATTGAAAAATGGCCATTGCAGTTGGCTGTGTGCTACGTTACAGACGCTGTATTACAGTTGGGTAAATTATTGGAAGTTTCGCAACATATTTTGTTGTATATTTCTTTCCTTTGAATTCGTTTCCAATTTCTATTTATCCCTTTATACAAGAAATCTCAGTTTCTTCCTCTTCTACTTCTGCCGTCGCTACGTTGCCACATCTTTTTTAAAGCTAGATTGCAACGCCGTTTCGCTTCGTTATTTTTTTCCGTTTGTCAAGATTCGTTGAATTTGTCGTTGTCAGCACGGTGGTTTTCGGAATGTCTGCGGAATGTGTTGCATAATTGTATTGTGGAGAATGAGTTGTTGCAGGTCGGAACGACTTCTGACGGTTACACAATACATTATTTGTATAACAGTTACCGTATAACAGCTAACAACGTGTATTGAAATGCGTCCGTACCGGCGGCGATGGTGTCGCTCTTCTTCTTCGTTCCAATGCAGCCGTACCGTTGCCAGTTGCTGCCACCCCAATATGACGACTGTGTCCATGCCCTTGTCCATTGCTGCTGGCTGCTGCTGCTGATGCGGCCACTGCCTCCCCGCGCATTTTCTGCTTCTGATCGCTGAGTCGGGCGCCCAAACGATGCACCTTCTCCGGACTAAGTATGCTGAGCCTACTGTTCTTCGTTAGCTGCTGCTGCTGATGGGCAGACGATAAAACTGTTTTTTTTTTTTTTTAGAAGATGTAAGGGAATGTGATTAATTTGGAAAGTAATAATACTTAAAGAATATGCAATATCTCTGCCTTGATATTATCTGTGAGTTAGTAAGTGGCAATGGAGTCCATTAGCCATTTATCTTCTTGATATAAAGTCGCTAACATTTCCTACCGAAAAGCAGACAGTCAATTTGGTTGACACATTTCTTTGTTAAAAGTCCATATTGAGAGCTGGAAACTGAAACAGGTGCGTGTTGCACAAATGAGGAAAGCTTTAATTTTTATATTGATTTTGTTTGAAAAAAATAAGATTTGAATATTTTCATTATAATAAAGGCTTAACAGTGAGAACAAATAATTTTAAGTGAGCCAAGGACATTCCCATATGGCTAATAAATTAAGAATTGCGTAGCCACATAAATTTGACGGTATTAGAAATTCATAACAGGTGCTCTCATGGGGAAAAACATGGCATTTGTTAATTTGTTTATGGCTATTGGGTGGTATGTACATTTTGATGTCTAGGTGCGTAGCTTAATTAGAAGCGGGCAGCCGTAAGAGAAACAACTTTGTTTGAGGGGTTCCCTAAATAGCTTTTAGCATTCTGGCAAAAGGTATCCACATCGGATGAGTATTTTAAAAAGAAAAGCTGATTAGCTATCTTTTTGCAGTAGATAGATAGATTGATATCGAGATTACCATTATTATTATTATTATTATGATGGTAATGATGATGATGATTATGTTGTCGTTGGGCGGTGGCTGCTGTGTGCCGTTGAGCCAAATGTTTGCTGGGCGAACCAGGCCTGTGGTTGCGTGAGGGCGAGATGCAACTGTTGCTGTTGCCGCTTCTGCTGCTGTTTGTTGTTGCTGCTGCTGTTGCTTTTAGCGGATTCGATTTGCTGTTATTGCCTTGTTGTTGCCGACCGTTGTTGCAATTGATCGGACGCTGTGCATTTGATAGCAATGGCAGCGGCAGCGCCAGTTTGTGCTTCTTGGGAAAATATTCGGAGACAGCAGCTGGCGAGCATGTTGCAGGTGTTGCAGTACTTGTTGCACTAGATGTCATTGGAGTTGTTGTTGCAAGCATTGCTGCTGCTTTGCTGCGCTTGAACGCAACAGATGCCGCTGCTGTTGATGTTGCATTGAGATGTTCGAGTGACTCCGCTTGCTGCAGCTGTAGTGGCATCGCTGGCAGCTGTCGCCTGCCAAAGATGGGCGTCTGATTGATGCGCTGTGTGCTGTGACGGCATGGTGCTGCACTGCCGCCATTTAAGGTCGCCTCATGCTCGAGTCGCTGAAACATCTTAAGTGCCACCGGCGGTGTCTTGAAAAAGTTGCGCATGGAGTGCTGGGACTGACTGAAATTGCGACGATTCGCTTCCTCCAAATGCTCGAATTTGCTGCGACACTGGTTCAGTCGTGTGCGCATATCATCAAAGGCCAAGCGATGCTCGTGTGGATGTGCAGCTGGTGGTGATGCTGGTGTTGCAGCAATTGCTGTTGCTGATTCTGATGCTAGTGGCGATGGTGTTTTTGACGGTGGCGTAGGCGTTATCGTTGCCGTTTGCGTAGCATTTATCTCATGATAATTGAGACTCGTATCGCAACTAGAGTCCACATCCGAATAGTTGTTCAGGTCGCGCACATCCTGCAGCTGAAGTTCGGCGCCAGGACGCAGGTCAACGAGATAACCCTTTTCGCCAAAAGGACGGCATTTCTTTAGCGCCTGCTTTAGTGCACGATCCGCGGAGGTGTTTTCTGGTGTGGCACTACGCAGTTGCTCCTGCTGTATCTGTTGCTGCTGCTGCTGTGACTGTTGGGTACCACCCAAGAAACGCTGTCGTCGACGGGCACGCATGCTGTCACGCAATCTTTCGCCGCTGGGCGCGAAATCCTTGCCCAGGTGCGGTGATTTGGGTATATCATGCGTGCGCATCATCACACTCTCCACAAGCTCCACATTCTCCTTCTCCTCCACGAAGGGCACTGAAGCGGGTGATAAGACTTCGGGTTGTGATTGTGAAGCAGCTCCTGCTCCCGCTTCAGCTCCCGGTCCTGTTCCTGCTCCAGGCACCGTTAAATTGTCGAGGCTTCGTTGTGAAGTTGGCGAGAGTGCATCCTCAGAGCTAATGTAGCTATCTTGAAAGTTTTCAATCTCATGCAAGAGTCGTGCCGGCGGCGATCGCAGTGCATCCAGATGCTGTCGCAGCTCCTCCAACCAAATGTGCAACGTTTCGAAACAGGGACGCATATCCGGATTTAAGTCGCAGCACACAAAGGCAACCTTGACGAACGCCTCCGGGCAGTGGGCGCAGAATTTTTCGCGAAATTCCTGCTGATTTAAACTGAAGTCCGAGTTGCGTGGCATATAGTCCGGATCGGCATCAACGCGTCCGATTATCTATAAAAATAAAATGTAAGCAAGGAAAAAGAAATTTATTAGTGCCAGTCATAAAAAGAAACAGTAAGCGGTGTACGAGACATCATTGAAAAGCAAATTGAATCGCTTCTGTAGCACTCCACAGATCATGCACTGTTTACGAATGCCACACATTAAGAAAAATTGTTTCTTGAGCTTTATAATATACCTAAATATTTGCAATACAACGTTAATGAATGCAAAATATAAAGCAGAGTTTGAAAACCGTACGCGCTACTGTTGACTGTTGACTAATAACAAGGAGATTGAATACTCATAGCTTGAGATTTTAATAATTTGCAGCCAGTAGAACGTTTAAGAAGAAGCAAGAGCAGCGCTCAGCAAAGCAAACATTTTGAAATACGAAATAAAAAAGGAGTTGAATTGCTGAGTTTTGAAAACGCACCTCGCATAGCATAATGCCAAAGGAGAACACATCCACTTTCTCGTCGTACTTGAGGCCCTTCATCATTTCGGGTGCCATCCAATAGGGATTGCCGACAACTGTGTATCGCTGGCGTCGCTGTCGACTCTTGCTGCGCCTCAATGTGCCGCTGGGTGACATGGCGTTGTGGCCATCAAATCCACCTCCTCCACCCACCATACCAGCACCAGCAGCGCCAGGAGCTGGACTCACACTGGTACTTGGATTGGCGCCGGGTAGACGCGGGGCATCCACACTACGGGCGAGACCAAAATCAGCAACAATAACGGAATGATCTTCGCGCACCAAACAATTCATCGAGTTGAGATCACGATGGATGATATTCATGGAATGCAGATAACTCATGCCGCAGGCAATATCCCTTGCCAAGCAGATGCGTTGGGGCCAACTGAGCGTTTGTGTGGCATCATGGA
Source organism: Drosophila demipolita (assembly GCA_035042405.1). NCBI lineage: Eukaryota > Metazoa > Arthropoda > Insecta > Diptera > Drosophilidae > Drosophila > Drosophila demipolita. The sequence goes on along the minus strand of JAWNLI010000374.1, from coordinate 19,361 downwards.
TGAGCTCCTTTAGGCAGCCGCCTGCCACATATTCGGTGACCATATGAAGTTTCTTATCCTTGTAGAGGACACCAATGAACTTGAGCACATGACGATGATCGAGCAGACGCAAAACGGCAACCTCCTTGATGAAGTTACGCTGAGCCTCCTCGTCGGCACGATGCAGTTCCTTCAGCACCATCAATTCACCCGTCAGACGATGCGTCACCTTATACACCTTGCCAAAAAAGCCCTCGCCCAATTTTTCGCCCATCACCAGATCGGTGGCGCGAAAGATACGCTGTGGCTTCTGGACAACGCGACAACTTTGCGTTCGCGATAAATCGTAGAGTTGCGGATGCGCCGAATGCTGTTGTGCCGTGTGCTGCTCGTCCAGTAACTTGGACAGACTCGAGCAGCGCTCCTTCTCCTTCAACTGACAGGATGGGGCAGGAGGCTTTTGTTGTTGTTTCTGGTGCTGTTGCATCTGTTGTTGTTGCTGCACCGTTTGCAGCGTTTGTTGTCGCATTTTGCGCATCTTGCCGCTGGGTTCGGTGGCAGCCGCAGCCGTTTTGTAGAGTCGTTCGCGTCCACGTCCGCCGACCTCCACACTGGATGCAGAGGTGCTGAGCGGCAGGATCAACGCGGATGCCGAAATGGCACGCTGTATATCCGCTTGACTGCAGCTGCGACATACCTGCACCGGATCATGCTCGACGGTCAGCTGCAGCATCTTCTCATTGCTGCGTATCAGCTTGTCGATCTGATCCACGGATGAGTTGCTCACTGGGGTGCCGTTGACCTCCAGGATGCGATCGCCTATGTGCAGGTTCGTGAGATTCACATCGATCCTACATAGCGAACAAATTGAAATTAGTTTACCAGATTTTATGTGCATTAGTTTTGGGGGATGTTATTATTTGTTTTTGGTGTGATTTTATTTATACACTTGCAGAGGAGTATTTATATTAAAAATAAATTGATTTTTATTTTGTGCTTAAAGAGGCATTTGTTTTCCCATTGCCTATATATTTTGGAAAGATACGTTTGCAGATGTTTTCCATCTTTCGATTTAGAGAGATTTTCAGGACAACATTTATTATAACACTTCGATCTGCAAGGTTATGTAATCTTCGGCGTGCCGAAGAAAGTAATTTTTAATTTGTTTTTACCTATATGAAGCACAACAACGATCCGCCACCGAGGTAAGCAGGGAGAAGGCGTATTTGCCCATGCGACCATAGAATTTACAAATTAAACTTTTCAAAGCGACACACAGAGTGAAAGCCAGAGAGTAAATAACGAGTGAGCGAGACAGAGGAAGGGAGAGGGAGATAGAGAAAAGGAATAGTATGAAACCAGCACCAGTTATAAAGAGTTTTTAAAAATGTTAGCTTTTGTGTATATATATTATTTAAGCAAACAATGCAACTTTTATTCTAAAATTCTTAGCTCTAATTTAAATAAAAAAATATTATCACCTAAATATAATGATTAATTCTGACTAACAAACGGGGCTAAAATTTTTTTTTGAGCAAGTTTTTTTTTTAAGATTTAAGTTTTTTAAGTTCAAACTTATGGTTAGTTTTAGTAATGAAAGCCTGTGTAAACTTTCTATTTAAAGTTTTTTTTGTTGTTTTCTTTTTCTTTTTTTTGTTAGAAAAATACAAGAACATTTTTGGTGATAAATGTACGATGAGGAACTTACTCGGTTATCCGCACCGTGGGACAACCGTCATTTAAAGCGCCGCCGTCGACGCGCAAACCCGGCGTCGCATCCTTGGGTATCTCGACGAGGCGTATCGAATGCATCGGTTTGCCAGCATTTGTGATGCGGGCGCGGGCATCAACCGGCAGCCGCTTGCCATAACACTGGCCGCAATAGAGCTTGGAGCGTTCGACAAGGGCATAGGATTCGCCCTCGCCAATGAAGGAACCGCATGCGGCACAGCAGAAGCATTCCGGATGAAATTTATGCTCGCCGGCAACCATCACTGGCCCCGTTATCACGGCCGTACACTGCTGGCAGGCATCACCGAAACGGGCATAGTAATCCTCACGGCAATACAGAAAATTCTCTCGTTCAAAATACCAACTGTGCAGATGGGCATCGCAAACGGAACAGCGAAAGCAATCGCAGTGCCATTGCTGGTCGAGGGCCATTACTATTGGCTCATCGTTTTGATTGTGCGCCAGCAGTGGGCAAAGGCAACTGGCGCATGTTGACTGCGCCACGCCATGTTTTTGTTGTTCTTCTTCTCTTTGTTGATGCATGTGGAATGTATCTGTGTATGTGTGTCCGTTTTCTGGCAAACAAATATAAATAGAGATAGAACATAATGATGAACAGAGCAGCCACTTCCAGTTTTGCTAATTACGTTAATTTCGTTGACACTACAAATCTAGCTTTTATTTAAGTTTACGTGAGAAATCAAAGTAAAGCTATAATCTTGGCTCTTTATTTTTTGTTTGCTACATTAGAAACTATAGAAACGACAACAATAATTGTAATCTCTAAAAGTCTATGAATTTTCACTTCAAGTTGGTTCTATGATAATACTAACAACTAACAAGACTAATGAATTTGATACAGGTTAAAAAAACACAATTTAGTTTTTTCGACTTCTAACTTTTTTGATTTGCTTTCGTTTACAGCACTGATGACAGAAAGAGAGAGAGAGCTCGATTGATCTCACGAGAGCGTGTGCATCCATTAACGTGGCCGCAAGCCTTTGTTTACGGAACCGGTTTTGCGAACGAATTACTGCATAGCTTAAAAGCAAGCAAAATGTATTCAATCAAGTCGAAAGAAGCTATATTTAACATCTTCTGGCTGTGGATAAGCGCCGAACTAAGTATGATGTCTCAGCCGGCATATTGAATAAATACAATTGTTGCACATTCTAGTACAGACAACATATCACGTGACACCGCTTGGAAACTAGAAACTAGTTCAGTGGAACGAACCAATAAGCACAACTCTATGGGAATTCCAGAGGTAGTGGAATTGCTAACATTGACCCTGAAGAACTTTTTTTGCACAACAACAAAAAAAACATAAATCTTTATTTGCACTAAACATAAATATCAGAACTTATAATACTTAATGAGGCAAGCCGACAACGCTAACGCAAAATATCCATAGATATAAATTAAAAAACACAAAATGACGAATACACTAACACAAACAAACGAAATATACACACACAGATACAAACGATTGATTGAAATTTGTGTGGGGGAACGGGAACAACAATGTCACTGAATAGCAAACTTGTGTCATTGTTTTTATTATCGTTCTTGTTGTTGTTGCATTCTTACTAATAGTAGTTGCAAGTAAGCAACTTAACTCACATACACAAACAAAATAAACACACACATACTTACATAATTTATCATATATTTTGTTGCTGCTGTTGAACGGACATTGCGAATCGCTTCATACACACGTCCTTACAACATTTCTGCACTACCGGTCGCACGTTTGGGCATTTTAATTGATGCACACAGTTCAAAAATAAAAAAACAAACAGATTTGTTTAAAAAAAAAACAAAATGAGACTAGCGTTAGTGTGCAGTGTGACCGTAAAAGTTCATCGCGAAAATACCTCAGCACACAAGTATATACAAGAAATGTGACCACAGCGATGAATACCACAAATATACTGCAATTTTCAAAATATTTTCCACCAACGAATTGTATTTCTTTTTTGATGTAAAACTGAAATTCGAATGACCCTTGGTAAATGCGCATAAAACAATATTATTTCTTATCTTTTATTTAACATGAACACCATCTGTTCCATTTGTCAAATAGAAATGTTAATGATTTAATCTAATTTCTTTGACACCCAATATTTTTCTTTTGTGATAAAAAATAAAAAATTATATAAGTCGTATGTACAGGGAATCATTTGTTTTTTCATTGCATTCGTATTATTGTACTAATGGGATTATTTATGCCGCCTCCACTTGTGACACACTTTTGGTTATCGTCTCCTCGCAGGCTTGAGCCTGCTCCTGGACCTCCCTTCGCTCCTGCTGACGCACCAGCTCAAAATACAGCCCTCGCATTGCCATCAGCTCATCATGCTTGCCCGTCTACAAGGAAGAGAAGATGGAAATGTTAAAAATCCTATAATTTTTATAATAGTAAGGAGCAAACATTGCGCCCAGTTTATTTCTGTCACGGCTTGAAAGCCATCTTGAATAACTTGGAATAGAGAGAGGAGAATAGAGAGATCTATTGCAGATGTATTATTCAAGAAAAGTTGGATTGTGTGGTGTTTACCTCGACAACGCGTCCCTGATCCATGACGACAATCAGATCAGCATTGCGTATCGTGGACAGACGGTGAGCAATGACTAGCGTGGTGCGATTTCGCACGACTGTGTCGAGTGCCTTTTGCACTTCGGATTCACTGGTCGCGTCCAGTGCGCTCGTCGCCTCATCCAGGATCAGAATGCGTGGGTTCTTCACCAGCGCCCGGGCAATGGCAATCCGCTGGCGCTGACCACCACTCAACTGGGTGCCACGTTCTCCGACATGCGTCGCATAGCTATCCGGTAGGGCAGTGATGAAATCATGGGATTGGGCCAGCTTCGAGGCATCGTAGACATCGTCGCGTGTGGCATTCGGTTTGCCGTAGCGCACATTCTCCAATATGCTGGTGCCAAAGAGGATGGGCTGCTGTTCAATGAAACCGAGTACATTGGCGCGCAGCCAGTAGGGCGATATGTCGGAGAGTTTGTAGCCATCCAGCTTAATGTTGCCTGAGGTAGGTTCGTAGAAGCGTTCAAGGAGTGCCGCTATCGTTGACTTGCCCGATCCACTGGCACCCACCAGCGCCACCGTCTGGCCGGGACGCAGCGTCAGACTGAAATCCTTTAGCACAATCTGGAAACAAAATGGGAAAAGTGAATCTATTAATTTTTGAGTTACTCTTAAAATTAATTGCAACATTTTTTAAAACTTTTATATTTTTTTAATTTTAAATGCATTATTGAATAAATATCGAAATAGCTTTTAAATAGTATTAAATTTAAAAGTGCTGAAAGAAATTTAATTTGACAGCATTTATAAATTAAGGAAATCAAATTTTAAGTTTTCATAATTTTATAAAGTAATTATTATGAATTAAACTCAATATTCTATAAATTAATTTGACTTCAAAAAAGGGGGAAAAAACTCACATGATCTGGCCGCATAGGATACGCAAAGGAGACATTCTCGAAGCGGATCTCGCCGTGCAACCGCTCCGGTGGTATGATATATCCACGGAGCAGCTCAACTTTCGGTTGGAGGGAAAGGAACTCAAAGACGCGACTACCGGCGGTCATGCCACGAATCATGGTGCCTAACAGCACGGATCCCTGGGACAACGAACGCTGCACACCTTGCGATGCAACGAGGAATGCCATCAACGCACCCGGCGTCAGACTCTCCGTTGACATCAGATGGCCGCCCATGAAGAGCGTGGAGAGCACCAGTGTGTTGAGGAAAAAGTTCGTTAATCCCTGGAAGACAGCGATGCCATAGCCCAGCTCCTGTGCCAGACGTGCTGCCTCATTTGTTTCGTTCTCGAACAGCTGCATCTCCCGGTACTCACAGGCACTGGACCGCACTGTCCGAATATTGGATAAGGCCTCCTCGCAGACGCCCGTTGCTCGTTCCGCCTGGCAGGAAGGAGGATTTAATTCGATTACAGTCCTCATATTGAAATTGAGATTGTCGTAATCACCTGCGCTTGTGAGCTTTTACTCAGGGATCGTAACTTGCGTCCCAGATAGGACATGAACATCACCACACAAGGAACACTAGCGAGCGCAATGGCCGCCATGTGGGGCGATATCATGAACAGGGAGATGCTGCCACCGATTAATTGGGCGCCGCTCCGTAAACCATGGGCCACAAACTGTTTGAACGATGTCTTAAAATCCTGGACGTCGGCCGTTAAACGATTGACCAGTTCACCGGTGCGATTCTTATCGAAGAACGCGATGTCCTGGAGTACAATCTGCTTGAACAGATCCTGACGCAGCCGGGCGGCCATCTTCTCACCGATTCGACTCAACAAATAGATGTAGACGAAGGTGAAGCCGGACTGCAGCATATACAGGCTCAACAGATTACTCGCTGGTTTGCTTACATCCCTGACAAAGGAATTGTTGATGGGATCCATGACATAGGTGTTCGCGTAGCGGGCCAGTGTATTTACCAGATCTCCCAGCAGATTGGGAATGCGTATATTGATGAACGCCACAATAAGTGCTGCCTGCAAAATGTGTGTGTACAAAAATGTGAGAGTTGCAGTGATTCATTCAGCATTTATTACTCATTTACACAAATAGCACCGAGTAGTTCCCAAGTGTGCGGCTCCAGATATGACCAGAGGCGACGCCACTCAAACTGTTGATCCTCCTCCTGCTGATCCAGCGTGTGCTGCACAACGCCAGCTAGTCGATTGCCCTCGCAGTGCACCAGTTGAGTTGCCCACGAGCCGCGCACAGCCACACCTATGCCCAGTGTGGCGCCGCCCAACAGCAGGGCACGTGTTGTCTGCACCGCTCCCCGCAAACTGGCATTGACTGGCGTCGACGGTCGCAATATATGCTGATGTTGCCGCATCAATCTGCTGGCATTCTGCAGACGCGTCGGAGATTGCAACAAGCTGCGGCTATATTCAATATAGAAACATATACATATATATATATATATATACTCTATATACTCTATATATTTAAAACGTAAACAATAAACAGTTCGATGACATAATCAACAGTAAGAAAGATTCACCATAAACCCAGAAATTTGCATACCCTATATAAAAAAAAATATATATCCTAATTAACTTTGCAGCACTCTATCTTTTATTTATTTGTATACTCTTAATTATTTTATTTGTATACTCTTAATAAGTAAATTGTTTTAAGATAAAGCGGCAAAACGCAAATAGAATAACTAATATCACCAATTTTTATATATACCAAATATTAAGAAGTGTAATTTTTATGTGCAAACCTTTTACGAGTGGGCTTCAAATCAAATTCTGGTTTTGCATATTCTTTTACTTTATATATAAATAAAATATATTTTTCCAAGTTTCACAACATAACCAGTATATTGCGTTTCGGCAAAGGGTATGCAATAAAGGGCCACCTTTAGCGTTAAGTTGAACATCGGCTGGCTGAAGCTGAAAACTGCGCGCTTTTCAGCAATTCGTGGCCATGTGTGAAGAGTTTGTTTAGTGGAAATCAGTTGAAGGCGTGCTAGGGAATTACAGAGATCGTGGGGAGAGGCTATTACCTGAGCATATGGGTGCGTCTGCAGTTTGTTAGAAGTAGGCGCAGCATCTCTTGCTTCCCTTCGACGCACTTAAGTTACAAGATTAACAAAAAATTATATATAAAGAATGCACGAGAGCTAAGGCATTAAACTAGTTGTTGGTTAACCTTAACAATAATAATAACACACACTTGCACACACACACACTACACACAAACATGCTCACACTGAACACCTGCTTGTGACGATGAATACAAACCGAATGCTGAGAATGCTCGTTTGGTATTTTGTATTGCAACTTTTGGTATTATAAATTCCCAGTTCTTTAATACTAAATTAAGTGTTGCGAAGCTATATTTAGATGACGAAAGTAGGTATATTATTGGTAGCTGTCTTTCAAATACGATAACAAATTTGTATAGCCACGTCCACAGCTGCGCCCATAATCGCCAGGGCCGATTTTTGAATAGTACAAATTGATAAATCGCAATATGTCCAACAATTTTAAAGATAGAGCGACCAAACTTGAAAGGTCACTTGCTGGTAACCCCCCAGAAACTTTGACCCTATACATCTTTCGCAATTTGTAAACTAGAGTCGCCAATTCTGAAAGTATGATACTTGTAACTTGTAATTCCGGGAATACTTTAGAGCCCCCTCCCGCCCTCAAAATGGAAAAAAGCTTTTGTTGGCCGTAATTTGAGAGCTACAGCACTAAGCAGACAATACAAACAATATTTAAAATCGAGTGCCAACTAGCATACAAGACGACAAGAATAAAGTGTTGCTGCTATCCTCGCACCCATTCAAGGCTCTGCGCTAGACATTGTTTTATTTAAGACAGAATTTTGTTGAAGGTTAGATCGGGCGACTATGCAGGATATTGTAGGAATTTACCAGTAAGAATCGATTTGCTTCTAGGTATCCAAGTTTAAAATAATCTTCGATTCCAAAACATAGAAGCTGTAGTCACCTCTTAAGTTTGAAAACAGTTTTTTTTACTTTTATATATATAAACGAACTGCCGATGTCGGTGTCGTCGTATGTTGTGATGCTTTTACGGGAGGCAAAAGTCGGAGGGCGACAGAATTACACGCACACACACCTAGGCACACACACATGTATGAATGCATACACACACACATGGATATGCGCATGTATGTTGTTATAAATGTGCATAGGTATACGTGCGCATAGTGCGTCTTCGTTAGGCCAAACAGGCCGAATCAAATAGAAAGCCGCGATCAGCTGTCTACAACTTCGTTGAAGTTCGTCTATTCGTCTGTTCGGCTACTCGGCCGTTCGTTGATCGAATTGCCAATAACTCGAAGCGATGTCGTTTTCTTAGCGCAGTTGTGTTTCGTGTCTCCAAACGTTGAGATCATTCTTTACGCTTCAACTGGTGCTGTCTATCAAACATTTGGTTCCATTTATCGCGCGCCAATCCAAATTTATTTTTTTTTTTTTGTTCTTCTTTACCGTTGTATTGCTGTGAACACATTATTTTTTTTTTGTATCTAAATTACAGTGTTTTGTTGTTGTTGGTACTAAGCCCACAGGATAATCTACGTGAAAATAGGTAACTAAGAAGAACATTAAACAGAAGAGTTTGAAAGAGAAGCTCAACAAGAGTTTTGTCGGGTGTTTTGGTGGGCACCCTTGAATTTTGTTTTCGTTTGTTGTTGCTGAAATGCGAAATGCGGCCAAGACTTAACTTGGACAAAAGCAATGATGACGACAGCCAAAGCTGATGAATGATGAGCAGGAAACTCAAAAGCAAAACCAGCAAAGACAATTGCAAGTAAAAGTCGCCGAGAAATTGTGTCAACCAGTTTGCTTCGCTGTCACCGTCAACGTAGACGTTAGCGTATGCGTGGCCATTGCTGGCATCGTCCGTCTTAATGTTCGTCTTAACGTTGTTTGCTACTGTTCTTCTTCTTTTTCATATTCATATTTTTCTTGTTGTTGAATTTTATATTTGGCACCCGTTTTACTTTCTACTTTACTAACTGTTTTTTAAATTGATCTACACTATTTTTTTTTGCTTGTGTATTTTCTTTGGCTGGCAACAATATCCTTTCGCTCTCACATACATTTTTTTAACTGTCGGAATATTTATATCTCATTAATTCAATTATATATTTTGCTCAGTATAATAGACTACTACTTTTACAGCAAATATCGACATTTGTTAAAAAATTCAATTTTTTTCTTTCTTAAGGAATTTTATTTTGCGATTTAAAAAGAGAAATGAATTTGAAAAATTTTAAATCAAGCAATTTAAGACATTTTAGGCTAGTTTAGTTAAAAATTATTTATTTAAATCAGAAAAAACTTTCTAGGTTTTAATGCGATTTTCCAAATATCAGGTTTATCTTTGTTCTAAGTGTACTTCACGAATTCATTTATGTTAGTTTTGTTAGAAATAATTCTTGAAAACAGCAATATTTTCTAACTTGCGAAGTGATTTTCCAAGTCTTTTTTTCTTTACTTTACATATTTATGCATGTTTTTGAAGGTTTGCAAAGATCTACTTTGTCCACGAAAAACGATTTCGACTTGCTTTTCTGGAATTACGATAGATTTCTTACAGCAATAAGAAGTGATTGAAGAGCACTTGGAAAATGCCAGTTGAACTAAATTAGATTTGGCTGTGGGTCTCTTACATAAAATATAAAAGATTCCAATTTTGGAAGGAGGCATATGATTACCATTGTACTTTCTGATGTAGAAACTGTTTTAAAATTAAGTATTTAATGTGAGTGGCTTTGTAAAGTTGACCATTTAGTAGGCCTGGCTAAATTAAACAGGATAATAACTAATGGCTAATGATAAAGGGTTAAAATAAGTAAGTTCATTCATTATCAGACTGTGGCGAAAATTAAGAAATGAGGTAAATGAAGATACACAAACGGTTTCGCTTGTCTGACAGTTAAATCGGCCTCACTTGGCTAACTTAACTTTAATATTATACTGCCTAGACAGACTCTTGACATCGTTATTTTTGGTATTACGGAAGCTTCGTTTTTCCCAGTTTTGTGTGTGTATTTTTTAAATTTATTTTTATGAAGAAAGTAAGAAGTGAATTATGCATATTGCTCTTATGTATATATGTGTATGTTATATAAACCATTGAAGGATGTAAAAGTATGTGGCAGCTGTTTAGCATAATATAAGCATTTGTGTCGTAATCAGCGCCGTCGGCTCATCTGATTAAGCAAAATTTTAAAAGAAATTTTTCGCGCAATCTTTTAAAGATGAGGAACAAAAAATATTTATGCGTATTTACAAAAAAAAAAAAAAAAACCAAAGAGCTCAACACTTTCGCTCAACGGCGACTTATATGCATAATTAACAGTTTTTTTTTTGTTTTCGATGTTTTTGATTTCGATTTCGATGATATTGAATTGCCCAGTTTCCCAGTTCGCCGGCGGCTTGGACCCAAACTCAACGCATTTCTGATATGATCATTTTGATAAAAGCGATTGTTGTTGTTTACTTTCTATTTTCCTATGCTTTTAATAATTAATTAATGCTAATATCTTTTCACAACCGTTTTAAATTATTGACAAAAATAGAAAATCTGCGCCCAACAACAAAAAAAAAAAAAACATTCGTCTTACTATTATTGTTTATTCAAATGCGGCAAATGCAAATGAATTTCTGGATATGAATATGAATGTTAATGCACTCACACTTATACTCGCACGCACACTCAGACTCGAGTTGAGTTCAGTTTCAGTTGTTTTTTTTTTGGTTTTGTTATGTGTGTGTGGGGTGTGTGTTTGTGTGGAATTTCGTTATGTATTGGAATGCCAGTGAAATTATGTCAAGAAGAAAATAAAGACGAAACTGTCGAACCTATTTTGGGCACACTTGGAGCCAAACTTGCCAAAAATAGATTTTCAAAGTGCAGCCAGCCACACCATGCACAATACCGAAAAGTGCTCAAGTTGAGAGTGATCGACTAGGTGCCATGCATACGAATATTTAACATATATTTATTATTAATATTATGTAAGCTATAAGCATTAAAAATTATACATATTACACTAATCGAATATTACGAAGCAAATATTCGATGAAATTAAATACTGATGCTGATCCAGAATGAATAAATGCTTTAAGGGTTTTGTGGATGCTTTCCTCTGCTTGTCACATTTTTATCCCACAACTCCATTATACCCCATTTGCCCATTTTCACGTGGAGAATATACAAACAGAAGAAATTTCAATGAACTCAGCCACCCAACCACCCACCAACCACCCACCAACCACTGATCATTTCTGAGTTAATTGGTAGGCTGCCCCTTCTGTCCCCCTGTTGCTGTTACCATATTTGGTCACATACATTCTATCCACTCATAAGTTGACATGGCCAAAAAGGCAAACAATCAACAAAATCGACAGTAATTGGGTTACCAATTACTGTTGTCTGCAATGTGGTTGTAATTGTTTTTGTTATTGACCAAACGAAAGGTCATTCCATATAGCAGATCTACCATAATTGTTGTTAACACAGCTCTGGTTTGACATGGCTAAAAGGAGGCGAGAAACAACACTGAATACCATGAAAATGTTTTAACAAGAATAAACTAATTAAATACTTAAATTTCATGTGATATGATAAGTACTTTACAATTTACAATTGTACGAAATTCAGTGTTTTCAACAATTGTAGATATAGAAATCTAAGATTATCCAAAAGGACTTAACCGCAATTCCTTTTGTGCCCATCCCCTTCGAAACGACCGTTTACATTTTGTTTAACCTTAATAATATGTTCATATTCAGACATGATTACTCTTGAAATTAAGAATACCAAGAAAAACTTGATATTGAATGTAATATGCCATATTTTCAGATTTATTTTTTTTTAAATTTATGTGTGTGAAGAAAAAAAATATTAGTAAGCAAAAATGAGTGGCAACCATAAAGTTATAATTTCATTCTGATAATAAAGCAGGCCATCCTGAATGCCAAAACATTTTATTTTCTTTCAATTAAAAAATCTTTGCCGTATTAAAGTTATTAAATATAATTTTTGAATTGCATGAACGCGCTGGGCAACTAAAAAGGCTTCTTAGTGTTGTGGCAATGAAGCCCAATAATAAATCATAACATTTGCGTGGAAAACACTATAAAAAGTGCAAGGATGTTCGTTGCATTAAATGAACACAATTTGATTTTAATAGTGTTAATAAGCGGCTGATTATTAAGATTAAGATATTAAGATTTTAATACAATGTATACAGTTCAATAATATTATTGAGTTTTGAAAGTAATACAATTTTGAAAGTGATATTCCATGAAATTCATCATTATTACATTATTACCCAAGGTCTCTATTTTGGATAATATTTCGAATATTGTTCAACAGTTAATCACCATTCATTCATATTGAATTGGTGCTTTCTCCTTCTGGTAAGCACAAAATCGCTGAAAGCGGGGCCAAAAAGAAAAAGTACAAAATATAACTAAAAGAAGAAGCCGTAACTAAGATTCTCAATGCGCCGCTCTTGGCAGTCCCCGCAGCGGTACTCAAAGAGCCGATGATCCATTCATCCCACTGATTGAATGAGTCAATAGCATAAATTTCACTTTGCCGGCGCACAAAGCGGGCGATAAACAAAATAGTTATAGAAAAAACGCATCCCGAAAAAGATAAAAAAAAAAACACACCATCTGCCTTACGAGTGTGGAGCTTTGGTGAGGTGCGCATTCTAACACACCGTAGCCCAAAACAATGATCAATTAAATAACTTCGGTCCCGGGGCCGGTTCCACTCAACTTGTTACTGTTTTTTTTGTTGCATTTGTTATAGTTTTCTTTTCAGATTTCACTCTCGCTTTTGGTCAGCTATGTGCTTTGTCTCTGGTCTTTTGTCATGTGGTTTCGTAGCACTGTTTGCATACGCATTTTACACAAGGTTTGTGTATTTTGTGTTTACTATCGTTTTCTAACTCTGAATTTCGTGGCCGCCATCCACCACATGGCGCTGATGTTAATATTTTTACGTTGAAATTCGTGTAACACTTCTTTTTTTTGTATCATTTCACTTGTTGACAAAGAAGGACAGAAAGTAAGAAAGAAACGGATAGCAAGTGGTAGAAATTATGTCAATATTTATTTAAATTAATTTCTTTCGTCAGCTTACGTGAAACTGACCAAAAAAAAAAACAACGACATAAAAAAGGCCGAAAGTGAACGGTGAAACTAAATCGCGTGCATCTGGAAAGAAATTTTTTGTTGAGTCTTGTTGACTTTGGAAAGATTTTTTGGTGCTTTGCTTTTGTCTCGGAGACTCTGGTCTGATTGAAACCTTCGACTGGGATTAAGTATAAAATTGCGTGCTAAATAAACCAATGGCTATCCAAGCACACCCGCTACCTGTCCCCTCTTCGATTGTGTTGGTATTCCTTTAAAAAAACTTTCGATGTAGCACATCAAAATTTACATATGTATTATTATTTACTTATTGTTCCGATTTATTTGCAGTTGAAGATGATCAACAAGATGGCCAGTTTGGTGCTGTTGCTGATTTTCGTCAGCAGCCCGCTGCTCGTGGCGGAGGGGAAAGCCGTGCATCGACGCACCGACAAGATTTCGGAGAATTTCAAACAGCTCGATCTGCCACCAGAAGAGATCGATCCCGATGTGGCACCACCCGAGCCCCAGAAGCTGGATGGCAATGATGTCAGCGCCCCAGCAATTGATGCAGTTCTCGATGAGATCGCCAATGAAATTTCCAACAACGATGCGACTCTAGCCGCAGCAACAGCAGCAGCCGCTGAAGCACCAGAGACTACTGTGGTGGAGGCAGCATCGCCAGCAAAACCAGCGTCGAAGCCTAAGCCAACAAAGCCACAAGCAGACGCGGACAAGAATCCGATTAGTCGCTACTGCAAGTGCTCGGAATCGCATTGCGACTGCTGCCGCAAGTTTGGATTGCCGTTGCTGCCCAGTGGGCCCGGTTGCGCCAAGATCGCGTATCTTGGCAATGACGAGATGAGCGTTTCATTGAAGTTCGGCGACATCACGCTCGCCTCGCGCCGCATCTCCAGCAAGCGGGCCCGCCCCATCTGCGTGGGAATGCCGGGTGGCTATTCCAAGTTCTGCGGTCGCGTCTACGGTCTGTCACGGGCCAAGGAGAACTTCAAGGCGTGCCTGGCCTTCGAGCTGCGTTCCGAGGATGAGGTCGAGGCACAACTGCCTATTTCCTGCTTTAAGTTTGGTTCGGAGGGACTGCGTGTTGCCGACCCCGAGCCGATGCCCACTAAGGTTAAGCAGCCGGAAGAGGATGACGACATCTTTGGTTTTGGCGGTCAGTTGCCAACATGCTCAATTCACCACAAAGCGCAATAACTGACTCTTCTTAATTCTAGCTGGCGGCGACGATGATGATGACGAGGATGAGGATGACTATGACGATGGTGATGGCGAACCCGAACCGTCGGCAGAGGACGACGATGCCGAAGACTATGCCGAGGACGATGACACCGAAGCGCCTGAAGATGCCGACTACGGTGGCTTCAGTCTGGGCGGCCTGCTTGACGAGCTCGATGACGACGATGATGAGAAGCCCGCCAAGAAACCCATTACGGCTGCGGCTGCGGCTGCGGCTGCGGCTGCTGCTACTACAGCTGCTGCCAAGCCCATTGCTGATCAGACGACTCGCGAGCACGTTGAGGTAGTGGATGTAGTTCAAAGCAAGGATGATGCAGGAACTGTTGCGGCTGATGTTGCGGCCATTGCTGAGGAGGAGTCGCTTGTTCCAGCTGCGACTGCAGCGCCATCTGGTGCCGAGGGCACCACCAAGGTAAAGAAGTCGAAGAAGGCGAAAAAGAACAAGAAGAAGAAGAAGGCAGCCACAGATACGACCGCCGATGCTGAGGGAGGCTTTGCATACGAGTTGATCAATGGCATCCTGGACTTCTTCAACTAACACATATCCAAATGGCCATCATTACTAATACTTTTTGTATCGACATTGAGGACTAGGAAGAAGAGCAGGAGCAGACTGTAACCGGTGCTAGTTAGTTAGCTAGTACTAGTATTGAACTAAGTGCTTTGTTGCTTGAGCTAATTTATTTATTTATTATTATTTATTCAATCTAATTGGCAAAACATAAAAAAAAAACTTTATGCACACTTTTCAGCACGACCAAGATAAAAAATTCCGTTCTGTAATACCTATAATTAATTTAATAAAGTGAATGCATAATGAATAACAGATGTATGCACATTGCTTAAATAAATTCATCAATGAGCTCTGATTTTTGTAATGATTTAGTGAAACGAGACAAACAGTCTCGACGCTGTTGTTTTGGTTATTTATTTTTACTTTCAGCCTCTGCCAAATCCAATTGATTAATATCTACGCTTTCGCTATTATTTATGAAATAGCCATTATCTGTGGAAAACAAGGATTTTCTTACCAATATTATATATACCTTAGTAGAACTAAGTCAAGCTTTATGGCTCGGCTATAGCGTCTGAAGCGTCTATTTCACTTTATGGCAAAATTTAACGTCTTGTGCAGACTTACAAAAGAGGTTTATTTGTAACTTCTTCAATAACTTAAAACAGTAGGCTTGGGAATTTGGACTCGATTTGTTGCACACTAGTTTACTAAGTACCATATTACCATTTGTGAAAATAGCACTATAAGAAATCCACCAACACCTGCCTGCTCTCCTTGTCCTCCTCATTAGTTGATGCTAATGGTGGTAAAAGTGGTTCAACTTTTAATTACAAGCTGGTATGAGGGTGAAAGTAATAAATCACCTGTGTTTGCTCCCTTAATTAGCTGCGAGTATATATGCCTTAGAGGAAATCCATTTAATTAAACTGAAACAAGACATGTATACATTTTTTTGTTTTGTTAGTTAATACATTTATTTAAACTTTATTAAATACGCATTGAGTAAAATAGTTGTATTTAAAATTTACATTCAATTTGATTAATTGAACAAAGATAATAACACCCATTTTTATGAGAGTGTTATATTAACAAATCCTAGGCGATTTTCACCCATATCCATCATAAAACGTGGATATTTAATTTTGATCGTTCCAAACCATTTCATTAAGTAAAACATTGTTCAATTATTCCCAAACACAAGCAACCCTTATATTCAACCTCCAGAGCCAATCTCGAAACACAACTTTAACAAACATATTCTCCATTAGTACGCCCTTTTATATATGTTGTAATTTGTAATTCACATCAAAAAGTTTTATATATGGTTAATCAACACCGAATAGGTTAATCAAAAATACCAAAAAAACAATTATTCTATTTGGAATAAAAATTTCGATTCCATGTTAAATGAGTTTATTGTGAAATGAAGAAACATGAAACCCTTTTTTTTTATAAAAAAGAGTATATGTATATGTATATGTATATGTATATGTATATGTATATGTATATGTATATGTATATGTATATGTATATGTATATGTATATGTATATGTATATGTATATGTATATGTATATGTATATGTATATGTATATGTATATGTATATGTATATGTATATGTATATGTATATGTATATGTATATGTATATGTATATGTATATGTATATGTATATGTTGGGCTGGAAAAAAGGCATGTCTCCGAGCTCCGAGAAAATGTTCCGGGAAAAAGGTGCATAAATGTTAAGTTGTTCAAAAATTTCAAATGCTTTTAAATATTTTTTACCAAAAACAAGTGAAGCGCCTGAGTTAGGTAGTTGGACTTCGATCAGTCTCGTTGTCAAACGTTTCAATGTGTGTGTGAGTATGTTGCTCTTGTTTGTAATTGCCTGTCTTAGTTCGAGTTATACGCAGTATTAACAAACTTTCAAGTTGAGATAAAAGAGTGTTCTAGTTCAAGGAATTGATCTTATTGAGAATACCCCTTTTTCGCGACGTGCCATAAACTTGTAATTAAATAAGATATTTTATGTTGCTATTCATATTTTCGAAGTTCCTGGATATGATTATGCTTATTGCTTATTGAGATACTTTGATCCTCTGTCCATATTTATAGGTATATATTTATATAGATATGCTCATCTGGCAAATCACCCTTTATTTATGCATGGAGATCATATTGTCAGCTGATTTTCAATCGTGGTTTTTGTAGTTTTCGTTCTGTTTCGTTTTCGCTTTTTTACTTTCCTTTCCATGTTTTTCTGTATTTTTGCTTCTGCATCGATTAATCAGCGTGAATAAACTTTTCAATGATTTCCTTCACCGATGGTATTTCTTAGTATTCTTGTTATGTGTTTTTATTTAAAATATTTACTGTTTTTATTATTGGTTTAAATAGATTTTTCTTGGTTACCATGTGTGAAGGCTTATTTAAGTCAAATCAAAAATATTAGCATTGCGTTTATAAATAAAAAATAAAAAATTTACTAACTTTGCATATGTGTCACATTTGATGTACAAAAAAATAGCAAGGTTAACAACCCTTTTCCCAATGTCCGATTTTATGTGTGCTCAATGTCCATACAATTCACGAATTTATGTAAACCTGTACAAAAAATTGATATCAGCAATATAGAGCTATATAAAAGGAGGACTACGCATCGATATTCTCTAAATAATAGTGCAACAAACCTGCAAACAAACAACAAGCGTGAGGTCATCCAGCCAAATATTGCTACACACAATTTCATTTGCAACTGAAATTGCGGTCCAGCTGTTTTCTGATCCCATTGTTGGCCATTTGCGGATTCTGTTTCTTGGGTTAGTATTTTAAACTACAACCTAGCATCGAACATTACACAAGGAATTGTAAATGACATTTATAATTGTTACATGCACGATTTGACTATGTTTTTTTTTTTCCTTATATTTTTTTTTTAATATATACAAATTTCTGGTCATTGATGAACAAAAAGTGTCACAGTTAAGGCAAAACTTGACCTTGAAAAAACTTGAATTCAAATCATTAGCTTTCACAGATTGTATTCGTGATATTTAAGCCTGAAAATTGCATATACGCATATTATTTTTGGCTATGAATATAAGTTTATAATGTACGTTTGGGTGTGTGCGCAGGATTTTGAGTAAATATCTACAGTTAATTAATTTTAAAAGGTATTCAAGGGTACTAGGTATACGATTGAAGGCATTCAATGATGGATCAATGGCCAATCAGCATGGGGGTTGTTGCTACCATCCTGATATTTCTTTCTGATCATAATTTTGTTTTTTTAGAGTCCCTTCTTATTTGGAGTCTAACTCCGAAGCAAGCAATTTCTGGTTAAAATACCTAACCGAAGATGCGAGAAGAGCGACAGCTTCGTTGGTGTTGGTTAATGGTATCGGGGTGCTAGCTGTTGTTTGGCCCGATAAAGTGCTCTGTACCCTCCCATCCAATTGGACTTCCTGCGGTGCATAGTTAAATCGGAAAGTCCCCAAAAGCAATCTCTTTGTTCAACTTAAGCCATCATTTCGGCCAGTAGGAAATAAGAAGTCAGTTTAAGTGTTAATTTTACTACTAATTGTTCATAAATTCATATTTGACAATTCATCCTTCCAAAGAAACAAATTTAAAAAAAAAACATTGTTGTATTAATACTAACTAATAGATTTGTTTATTTGACTTAAAAAAATTTTTATTTTTTTTTTAAATGTCTGATGCATAATTTTTTCCAAATGCCTTAATCTAGAACTTAAGTATGCAATACAATTTTTCGTAGCATACGTGTGTTAATATTTAATAATTGTGTTTCTTACTAATTATCTTTCTCTTTTTTTTTCTTTGATGCATACTCGTAGGCTGCATTCAATTGTTCTACGTTTAAAACAACCTCAAAAGATTCAAGTGGGTAAGGCTTATCAACTTAAATATATACGCTAATTACAAAAAAAAATGCATATATTTTTTAAATATCCCTTTGTTAGGGGTTTACGGGGTGATCAAAAAAAAATGTATGAAGAGAAAAAAAAAGGTTTATACTGCATATATATTTGCATCTGAATTTTACTTATGGTAATTTCTATTATTCTTTTATTTGGTTTTTTCTCCTTCGTGAGTCATTAATTTTTATTTTTTTCTTTGATATTATTATTTTTTTTTTTTTTAAACTTTGGGTTGA
>JAWNLI010000353.1:627500-794600 GCA_035042405.1 Drosophila demipolita | reverse complement strand
ATTTATCGACATGGCTGTTCATGCTGGTCAAGGATGTGCCAGCCCTTTACATACAGTTGCAGCACATCAAACAATTTTTTTTCAATTTTGAATAAATCCAAAATTTATATATAAAGTAAAATTTGTTTACGCTCCTCAGCTAATTACCTATGTTTCTTATATATTTTTAAGCACAAAGTGCCCCAATGCAGGCCTGCCTCAATTACCTACCACTGAGAATGCCGCGGGAGATTCTTAGGGCTTCACTTGTTCATAGTTGAACACTCCGCATGGATATCTACTCTTACCATTAATTGGCAATGGTTGAACCAGTTAAAAACTTATTAACTGCTGTGAAGAGGCGTTTTCCTTCCAATGTGGCGGCCTTGATTGCAACTGCTATGGACTTTAATTACTCCACTCGCTATCGGATTTCATCAAGATTGGCCAGTTGTATAAATGCCCCAAGCACCAGCTCAGTTTGTTCAAGCGTTGCACCGAACATTCAAATTTCTCACTAGGCGCATTGGTGTCCTCTTCCCGTGCTCTTTGTGGATTCTGTAATGAGAGAGAGAGAGAAAGAGAGAGAAAGAGAGAGAAAGAGAGAGAAAGAGAGAGAGGGAGAGAAAGTGAGAGAGAAAGAGAGACATGTCGAAATAATTTGCTGGTTAAATGCAATTCAATTGGTATCGGAAATGATACGACAAGCACTAATCCCATTCGATTCCATATGCCATTGAAATTCAAATTTCGCACATTTTCGATGGGATCGATGGGACCGACCCACATCAGTACACTCATAAATAACATAACTAATTTAGAAACTTTTGTACAGGATAAGTTATGCCAATCACAGTTTTATGGAACCGTACTATTAGCTATTAATGTTGAAAGCCCAAAGCCATCAGATTTGTACGTGATTAATCAACTCATATTAAATATATAATCTTTTGCTTTCAAAATTGATCACATATGTAAAACTAATTAGCAAACGCTAACACCTCTCTGATAAGCTTAAATTTACACTATATAGTAGAACAAATAATTGAATTAGTTATGTACATTACTACTTCATACTACAATCATACCTCAAATGCAAATGTCGAATTACAACTGAAGTAAATATAATGTATAATGTTAGCAACTCCGAATCAGTATAACAAAAGCAAAACATATTAATAAATCAATTAACAATTGGTTTTACATTAATTAGATTAATTATTATTGGCACTAGTAACAAGTTAGTTAAAAAATAAATAATAAATAATAATTTAAATAATATTAACAAGTGTAGAAGAGAGCAACAGATTTGTGTTTTTTATTTAATACGTAATTATTTAACAGTTATGGTCTGCATCCTCCTTAATATTAATTAAATAAATATAAATTCATTAAATCCATTGAATAAATATTTCAAAACATATCCCGAAGCTTAATCTCACTATTACCATCAAACATAAAATAAATAATAATCTTAATAAAAATCAATTGAAATAAAGATAAAATGTAAAAATGTAAAACAAAATTACGTTGAAAACTAATTTGATTAAATTTAAGAAAAATTTAATTTAAAATATAATTTATGTTCAATTATTCTTACCTTTTGAGCAATCCATTTAATTCACTCAATAATATTTTTTTGTTAATAATAAAATATTTTGCAGTATTAATGCTTTAATGATATATTAAATATTAAAATGAAAGGACTTCTGAGATCACAGCTACAGTTTTCACATTTTACTTAGTTTACACTATTTTTCCACATTTTATTATGCGCTTATATTTTGAAATTTTAAGTTTATATTATTATTTGCAAAGATGCATAAAAGCCCAAAAGCCCATGAGCCGGCGGCTCGAGGTGCAGAATGTTGAATCTCGGCTTTATACGTGGCATTTCAGGTGAACTCCCATTTTATATTTACACTTTTCCTCGAATCCGAATCTAAATCCGAATCCAAATCAGAACCCGATCAAAATTTTTAAAGTAATCTAGTGTGCTTTTGAAAATTTTTGGATTGTTTGAAGCAGTTGCTAAACAAATAAAATAAATAAATACTTCTGAAAACATGGAACACATTAACCCAAACAAGCAAATGGATCAGGCGCCTGAAGATCTGTATCAGAAGGATCAGGATCGGAGGAATGAGCAGTCACCAATCAAACGCCAAATCAAAAATAAGCGAATGAAGATGCAAAAAGCCGTCAAAACCATAATCAAGAAGAACAAATGTGGCTACCCACTGCGGAGAGTCAAGGGCCTCACAAATTTGACATTGAATAGTGCGATTAACAACCTTCTAGATTAGCTCGATCTGTTCTGTGAGCTTACCACATCCATATCTCGTTGATACTGCAGCGATTTAATGAATGCGAAGTTAACAAATTTAACAGTTGTTTTGATAAATCGGAAATTGTTTGTAAATTTTATTTACCCCCAATGATAATAAATGATAATTGTGTCAATAACAAAAGTTGCGCGCTTGTGTGCTGCATTATTGCTGTTCTAGTGGTGAGTTTAAAGCATGATTTTGTTAAAACATACGAACGAGTGCCGCTACGATTGCTGATTTAGGTGGTTTTTTAGCGAGTGCGTCGAAACACACACACACACAATCTCACACAGAGGACGCCTGTGTGTTTAAGCATACATATATACACGCCTGAAAGTATAAACGTTCGAGAAGCGTCGAAAAACTAACCAGGCAATAACGGAAGCGAGGAGAGAGCGAGAGCTCAAAATAAATATTCGCTGTAGGAAAAATGACCTACAGTCATTTCCTAGGGTATGCTGAAAATTGTGTTGGGTATGCTACCGGTTCATGTACCAGTAACAAAGTGTCGCTGCAATCGGTACTTGTAACAAATTGGGGTAGACGAGGTGAATACGCAAAGAGTTCTTTTTGTACTAGTTTATTCAATGAAAAATGAGTGGTTTATATACAAAATTCTTATTTATCTTAACGGAGCTCTTAAACTCATGCAGCCACTTGAGAATCGACTTCATGTGATGTTTTCTGATTTAACTGCAGGCACTTGAGTGTCGACTCTATGTGATATTTTGTCACTCAAAAATAGCTGAGCCAAGAATGTGATGTTTGTTTATCTTAAAAAAGCTGAGCTTCAACTTTTAAGAAACAATGTTTACATGCAACCAATGGTTGGTATATTTTTTGTTTTGTTTATTCTGCTGTCATCAGCGTACGATTTTCTGCTTTTGAAGAAATCATACAACATGTATGCAAAGAAAGCTTTCACACATAAAAATGCTTTTGGCATATCAGAAATGATATACAAAACCATAGGCAACATTTATTTTAAAATTTAAATAGGTTAAATGGTTGATAAACATATTCAAAGTTTGTAAGAAGAAGTTTTTATAAGTTACTTAACAAAATATTGTCTACCAATAGCAACCAATTGGGAGTTCGCCTTAGAATGTGCATTTTTTAAGCAGGCTAATAGCCAAAATTAAATTGATGTTTGTAATTATTTTTAAATTACGACAAATTGTGAAGGTCTGAATGGGATTGTCTGTTGTGCAAACCAGTGAGACGAACAGAGAATATTCGAAAGAGATGGAGGGGGGAGTGGGTGATAAAGGGGTGCCTTGTGGAAAATTACGGTAAGAGTGTGCCGGGCCAATTGTCAATTGTGCAGTGCTTACACATGTAAGAAGTGCTTTGGGTTTTCTTCTATTTCTACCATAGATCAGATCGTTTTTACTTTGGGATTTTTAGGACTAATATTGCCATTCGATAATTGATATGTGGCTAAAGTCAACTCTGGTCCACATTAAAAAATTGAATTGAACTCATTTATTCTTATATATATTGTATTTATTCTCTTTGGATTATTATTATTTTTTTTTTAATTTCTTTTTTGATTGAATAAAAATTGCACATTAAATTTTAATGAAAGTTTTGCAATTTGTAGACGATGCTGCTACAATAATTGAGCAAGTATTTGTATTAGCTAAATAAATATCTCAAATATTCGTATTCGTATTTAGTAGTATTTATATTTATATATATATTTAAATATTTAATTTGAAAAAGGGAATTGCTTAAGTACATTTTATAAGTCTTATATAAGCCCAAATGAAAATTAATATTGCTAAATTGTTGCTATTTTCAGTATCTGTGAAAGTGCCGGAAATGTGGGCAACAATTTTGTTATTGTTTTTTTTTGCATTTAAAATTTCCTTATTTCACTTTATATGTGTTTTGAGTAGGGAGTATTGGTGGGTGGTTGGGTGATTGGTGGACTGAATCGTTGCTGTTGCTGTTGGTAGTGCAGCAAAAATACTTTTCCTGAGGCGACTTTGATATGTTTATGTTTTTTGAAAAACCGATTTTGTATGATCTTAATAACATTTCGATACAATATTAATATTAATAGAATAACGATTGATATCAAATAGGTAGTTACATTTTTAATTGGATTCGATTTTCGATTCAATTTAAAGAGAGAGAAAGAGATAAATATATATATATATATATATATATATATATATAATGTTAATTCGAATTCGAGTTATTTTAATTAATTGTTGTGTGTTTGGTTTTTAATGGTATCATATATTTGGTATTGCTTATGTTGTTTCACACTGCACATAAAATAATTGTAGCAGTTTATTTTTCGTTGTTTTATTTTTTAATGTTTTATTAATTTAATTTATTTATTATTTTAATTATTTATCTCAGTTCGTTGAGCTGTGCGTTCGGAGCAAATGGCGTGAGACAAGTTGATTTAAATTGGTAAATTTAATCTCTATCGTAATTCTGATAAATATTGGTATTTTTCCGAATGTCACGCAAATTGTAGAACTCTTAGTAAATCTCTCAATCGTAGCCCAGGGAAACTATAGTCGCCATCTGCTCCTCGTCGGGCTCATCACCACTAAGCGGCGAGTTTGTCGTCTGTGCAGGAAAGAGTACTTTTCAGAACGGTCTCAAATTGAACAAGCAAAAACACTTATTTGCAATTTACTGCAGTTTTAATGCCCTTCCAGGCTTTAAACATTATAATTTTCTGATCCTATCATTCACTCAACTTGACTCTTTACCGCTCATTGCCCTGTGATATCTCTTAGATATATAACATCAATTGAATCCTCTTGCCAAGAGGGATTATTACGTTTAAGACATTTTATTCAATATTTGATAATTGGTGAGTTTAGGCTTATAATATAATATATTGTATTTGAGCTGCTTTCAAATCACAATTTCCATCTAATAGGTCTTATGGGTCCTTCCTACGAGCAAAAGTGGAATACATTCCGACAGACAAAAATCTCAGCAGGCTGTGTTTATATTTATATTGACGAAGTTTCTCACTTAGTAGGAACAGCTAAAGGTTTCACATTTAACTTACTTACAGTTCATTATTTTTCCACATTTCATTGTGCGCTTATTTTTCTTAAATTTTGAGTTCATATTTTTATTATTTGCAAATATGGATAAAAGCCCAAATGTGCGCTCTCTCATTGAGAAGTTCGAGGACATAAGCTCGAGGTCCGAGGAGCAGAATGCTGCAGTGCATCAGTCATTAAGTGTTGAAATCGTGACTGGAAGTGTCGGCAGAAGAGTAGACATATTGGAACTAAAATACGGAATTCGGTCAAAACAAACAGTACTAAACAGAGCAAAAGAGGAAGAAGAAGCTGAGACTCCCTAATGCCTCTAAACTATCGAATGATTTTCACCTTCGTAAGTATAAATAGATCTAACTGGTATATCAGCTTCTGTCATTTGATGATATTGTGTTTTGTATTCCGGTTAGCTAAGCGTGGATCTGTGCGCCCAAGCTATAGCTTAATTTGGTAAAAGATGTCCAGTCCAGCCGTTAAGTGGACGTTGCTCACAAGTCATGTTGATGCCTTGATAACGCCGTTCACAGTTTGGATCGACTTCCCCAATCTTCTAAATTGTCTCGTGAGACCATTACAAATTTCAAGTCATCGTAGTAAAATTTAAGTAACGGAAAATGTGTATTTATCGACATGGCTGTTCATGCTGGTCAAGGATGTGCCAGCCCTTTACATACAGTTGCAGCACATCAAACAATTTTTTTTCAATTTTGAATAAATCCAAAATTTATATATAAAGTAAAATTTGTTTACGCTCCTCAGCTAATTACCTATGTTTCTTATATATTTTTAAGCACAAAGTGCCCCAATGCAGGCCTGCCTCAATTACCTACCACTGAGAATGCCGCGGGAGATTCTTAGGGCTTCACTTGTTCATAGTTGAACACTCCGCATGGATATCTACTCTTACCATTAATTGGCAATGGTTGAACCAGTTAAAAACTTATTAACTGCTGTGAAGAGGCGTTTTCCTTCCAATGTGGCGGCCTTGATTGCAACTGCTATGGACTTTAATTACTCCACTCGCTATCGGATTTCATCAAGATTGGCCAGTTGTATAAATGCCCCAAGCACCAGCTCAGTTTGTTCAAGCGTTGCACCGAACATTCAAATTTCTCACTAGGCGCATTGGTGTCCTCTTCCCGTGCTCTTTGTGGATTCTGTAATGAGAGAGAGAGAGAAAGAGAGAGAAATAGAGAGAAAGAGAGAGAAAGAGAGAGAAAGAGAGAGAGGGAGAGAAAGTGAGAGAGAAAGAGAGACATGTCGAAATAATTTGCTGGTTAAATGCAATTCAATTGGTATCGGAAATGATACGACAAGCACTAATCCCATTCGATTCCATATGCCATTGAAATTCAAATTTCGCACATTTTCGATGGGATCGATGGGACCGACCCACATCAGTACACTCATAAATAACATAACTAATTTAGAAACTTTTGTACAGGATAAGTTATGCCAATCACAGTTTTATGGAACCGTACTATTAGCTATTAATGTTGAAAGCCCAAAGCCATCAGATTTGTACGTGATTAATCAACTCATATTAAATATATAATCTTTTGCTTTCAAAATTGATCACATATGTAAAACTAATTAGCAAACGCTAACACCTCTCTGATAAGCTTAAATTTACACTATATAGTAGAACAAATAATTGAATTAGTTATGTACATTACTACTTCATACTACAATCATACCTCAAATGCAAATGTCGAATTACAACTGAAGTAAATATAATGTATAATGTTAGCAACTCCGAATCAGTATAACAAAAGCAAAACATATTAATAAATCAATTAACAATTGGTTTTACATTAATTAGATTAATTATTATTGGCACTAGTAACAAGTTAGTTAAAAAATAAATAATAAATAATAATTTAAATAATATTAACAAGTGTAGAAGAGAGCAACAGATTTGTGTTTTTTATTTAATACGTAATTATTTAACAGTTATGGTCTGCATCCTCCTTAATATTAATTAAATAAATATAAATTCATTAAATCCATTGAATAAATATTTCAAAACATATCCCGAAGCTTAATCTCACTATTATCATCAAACATAAAATAAATAATAATCTTAATAAAAATCAATTGAAATAAAGATAAAATGTAAAAATGTAAAACAAAATTACGTTGAAAACTAATTTGATTAAATTTAAGAAAAATTTAATTTAAAATATAATTTATGTTCAATTATTCTTACCTTTTGAGCAATCCATTTAATTCAATCAATAATATTTTTTTGTTAATAATAAAATATTTTGCAGTATTAATGCTTTAATGATATATTAAATATTAAAATGAAAGGACTTCTGAGATCACAGCTACAGTTTTCACATTTTACTTAGTTTACACTATTTTTCCACATTTTATTATGCGCTTATATTTTGAAATTTTAAGTTTATATTATTATTTGCAAAGATGCATAAAAGCCCAAAAGCCCATGAGCCGGCGGCTCGAGGTGCAGAATGTTGAATCTCGGCTTTATACGTGGCATTTCAGGTGAACTCCCATTTTATATTTACACTTTTCCTCGAATCCGAATCTAAATCCGAATCCAAATCAGAACCCGATCAAAATTTTTAAAGTAATCTAGTGTGCTTTTGAAAATTTTTGGATTGTTTGAAGCAGTTGCTAAACAAATAAAATAAATAAATACTTCTGAAAACATGGAACACATTAACCCAAACAAGCAAATGGATCAGGCGCCTGAAGATCTGTATCAGAAGGATCAGGATCGGAGGAATGAGCAGTCACCAATCAAACGCCAAATCAAAAATAAGCGAATGAAGATGCAAAAAGCCGTCAAAACCATAATCAAGAAGAACAAATGTGGCTACCCACTGCGGAGAGTCAAGGGCCTCACAAATTTGACATTGAATAGTGCGATTAACAACCTTCTAGATTAGCTCGATCTGTTCTGTGAGCTTACCACATCCATATCTCGTTGATACTGCAGCGATTTAATGAATGCGAAGTTAACAAATTTAACAGTTGTTTTGATAAATCGGAAATTGTTTGTAAATTTTATTTACCCCCAATGATAATAAATGATAATTGTGTCAATAACAAAAGTTGCGCGCTTGTGTGCTGCATTATTGCTGTTCTAGTGGTGAGTTTAAAGCATGATTTTGTTAAAACATACGAACGAGTGCCGCTACGATTGCTGATTTAGGTGGTTTTTTAGCGAGTGCGTCGAAACACACACACACACAATCTCACACAGAGGACGCCTGTGTGTTTAAGCATACATATATACACGCCTGAAAGTATAAACGTTCGAGAAGCGTCGAAAAACTAACCAGGCAATAACGGAAGCGAGGAGAGAGCGAGAGCTCAAAATAAATATTCGCTGTAGGAAAAATGACCTACAGTCATTTCCTAGGGTATGCTGAAAATTGTGTTGGGTATGCTACCGGTTCATGTACCAGTAACAAAGTGTCGCTGCAATCGGTACTTGTAACAAATTGGGGTAGACGAGGTGAATACGCAAAGAGTTCTTTTTGTACTAGTTTATTCAATGAAAAATGAGTGGTTTATATACAAAATTCTTATTTATCTTAACGGAGCTCTTAAACTCATGCAGCCACTTGAGAATCGACTTCATGTGATGTTTTCTGATTTAACTGCAGGCACTTGAGTGTCGACTCTATGTGATATTTTGTCACTCAAAAATAGCTGAGCCAAGAATGTGATGTTTGTTTATCTTAAAAAAGCTGAGCTTCAACTTTTAAGAAACAATGTTTACATGCAACCAATGGTTGGTATATTTTTTGTTTTGTTTATTCTGCTGTCATCAGCGTACGATTTTCTGCTTTTGAAGAAATCATACAACATGTATGCAAAGAAAGCTTTCACACATAAAAATGCTTTTGGCATATCAGAAATGATATACAAAACCATAGGCAACATTTATTTTAAAATTTAAATAGGTTAAATGGTTGATAAACATATTCAAAGTTTGTAAGAAGAAGTTTTTATAAGTTACTTAACAAAATATTGTCTACCAATAGCAACCAATTGGGAGTTCGCCTTAGAATGTGCATTTTTTAAGCAGGCTAATAGCCAAAATTAAATTGATGTTTGTAATTATTTTTAAATTACGACAAATTGTGAAGGTCTGAATGGGATTGTCTGTTGTGCAAACCAGTGAGACGAACAGAGAATATTCGAAAGAGATGGAGGGGGGAGTGGGTGATAAAGGGGTGCCTTGTGGAAAATTACGGTAAGAGTGTGCCGGGCCAATTGTCAATTGTGCAGTGCTTACACATGTAAGAAGTGCTTTGGGTTTTCTTCTATTTCTACCATAGATCAGATCGTTTTTACTTTGGGATTTTTAGGACTAATATTGCCATTCGATAATTGATATGTGGCTAAAGTCAACTCTGGTCCACATTAAAAAATTGAATTGAACTCATTTATTCTTATATATATTGTATTTATTCTCTTTGGATTATTATTATTTTTTTTTTAATTTCTTTTTTGATTGAATAAAAATTGCACATTAAATTTTAATGAAAGTTTTGCAATTTGTAGACGATGCTGCTACAATAATTGAGCAAGTATTTGTATTAGCTAAATAAATATCTCAAATATTCGTATTCGTATTTAGTAGTATTTATATTTATATATATATTTAAATATTTAATTTGAAAAAGGGAATTGCTTAAGTACATTTTATAAGTCTTATATAAGCCCAAATGAAAATTAATATTGCTAAATTGTTGCTATTTTCAGTATCTGTGAAAGTGCCGGAAATGTGGGCAACAATTTTGTTATTGTTTTTTTTTGCATTTAAAATTTCCTTATTTCACTTTATATGTGTTTTGAGTAGGGAGTATTGGTGGGTGGTTGGGTGATTGGTGGACTGAATCGTTGCTGTTGCTGTTGGTAGTGCAGCAAAAATACTTTTCCTGAGGCGACTTTGATATGTTTATGTTTTTTGAAAAACCGATTTTGTATGATCTTAATAACATTTCGATACAATATTAATATTAATAGAATAACGATTGATATCAAATAGGTAGTTACATTTTTAATTGGATTCGATTTTCGATTCAATTTAAAGAGAGAGAAAGAGATAAATATATATATATATATATATATATATATATATATAATGTTAATTCGAATTCGAGTTATTTTAATTAATTGTTGTGTGTTTGGTTTTTAATGGTATCATATATTTGGTATTGCTTAAGTTGTTTCACACTGCACATAAAATAATTGTAGCAGTTTATTTTTCGTTGTTTTATTTTTTAATGTTTTATTAATTTAATTTATTTATTATTTTAATTATTTATCTCAGTTCGTTGAGCTGTGCGTTCGGAGCAAATGGCGTGAGACAAGTTGATTTAAATTGGTAAATTTAATCTCTATCGTAATTCTGATAAATATTGGTATTTTTCCGAATGTCACGCAAATTGTAGAACTCTTAGTAAATCTCTCAATCGTAGCCCAGGGAAACTATAGTCGCCATCTGCTCCTCGTCGGGCTCATCACCACTAAGCGGCGAGTTTGTCGTCTGTGCAGGAAAGAGTACTTTTCAGAACGGTCTCAAATTGAACAAGCAAAAACACTTATTTGCAATTTACTGCAGTTTTAATGCCCTTCCAGGCTTTAAACATTATAATTTTCTGATCCTATCATTCACTCAACTTGACTCTTTACCGCTCATTGCCCTGTGATATCTCTTAGATATATAACATCAATTGAATCCTCTTGCCAAGAGGGATTATTACGTTTAAGACATTTTATTCAATATTTGATAATTGGTGAGTTTAGGCTTATAATATAATATATTGTATTTGAGCTGCTTTCAAATCACAATTTCCATCTAATAGGTCTTATGGGTCCTTCCTACGAGCAAAAGTGGAATACATTCCGACAGACAAAAATCTCAGCAGGCTGTGTTTATATTTATATTGACGAAGTTTCTCACTTAGTAGGAACAGCTAAAGGTTTCACATTTAACTTACTTACAGTTCATTATTTTTCCACATTTCATTGTGCGCTTATTTTTCTTAAATTTTGAGTTCATATTTTTATTATTTGCAAATATGGATAAAAGCCCAAATGTGCGCTCTCTCATTGAGAAGTTCGAGGACATAAGCTCGAGGTCCGAGGAGCAGAATGCTGCAGTGCATCAGTCATTAAGTGTTGAAATCGTGACTGGAAGTGTCGGCAGAAGAGTAGACATATTGGAACTAAAATACGGAATTCGGTCAAAACAAACAGTACTAAACAGAGCAAAAGAGGAAGAAGAAGCTGAGACTCCCTAATGCCTCTAAACTATCGAATGATTTTCACCTTCGTAAGTATAAATAGATCTAACTGGTATATCAGCTTCTGTCATTTGATGATATTGTGTTTTGTATTCCGGTTAGCTAAGCGTGGATCTGTGCGCCCAAGCTATAGCTTAATTTGGTAAAAGATGTCCAGTCCAGCCGTTAAGTGGACGTTGCTCACAAGTCATGTTGATGCCTTGATAACGCCGTTCACAGTTTGGATCGACTTCCCCAATCTTCTAAATTGTCTCGTGAGACCATTACAAATTTCAAGTCATCGTAGTAAAATTTAAGTAACGGAAAATGTGTATTTATCGACATGGCTGTTCATGCTGGTCAAGGATGTGCCAGCCCTTTACATACAGTTGCAGCACATCAAACAATTTTTTTTCAATTTTGAATAAATCCAAAATTTATATATAAAGTAAAATTTGTTTACGCTCCTCAGCTAATTACCTATGTTTCTTATATATTTTTAAGCACAAAGTGCCCCAATGCAGGCCTGCCTCAATTACCTACCACTGAGAATGCCGCGGGAGATTCTTAGGGCTTCACTTGTTCATAGTTGAACACTCCGCATGGATATCTACTCTTACCATTAATTGGCAATGGTTGAACCAGTTAAAAACTTATTAACTGCTGTGAAGAGGCGTTTTCCTTCCAATGTGGCGGCCTTGATTGCAACTGCTATGGACTTTAATTACTCCACTCGCTATCGGATTTCATCAAGATTGGCCAGTTGTATAAATGCCCCAAGCACCAGCTCAGTTTGTTCAAGCGTTGCACCGAACATTCAAATTTCTCACTAGGCGCATTGGTGTCCTCTTCCCGTGCTCTTTGTGGATTCTGTAATGAGAGAGAGAGAGAGAAGAGAGAGAAAGAGAGAGAAAGAGAGAGAAAGAGAGAGAGGGAGAGAAAGTGAGAGAGAAAGAGAGACATGTCGAAATAATTTGCTGGTTAAATGCAATTCAATTGGTATCGGAAATGATACGACAAGCACTAATCCCATTCGATTCCATATGCCATTGAAATTCAAATTTCGCACATTTTCGATGGGATCGATGGGACCGACCCACATCAGTACACTCATAAATAACATAACTAATTTAGAAACTTTTGTACAGGATAAGTTATGCCAATCACAGTTTTATGGAACCGTACTATTAGCTATTAATGTTGAAAGCCCAAAGCCATCAGATTTGTACGTGATTAATCAACTCATATTAAATATATAAAATATATTAAATATATTAAATATATTAAATATATTAAATATATTAAATTACGACAAATTGTGAAAGTCTGAATGGGATTGTCTGTTGTGCAAACCAGTGAGACGAACAGAGAATATTCGAAAGAGATGGAGGGGGGAGTGGGTGATAAAGGGGTGCCTTGTGGAAAATTACGGGAAGAGTGTGCCGGGCCAATTGTCAATTGTGCAGTGCTTACACATGTAAGAAGTGCTTTGGGTTTTCTTCTATTTCTACCATAGATCAGATCGTTTTTACTTTGGGATTTTTAGGACTAATATTGCCATTCGATAATTGATATGTGGCTAAAGTCAACTCTGGTCCACATTAAAAAATTGAATTGAACTCATTTATTCTTATATATATTGTATTTATTCTCTTTGGATTATTATTATTTTTTTTTTAATTTCTTTTTTGATTGAATAAAAATTGCACATTAAATTTTAATGAAAGTTTTGCAATTTGTAGACGATGCTGCTACAATAATTGAGCAAGTATTTGTATTAGCTAAATAAATATCTCAAATATTCGTATTCGTATTTAGTAGTATTTATATTTATATATATATTTAAATATTTAATTTGAAAAAGGGAATTGCTTAAGTACATTTTATAAGTCTTATATAAGCCCAAATGAAAATTAATATTGCTAAATTGTTGCTATTTTCAGTATCTGTGAAAGTGCCGGAAATGTGGGCAACAATTTTGTTATTGTTTTTTTTTGCATTTAAAATTTCCTTATTTCACTTTATATGTGTTTTGAGTAGGGAGTATTGGTGGGTGGTTGGGTGATTGGTGGACTGAATCGTTGCTGTTGCTGTTGGTAGTGCAGCAAAAATACTTTTCCTGAGGCGACTTTGATATGTTTATGTTTTTTGAAAAACCGATTTTGTATGATCTTAATAACATTTCGATACAATATTAATATTAATAGAATAACGATTGATATCAAATAGGTAGTTACATTTTTAATTGGATTCGATTTTCGATTCAATTTAAAGAGAGAGAAAGAGATAAATATATATATATATATATATATATATATATATATAATGTTAATTCGAATTCGAGTTATTTTAATTAATTGTTGTGTGTTTGGTTTTTAATGGTATCATATATTTGGTATTGCTTAAGTTGTTTCACACTGCACATAAAATAATTGTAGCAGTTTATTTTTCGTTGTTTTATTTTTTAATGTTTTATTAATTTAATTTATTTATTATTTTAATTATTTATCTCAGTTCGTTGAGCTGTGCGTTCGGAGCAAATGGCGTGAGACAAGTTGATTTAAATTGGTAAATTTAATCTCTATCGTAATTCTGATAAATATTGGTATTTTTCCGAATGTCACGCAAATTGTAGAACTCTTAGTAAATCTCTCAATCGTAGCCCAGGGAAACTATAGTCGCCATCTGCTCCTCGTCGGGCTCATCACCACTAAGCGGCGAGTTTGTCGTCTGTGCAGGAAAGAGTACTTTTCAGAACGGTCTCAAATTGAACAAGCAAAAACACTTATTTGCAATTTACTGCAGTTTTAATGCCCTTCCAGGCTTTAAACATTATAATTTTCTGATCCTATCATTCACTCAACTTGACTCTTTACCGCTCATTGCCCTGTGATATCTCTTAGATATATAACATCAATTGAATCCTCTTGCCAAGAGGGATTATTACGTTTAAGACATTTTATTCAATATTTGATAATTGGTGAGTTTAGGCTTATAATATAATATATTGTATTTGAGCTGCTTTCAAATCACAATTTCCATCTAATAGGTCTTATGGGTCCTTCCTACGAGCAAAAGTGGAATACATTCCGACAGACAAAAATCTCAGCAGGCTGTGTTTATATTTATATTGACGAAGTTTCTCACTTAGTAGGAACAGCTAAAGGTTTCACATTTAACTTACTTACAGTTCATTATTTTTCCACATTTCATTGTGCGCTTATTTTTCTTAAATTTTGAGTTCATATTTTTATTATTTGCAAATATGGATAAAAGCCCAAATGTGCGCTCTCTCATTGAGAAGTTCGAGGACATAAGCTCGAGGTCCGAGGAGCAGAATGCTGCAGTGCATCAGTCATTAAGTGTTGAAATCGTGACTGGAAGTGTCGGCAGAAGAGTAGACATATTGGAACTAAAATACGGAATTCGGTCAAAACAAACAGTACTAAACAGAGCAAAAGAGGAAGAAGAAGCTGAGACTCCCTAATGCCTCTAAACTATCGAATGATTTTCACCTTCGTAAGTATAAATAGATCTAACTGGTATATCAGCTTCTGTCATTTGATGATATTGTGTTTTGTATTCCGGTTAGCTAAGCGTGGATCTGTGCGCCCAAGCTATAGCTTAATTTGGTAAAAGATGTCCAGTCCAGCCGTTAAGTGGACGTTGCTCACAAGTCATGTTGATGCCTTGATAACGCCGTTCACAGTTTGGATCGACTTCCCCAATCTTCTAAATTGTCTCGTGAGACCATTACAAATTTCAAGTCATCGTAGTAAAATTTAAGTAACGGAAAATGTGTATTTATCGACATGGCTGTTCATGCTGGTCAAGGATGTGCCAGCCCTTTACATACAGTTGCAGCACATCAAACAATTTTTTTTCAATTTTGAATAAATCCAAAATTTATATATAAAGTAAAATTTGTTTACGCTCCTCAGCTAATTACCTATGTTTCTTATATATTTTTAAGCACAAAGTGCCCCAATGCAGGCCTGCCTCAATTACCTACCACTGAGAATGCCGCGGGAGATTCTTAGGGCTTCACTTGTTCATAGTTGAACACTCCGCATGGATATCTACTCTTACCATTAATTGGCAATGGTTGAACCA
The DNA here is from genome assembly GCA_035042405.1 of Drosophila demipolita. Lineage (NCBI taxonomy): Eukaryota > Metazoa > Arthropoda > Insecta > Diptera > Drosophilidae > Drosophila > Drosophila demipolita. The sequence continues at coordinate 778,868 of JAWNLI010000353.1, read as the reverse complement.
GTTAAAAACTTATTAACTGCTGTGAAGAGGCGTTTTCCTTCCAATGTGGCGGCCTTGATTGCAACTGCTATGGACTTTAATTACTCCACTCGCTATCGGATTTCATCAAGATTGGCCAGTTGTATAAATGCCCCAAGCACCAGCTCAGTTTGTTCAAGCGTTGCACCGAACATTCAAATTTCTCACTAGGCGCATTGGTGTCCTCTTCCCGTGCTCTTTGTGGATTCTGTAATGAGAGAGAGAGAGAAAGAGAGAGAAATAGAGAGAAAGAGAGAGAAAGAGAGAGAAAGAGAGAGAGAGGAGAGGAGAGAAGTGAGAGAGAAAGAGAGACATGTCGAAATAATTTGCTGGTTAAATGCAATTCAATTGGTATCGGAAATGATACGACAAGCACTAATCCCATTCGATTCCATATGCCATTGAAATTCAAATTTCGCACATTTTCGATGGGATCGATGGGACCGACCCACATCAGTACACTCATAAATAACATAACTAATTTAGAAACTTTTGTACAGGATAAGTTATGCCAATCACAGTTTTATGGAACCGTACTATTAGCTATTAATGTTGAAAGCCCAAAGCCATCAGATTTGTACGTGATTAATCAACTCATATTAAATATATAAAATATATTAAATATATTAAATATATTAAATATATTAAATTACGACAAATTGTGAAAGTCTGAATGGGATTGTCTGTTGTGCAAACCAGTGAGACGAACAGAGAATATTCGAAAGAGATGGAGGGGGGAGTGGGTGATAAAGGGGTGCCTTGTGGAAAATTACGGGAAGAGTGTGCCGGGCCAATTGTCAATTGTGCAGTGCTTACACATGTAAGAAGTGCTTTGGGTTTTCTTCTATTTCTACCATAGATCAGATCGTTTTTACTTTGGGATTTTTAGGACTAATATTGCCATTCGATAATTGATATGTGGCTAAAGTCAACTCTGGTCCACATTAAAAAATTGAATTGAACTCATTTATTCTTATATATATTGTATTTATTCTCTTTGGATTATTATTATTTTTTTTTTAATTTCTTTTTTGATTGAATAAAAATTGCACATTAAATTTTAATGAAAGTTTTGCAATTTGTAGACGATGCTGCTACAATAATTGAGCAAGTATTTGTATTAGCTAAATAAATATCTCAAATATTCGTATTCGTATTTAGTAGTATTTATATTTATATATATATTTAAATATTTAATTTGAAAAAGGGAATTGCTTAAGTACATTTTATAAGTCTTATATAAGCCCAAATGAAAATTAATATTGCTAAATTGTTGCTATTTTCAGTATCTGTGAAAGTGCCGGAAATGTGGGCAACAATTTTGTTATTGTTTTTTTTTGCATTTAAAATTTCCTTATTTCACTTTATATGTGTTTTGAGTAGGGAGTATTGGTGGGTGGTTGGGTGATTGGTGGACTGAATCGTTGCTGTTGCTGTTGGTAGTGCAGCAAAAATACTTTTCCTGAGGCGACTTTGATATGTTTATGTTTTTTGAAAAACCGATTTTGTATGATCTTAATAACATTTCGATACAATATTAATATTAATAGAATAACGATTGATATCAAATAGGTAGTTACATTTTTAATTGGATTCGATTTTCGATTCAATTTAAAGAGAGAGAAAGAGATAAATATATATATATATATATATATATATATATATATAATGTTAATTCGAATTCGAGTTATTTTAATTAATTGTTGTGTGTTTGGTTTTTAATGGTATCATATATTTGGTATTGCTTATGTTGTTTCACACTGCACATAAAATAATTGTAGCAGTTTATTTTTCGTTGTTTTATTTTTTAATGTTTTATTAATTTAATTTATTTATTATTTTAATTATTTATCTCAGTTCGTTGAGCTGTGCGTTCGGAGCAAATGGCGTGAGACAAGTTGATTTAAATTGGTAAATTTAATCTCTATCGTAATTCTGATAAATATTGGTATTTTTCCGAATGTCACGCAAATTGTAGAACTCTTAGTAAATCTCTCAATCGTAGCCCAGGGAAACTATAGTCGCCATCTGCTCCTCGTCGGGCTCATCACCACTAAGCGGCGAGTTTGTCGTCTGTGCAGGAAAGAGTACTTTTCAGAACGGTCTCAAATTGAACAAGCAAAAACACTTATTTGCAATTTACTGCAGTTTTAATGCCCTTCCAGGCTTTAAACATTATAATTTTCTGATCCTATCATTCACTCAACTTGACTCTTTACCGCTCATTGCCCTGTGATATCTCTTAGATATATAACATCAATTGAATCCTCTTGCCAAGAGGGATTATTACGTTTAAGACATTTTATTCAATATTTGATAATTGGTGAGTTTAGGCTTATAATATAATATATTGTATTTGAGCTGCTTTCAAATCACAATTTCCATCTAATAGGTCTTATGGGTCCTTCCTACGAGCAAAAGTGGAATACATTCCGACAGACAAAAATCTCAGCAGGCTGTGTTTATATTTATATTGACGAAGTTTCTCACTTAGTAGGAACAGCTAAAGGTTTCACATTTAACTTACTTACAGTTCATTATTTTTCCACATTTCATTGTGCGCTTATTTTTCTTAAATTTTGAGTTCATATTTTTATTATTTGCAAATATGGATAAAAGCCCAAATGTGCGCTCTCTCATTGAGAAGTTCGAGGACATAAGCTCGAGGTCCGAGGAGCAGAATGCTGCAGTGCATCAGTCATTAAGTGTTGAAATCGTGACTGGAAGTGTCGGCAGAAGAGTAGACATATTGGAACTAAAATACGGAATTCGGTCAAAACAAACAGTACTAAACAGAGCAAAAGAGGAAGAAGAAGCTGAGACTCCCTAATGCCTCTAAACTATCGAATGATTTTCACCTTCGTAAGTATAAATAGATCTAACTGGTATATCAGCTTCTGTCATTTGATGATATTGTGTTTTGTATTCCGGTTAGCTAAGCGTGGATCTGTGCGCCCAAGCTATAGCTTAATTTGGTAAAAGATGTCCAGTCCAGCCGTTAAGTGGACGTTGCTCACAAGTCATGTTGATGCCTTGATAACGCCGTTCACAGTTTGGATCGACTTCCCCAATCTTCTAAATTGTCTCGTGAGACCATTACAAATTTCAAGTCATCGTAGTAAAATTTAAGTAACGGAAAATGTGTATTTATCGACATGGCTGTTCATGCTGGTCAAGGATGTGCCAGCCCTTTACATACAGTTGCAGCACATCAAACAATTTTTTTTCAATTTTGAATAAATCCAAAATTTATATATAAAGTAAAATTTGTTTACGCTCCTCAGCTAATTACCTATGTTTCTTATATATTTTTAAGCACAAAGTGCCCCAATGCAGGCCTGCCTCAATTACCTACCACTGAGAATGCCGCGGGAGATTCTTAGGGCTTCACTTGTTCATAGTTGAACACTCCGCATGGATATCTACTCTTACCATTAATTGGCAATGGTTGAACCAGTTAAAAACTTATTAACTGCTGTGAAGAGGCGTTTTCCTTCCAATGTGGCGGCCTTGATTGCAACTGCTATGGACTTTAATTACTCCACTCGCTATCGGATTTCATCAAGATTGGCCAGTTGTATAAATGCCCCAAGCACCAGCTCAGTTTGTTCAAGCGTTGCACCGAACATTCAAATTTCTCACTAGGCGCATTGGTGTCCTCTTCCCGTGCTCTTTGTGGATTCTGTAATGAGAGAGAGAGAGAAAGAGAGAGAAAGAGAGAGAAAGAGAGAGAAAGAGAGAGAGGGAGAGAAAGTGAGAGAGAAAGAGAGACATGTCGAAATAATTTGCTGGTTAAATGCAATTCAATTGGTATCGGAAATGATACGACAAGCACTAATCCCATTCGATTCCATATGCCATTGAAATTCAAATTTCGCACATTTTCGATGGGATCGATGGGACCGACCCACATCAGTACACTCATAAATAACATAACTAATTTAGAAACTTTTGTACAGGATAAGTTATGCCAATCACAGTTTTATGGAACCGTACTATTAGCTATTAATGTTGAAAGCCCAAAGCCATCAGATTTGTACGTGATTAATCAACTCATATTAAATATATAATCTTTTGCTTTCAAAATTGATCACATATGTAAAACTAATTAGCAAACGCTAACACCTCTCTGATAAGCTTAAATTTACACTATATAGTAGAACAAATAATTGAATTAGTTATGTACATTACTACTTCATACTACAATCATACCTCAAATGCAAATGTCGAATTACAACTGAAGTAAATATAATGTATAATGTTAGCAACTCCGAATCAGTATAACAAAAGCAAAACATATTAATAAATCAATTAACAATTGGTTTTACATTAATTAGATTAATTATTATTGGCACTAGTAACAAGTTAGTTAAAAAATAAATAATAAATAATAATTTAAATAATATTAACAAGTGTAGAAGAGAGCAACAGATTTGTGTTTTTTATTTAATACGTAATTATTTAACAGTTATGGTCTGCATCCTCCTTAATATTAATTAAATAAATATAAATTCATTAAATCCATTGAATAAATATTTCAAAACATATCCCGAAGCTTAATCTCACTATTATCATCAAACATAAAATAAATAATAATCTTAATAAAAATCAATTGAAATAAAGATAAAATGTAAAAATGTAAAACAAAATTACGTTGAAAACTAATTTGATTAAATTTAAGAAAAATTTAATTTAAAATATAATTTATGTTCAATTATTCTTACCTTTTGAGCAATCCATTTAATTCAATCAATAATATTTTTTTGTTAATAATAAAATATTTTGCAGTATTAATGCTTTAATGATATATTAAATATTAAAATGAAAGGACTTCTGAGATCACAGCTACAGTTTTCACATTTTACTTAGTTTACACTATTTTTCCACATTTTATTATGCGCTTATATTTTGAAATTTTAAGTTTATATTATTATTTGCAAAGATGCATAAAAGCCCAAAAGCCCATGAGCCGGCGGCTCGAGGTGCAGAATGTTGAATCTCGGCTTTATACGTGGCATTTCAGGTGAACTCCCATTTTATATTTACACTTTTCCTCGAATCCGAATCTAAATCCGAATCCAAATCAGAACCCGATCAAAATTTTTAAAGTAATCTAGTGTGCTTTTGAAAATTTTTGGATTGTTTGAAGCAGTTGCTAAACAAATAAAATAAATAAATACTTCTGAAAACATGGAACACATTAACCCAAACAAGCAAATGGATCAGGCGCCTGAAGATCTGTATCAGAAGGATCAGGATCGGAGGAATGAGCAGTCACCAATCAAACGCCAAATCAAAAATAAGCGAATGAAGATGCAAAAAGCCGTCAAAACCATAATCAAGAAGAACAAATGTGGCTACCCACTGCGGAGAGTCAAGGGCCTCACAAATTTGACATTGAATAGTGCGATTAACAACCTTCTAGATTAGCTCGATCTGTTCTGTGAGCTTACCACATCCATATCTCGTTGATACTGCAGCGATTTAATGAATGCGAAGTTAACAAATTTAACAGTTGTTTTGATAAATCGGAAATTGTTTGTAAATTTTATTTACCCCCAATGATAATAAATGATAATTGTGTCAATAACAAAAGTTGCGCGCTTGTGTGCTGCATTATTGCTGTTCTAGTGGTGAGTTTAAAGCATGATTTTGTTAAAACATACGAACGAGTGCCGCTACGATTGCTGATTTAGGTGGTTTTTTAGCGAGTGCGTCGAAACACACACACACACAATCTCACACAGAGGACGCCTGTGTGTTTAAGCATACATATATACACGCCTGAAAGTATAAACGTTCGAGAAGCGTCGAAAAACTAACCAGGCAATAACGGAAGCGAGGAGAGAGCGAGAGCTCAAAATAAATATTCGCTGTAGGAAAAATGACCTACAGTCATTTCCTAGGGTATGCTGAAAATTGTGTTGGGTATGCTACCGGTTCATGTACCAGTAACAAAGTGTCGCTGCAATCGGTACTTGTAACAAATTGGGGTAGACGAGGTGAATACGCAAAGAGTTCTTTTTGTACTAGTTTATTCAATGAAAAATGAGTGGTTTATATACAAAATTCTTATTTATCTTAACGGAGCTCTTAAACTCATGCAGCCACTTGAGAATCGACTTCATGTGATGTTTTCTGATTTAACTGCAGGCACTTGAGTGTCGACTCTATGTGATATTTTGTCACTCAAAAATAGCTGAGCCAAGAATGTGATGTTTGTTTATCTTAAAAAAGCTGAGCTTCAACTTTTAAGAAACAATGTTTACATGCAACCAATGGTTGGTATATTTTTTGTTTTGTTTATTCTGCTGTCATCAGCGTACGATTTTCTGCTTTTGAAGAAATCATACAACATGTATGCAAAGAAAGCTTTCACACATAAAAATGCTTTTGGCATATCAGAAATGATATACAAAACCATAGGCAACATTTATTTTAAAATTTAAATAGGTTAAATGGTTGATAAACATATTCAAAGTTTGTAAGAAGAAGTTTTTATAAGTTACTTAACAAAATATTGTCTACCAATAGCAACCAATTGGGAGTTCGCCTTAGAATGTGCATTTTTTAAGCAGGCTAATAGCCAAAATTAAATTGATGTTTGTAATTATTTTTAAATTACGACAAATTGTGAAGGTCTGAATGGGATTGTCTGTTGTGCAAACCAGTGAGACGAACAGAGAATATTCGAAAGAGATGGAGGGGGGAGTGGGTGATAAAGGGGTGCCTTGTGGAAAATTACGGTAAGAGTGTGCCGGGCCAATTGTCAATTGTGCAGTGCTTACACATGTAAGAAGTGCTTTGGGTTTTCTTCTATTTCTACCATAGATCAGATCGTTTTTACTTTGGGATTTTTAGGACTAATATTGCCATTCGATAATTGATATGTGGCTAAAGTCAACTCTGGTCCACATTAAAAAATTGAATTGAACTCATTTATTCTTATATATATTGTATTTATTCTCTTTGGATTATTATTATTTTTTTTTTAATTTCTTTTTTGATTGAATAAAAATTGCACATTAAATTTTAATGAAAGTTTTGCAATTTGTAGACGATGCTGCTACAATAATTGAGCAAGTATTTGTATTAGCTAAATAAATATCTCAAATATTCGTATTCGTATTTAGTAGTATTTATATTTATATATATATTTAAATATTTAATTTGAAAAAGGGAATTGCTTAAGTACATTTTATAAGTCTTATATAAGCCCAAATGAAAATTAATATTGCTAAATTGTTGCTATTTTCAGTATCTGTGAAAGTGCCGGAAATGTGGGCAACAATTTTGTTATTGTTTTTTTTTGCATTTAAAATTTCCTTATTTCACTTTATATGTGTTTTGAGTAGGGAGTATTGGTGGGTGGTTGGGTGATTGGTGGACTGAATCGTTGCTGTTGCTGTTGGTAGTGCAGCAAAAATACTTTTCCTGAGGCGACTTTGATATGTTTATGTTTTTTGAAAAACCGATTTTGTATGATCTTAATAACATTTCGATACAATATTAATATTAATAGAATAACGATTGATATCAAATAGGTAGTTACATTTTTAATTGGATTCGATTTTCGATTCAATTTAAAGAGAGAGAAAGAGATAAATATATATATATATATATATATATATATATATAATGTTAATTCGAATTCGAGTTATTTTAATTAATTGTTGTGTGTTTGGTTTTTAATGGTATCATATATTTGGTATTGCTTATGTTGTTTCACACTGCACATAAAATAATTGTAGCAGTTTATTTTTCGTTGTTTTATTTTTTAATGTTTTATTAATTTAATTTATTTATTATTTTAATTATTTATCTCAGTTCGTTGAGCTGTGCGTTCGGAGCAAATGGCGTGAGACAAGTTGATTTAAATTGGTAAATTTAATCTCTATCGTAATTCTGATAAATATTGGTATTTTTCCGAATGTCACGCAAATTGTAGAACTCTTAGTAAATCTCTCAATCGTAGCCCAGGGAAACTATAGTCGCCATCTGCTCCTCGTCGGGCTCATCACCACTAAGCGGCGAGTTTGTCGTCTGTGCAGGAAAGAGTACTTTTCAGAACGGTCTCAAATTGAACAAGCAAAAACACTTATTTGCAATTTACTGCAGTTTTAATGCCCTTCCAGGCTTTAAACATTATAATTTTCTGATCCTATCATTCACTCAACTTGACTCTTTACCGCTCATTGCCCTGTGATATCTCTTAGATATATAACATCAATTGAATCCTCTTGCCAAGAGGGATTATTACGTTTAAGACATTTTATTCAATATTTGATAATTGGTGAGTTTAGGCTTATAATATAATATATTGTATTTGAGCTGCTTTCAAATCACAATTTCCATCTAATAGGTCTTATGGGTCCTTCCTACGAGCAAAAGTGGAATACATTCCGACAGACAAAAATCTCAGCAGGCTGTGTTTATATTTATATTGACGAAGTTTCTCACTTAGTAGGAACAGCTAAAGGTTTCACATTTAACTTACTTACAGTTCATTATTTTTCCACATTTCATTGTGCGCTTATTTTTCTTAAATTTTGAGTTCATATTTTTATTATTTGCAAATATGGATAAAAGCCCAAATGTGCGCTCTCTCATTGAGAAGTTCGAGGACATAAGCTCGAGGTCCGAGGAGCAGAATGCTGCAGTGCATCAGTCATTAAGTGTTGAAATCGTGACTGGAAGTGTCGGCAGAAGAGTAGACATATTGGAACTAAAATACGGAATTCGGTCAAAACAAACAGTACTAAACAGAGCAAAAGAGGAAGAAGAAGCTGAGACTCCCTAATGCCTCTAAACTATCGAATGATTTTCACCTTCGTAAGTATAAATAGATCTAACTGGTATATCAGCTTCTGTCATTTGATGATATTGTGTTTTGTATTCCGGTTAGCTAAGCGTGGATCTGTGCGCCCAAGCTATAGCTTAATTTGGTAAAAGATGTCCAGTCCAGCCGTTAAGTGGACGTTGCTCACAAGTCATGTTGATGCCTTGATAACGCCGTTCACAGTTTGGATCGACTTCCCCAATCTTCTAAATTGTCTCGTGAGACCATTACAAATTTCAAGTCATCGTAGTAAAATTTAAGTAACGGAAAATGTGTATTTATCGACATGGCTGTTCATGCTGGTCAAGGATGTGCCAGCCCTTTACATACAGTTGCAGCACATCAAACAATTTTTTTTCAATTTTGAATAAATCCAAAATTTATATATAAAGTAAAATTTGTTTACGCTCCTCAGCTAATTACCTATGTTTCTTATATATTTTTAAGCACAAAGTGCCCCAATGCAGGCCTGCCTCAATTACCTACCACTGAGAATGCCGCGGGAGATTCTTAGGGCTTCACTTGTTCATAGTTGAACACTCCGCATGGATATCTACTCTTACCATTAATTGGCAATGGTTGAACCAGTTAAAAACTTATTAACTGCTGTGAAGAGGCGTTTTCCTTCCAATGTGGCGGCCTTGATTGCAACTGCTATGGACTTTAATTACTCCACTCGCTATCGGATTTCATCAAGATTGGCCAGTTGTATAAATGCCCCAAGCACCAGCTCAGTTTGTTCAAGCGTTGCACCGAACATTCAAATTTCTCACTAGGCGCATTGGTGTCCTCTTCCCGTGCTCTTTGTGGATTCTGTAATGAGAGAGAGAGAGAAAGAGAGAGAAATAGAGAGAAAGAGAGAGAAAGAGAGAGAAAGAGAGAGAAAGAGAGAGAGGGAGAGAAAGTGAGAGAGAAAGAGAGACATGTCGAAATAATTTGCTGGTTAAATGCAATTCAATTGGTATCGGAAATGATACGACAAGCACTAATCCCATTCGATTCCATATGCCATTGAAATTCAAATTTCGCACATTTTCGATGGGATCGATGGGACCGACCCACATCAGTACACTCATAAATAACATAACTAATTTAGAAACTTTTGTACAGGATAAGTTATGCCAATCACAGTTTTATGGAACCGTACTATTAGCTATTAATGTTGAAAGCCCAAAGCCATCAGATTTGTACGTGATTAATCAACTCATATTAAATATATAATCTTTTGCTTTCAAAATTGATCACATATGTAAAACTAATTAGCAAACGCTAACACCTCTCTGATAAGCTTAAATTTACACTATATAGTAGAACAAATAATTGAATTAGTTATGTACATTACTACTTCATACTACAATCATACCTCAAATGCAAATGTCGAATTACAACTGAAGTAAATATAATGTATAATGTTAGCAACTCCGAATCAGTATAACAAAAGCAAAACATATTAATAAATCAATTAACAATTGGTTTTACATTAATTAGATTAATTATTATTGGCACTAGTAACAAGTTAGTTAAAAAATAAATAATAAATAATAATTTAAATAATATTAACAAGTGTAGAAGAGAGCAACAGATTTGTGTTTTTTATTTAATACGTAATTATTTAACAGTTATGGTCTGCATCCTCCTTAATATTAATTAAATAAATATAAATTCATTAAATCCATTGAATAAATATTTCAAAACATATCCCGAAGCTTAATCTCACTATTATCATCAAACATAAAATAAATAATAATCTTAATAAAAATCAATTGAAATAAAGATAAAATGTAAAAATGTAAAACAAAATTACGTTGAAAACTAATTTGATTAAATTTAAGAAAAATTTAATTTAAAATATAATTTATGTTCAATTATTCTTACCTTTTGAGCAATCCATTTAATTCAATCAATAATATTTTTTTGTTAATAATAAAATATTTTGCAGTATTAATGCTTTAATGATATATTAAATATTAAAATGAAAGGACTTCTGAGATCACAGCTACAGTTTTCACATTTTACTTAGTTTACACTATTTTTCCACATTTTATTATGCGCTTATATTTTGAAATTTTAAGTTTATATTATTATTTGCAAAGATGCATAAAAGCCCAAAAGCCCATGAGCCGGCGGCTCGAGGTGCAGAATGTTGAATCTCGGCTTTATACGTGGCATTTCAGGTGAACTCCCATTTTATATTTACACTTTTCCTCGAATCCGAATCTAAATCCGAATCCAAATCAGAACCCGATCAAAATTTTTAAAGTAATCTAGTGTGCTTTTGAAAATTTTTGGATTGTTTGAAGCAGTTGCTAAACAAATAAAATAAATAAATACTTCTGAAAACATGGAACACATTAACCCAAACAAGCAAATGGATCAGGCGCCTGAAGATCTGTATCAGAAGGATCAGGATCGGAGGAATGAGCAGTCACCAATCAAACGCCAAATCAAAAATAAGCGAATGAAGATGCAAAAAGCCGTCAAAACCATAATCAAGAAGAACAAATGTGGCTACCCACTGCGGAGAGTCAAGGGCCTCACAAATTTGACATTGAATAGTGCGATTAACAACCTTCTAGATTAGCTCGATCTGTTCTGTGAGCTTACCACATCCATATCTCGTTGATACTGCAGCGATTTAATGAATCCGAAGTTAACAAATTTAACAGTTGTTTTGATAAATCGGAAATTGTTTGTAAATTTTATTTACCCCCAATGATAATAAATGATAATTGTTATCAATATAAACTTCCAAAAACTGAAGGGAATTCTAATTAGATCTTTTTTAAGTTTACAAATTAATAGAATTATATAATTGAATACAATTTGATTAAAATAATGAAAAAAAAAAACAAATTTGATAATCGTCCTTGTGCACTGTCTGGCGTTGCGTGTCAGCCCGGATGATCATTCGCATAAGCCATCGCTGGTGGAGGTGCGTGTCGGCGAGTGCGTCGATAGCTTGAAGGAGTACACCAGGATACCAGTGGGTGCCGGCGCCATGCGCGTGATATTCATGCAACATGTGGCGCAGTATTATTAGAACAATGGCATCCAGTGCAAGGACGTTGGACGTCTCCAGCAGCCCGACATTCGGCATATGCTCGCCAATGCCCAGTTTCTGGCCTGCGATTATGGTGGTTCCTCAGCAGCAGCAATATGAGTTGTAGATTCATCTGCTGCGGGAGCGGGAGGAACTGCAACGGCCATAAAAGAAGCGAATACAGCGAGTGAATTGCTGGCAACAAGTGCTGAACAGGATGTACCCTGCACTGTAATGGTCTGGGTTCTCAATGACAAGGAACAGTTGGGCGGCCTGAGGGGCGTTCACGAAGGAGTTCACCAATCAGGTAAACAATTCTAACTAATCAATTCAACGAACATTTATTAATTTATTTATATTATAATCGATGTTCAGGAACGTTCGCTGTTCTTGCGATTTGTTTGGGGACGTATGCGATTGCCGCGCACCATTGCCGATTTACGGGGACGCGACTTTGTGCTCCAGGTACTCGAAAAGAATCCGCCAGAGTCATTTTCTGCCCGAAAGCTACACGTCTACTGCTGCTTTTTCTGCTGCTGCCCACAACAAGTTACACCCAACAATTTACGCACAACAATTTACACACAACATGATAAGCGCACTTAAAACGCATTAGATTAGATGATTAGCTGCTCAATCGATTTGTCGATTGGCAATTGCACATTATTTGGACAGAAGACACAACGAGAATGAAGAAAGAGACACAGAACGAGTGAAAGATAGCGAGAGAGAGAGAGAGAGAGTGATAAGTAGAAAGGGATATGAAACCAAAAATATGAATATTAAGCAAATTAAATGTTATTTCCATATTGAATAAATGTTAGTTAAAACAAAAAAAAAATGTGCCCGGAATCTCGCCTGCGTAACTGCTTGCGCTAATTATGAACTGCTTGACAGCAACAGTTGCTCGGCAAGCAGCTGTAATTGAAAGTTTCTTTTACTCTTTGCTTTTATCTTTTATACTTTTCTTTCGCTTACGGTTTTATTGGTTGTTGTCTTTTGTTTCTTTATGGTAGCAATAAATAAGTATTAATTAACAGACATTTAGCATTAACAATGCAATAACAATTACAATAAATTAACAATCAGCTGATATCGCTCCAAGAGTTAAATGCCGCTGCGCAGTCGCTGTTGCAGGCGGCGACGTCGCTGCTGTTGTTGTTTCTTCTGTTGCTGTTCCTGCTGCAGTTGCAGTTGCCGTTGCTTAACCCCAACACCATTATCATTATCATCAACAGCTTCGCGGCTTGGCTCGTTGACAATGATGATGGTGTTTTTATTGTTGGTGTTGTTGCTGTTGCTGCTGCTGTTGCTGCTGGTGTTGCTGCTGCTGTTGCTGCTGCTGTTGCTGCTGGTGTTGGTGCTGGTGTTGGTGCTGTTAATGCTGATGAGATTAGCAGCACTTTCATTGCTATTAGCAGGTAACGCCCCCTGGGCCAGCTGCACATAATCATCGCCTTTATTATCTTCTGCTGTATCATCGTCATCATCGTCATCATCAACATCATTAGCATCATCATCATCAACATCATCATCATCAACATCATCATCATCAACATCATCATCATCAACATCATCATCACTAGCATCTGCTTGCGTCGTTTCATCTTCCTGCTCCTCCTCCAGCTTTATTTCTGCATCTCCCTTTGTGTCAGTATCATCGCCTTCTCCTTTTACATCTCCTCCTGCTTCTGCTTCGTCATCCACATTCACTTCATTGTAACTGTCATCCACCATTTCAGCAATTTCAGCTACTGCTGTTGTTGTCGATGTTGTTGTTTTCGTTGTTGTTGTTGCTTCTTTCACCTTTTGATCTTGCTCCACCCCCTGCACAACCTTCTCCTGTTGCTGATGATGCTGCTTCTGCAGTTGCCCATTGCTCGCCTCCACCTCATCCTCTGGCCACGCTGTTGCTGCGGCCGGCAACTCGTCGGCTTGTATTGCATTGGTAATTGTTTTAATCACTTCGTTTTGCTTCAGGTCGCTCTCGCCAACTTTGTCAGCAGCCACCGACTCCTCCTTCACCTTCTCCTCCTCCTCCTCCTCCTCCCCCATTACTTGCTGCTGCACCTTTGCATTGTCATCATTATCATCGTCATCGTCATCGTCAGCATCAGTCGTTGACTCTACCAGGTCTTCGTCTCCTGCCATAAGCATTTCAGTTTCAATTGGCAGTGGTTCCGAATCGTTTTCGGATTCGGCTGCCTCTGTTTTTTGTAGCTCTGTCATTTGGTCATCTAGCTGCTGTTGCTCCTCCTCCTGCTGCTCTTCTGTCAGCATCTCGGAATAGTCATACTCGAGCGTATCCCTATCGTCCTCATCGGCTTGAGGAGCGCTGGTGGCAGGGAGCACTGGCTGGCCATCCTTGTCGACGTACTGGATGCCATCGAGCCCCATGCGCATGCACTGAAAATGCATCTCGAAGAGATCAGTGGTCGCCAGTCGCACCACAAAGTCCATGCACATGTTCAGATTGTTGCCCACCATTGCCAAATCGGTCAGTTGGACGCACATGGCCATCGGGACACCCATCATGACGGGTATGCAGAAGGGCGTCGGATTTCGCACCGAGATTCCGTATTTGGCCGATTGACGCTCATTTAGGTACACCTGCAGCAGTGCCTCCTCCAGTTGCGGCACGAATGTGATATTGGCGCAAACTGCAAAGACAGTCGAAATTAGACAAAGAAATCACACAAGTTGCACAGACAGACAGACAGACAGAGAGAGATAGAGAGAGAGAGAGGGGGGGACACGGGAAAGAGAGAGAGAGAGAGAGAGAGAGAGAGAAATGTGTTGCTATGAATGAAAGTTGCGGGTGGAAGTTGCAATTGAATTCGGAATCGGAATCCCAACCAACGAACAACAACTTGATGCGTCAAACATGCAAAAAAAAAAGCGCCAGAGATTTGTGGCATTTTGATTGGCAAATGCAACTATGCCATGGAAGACGAACAACAATTTGTTGTTGTCTGCCTGTCATTGCAACAATTGCTGCCACAGCAATGAATAACGAATTTCGACATATAAATCACCCCAACTGAACAACTGAACAACTGGACAGCTGGACAGCTGGACAACTGGCGAAGTAGTTCAGTGTGTGTAAAGAAATGATTACAATTCCGATTGAAATTTCAATTGAAAGTGGTTAACAGTTCCATTGAAACTTGGCAGTAGCAGCTGGGGCTGCATATCAATTTTATTTTAATATCTTGTCCCAATCGCAAAAAATATATCTGATATAATTGTGCTTTCTATTTTGCTTTTGCATATCTGAATATATATATATATATATACATATATATATATATGTATATATATAGGAACAGTTATTTACCCTTCTGATCGAACTTGTACTGATCGACTTTGAGGCCAGCACAGCAGCCGCAGACCTTGGCTCGACACTCGCACGGCTGTCCGAATGTAGACCAAATGGAGCCCTTCTCCGAGTACTTGGCACTGGCCAAGTTGCGTCCACGCGACACGCTCACCGTCGGTGGCAGATAGGGTGTGTGCGACTGCAGATCGTAGAAGATGAGGCCGTTGCTGTAGCTGCGTGCCACAATCAGCGTTGCGGCGCAAGCGCAAACGGCAAACGCCAGCAACACACTTGGGGATTGCATTATTTATGTGCAGCACTAAGTAAATGCACTGACAATATCCTTAAGTGTTAACACGCCAACAAAATCCACAAATAAAAAAAATAATACAATAAATATTGGCTATAATTTGGTGCACTCGTTTCACGCGACGCTTTTATTTAGCGTTTGTCTTAAAGTGTTTAACGGGTCGCCTTTTGTCGCACCACTTTTGCCAACCGCCAGCGAGCGATGAGAATTATATATTAAAACGCTGAACGCGTCTTGCGTTTGCTTAAAAATGAAATGGAAACCGCCAGCGGAGCGGCAGCAGCAGCAGCAGCAGCAGCAGCAGCAGCAGCAGCAGCAGCAGCAGCAGCAGCAGCAGCAGCAGCAGCAGCAGCAGCAGCAGCAGCGGCGCCACCAACAGCAGCAGCGATGCGACGTCAACGTAGGCAGCAACAGCAACAGCAACAACAACAACAACAACAGCAACACAAACTGTTGCTGCTGTTTATTTATTTTTCTTTGTTTTTAGCGAGCAACTCTTTCACACCCTGGCTTCAATCAATTTTTAATATAACGACAAATAATTTATTATTTTTAAAAAAACTGTGTTATAAATTGGTTTACAATACTAAAGTCATGTCAATTAATTTTAATAAATAAATCTAAATAACAGATTTAAATGAAATTTGAGTCAAGAAATTGTAATTACTACCAATTGGTAATTTTTAAATAATTTAAAATGCATAATGCTTCAATAATTATTCAATTTATTTGAGAGGCTTCCTTTAATTGGCAATTGATAAAATTGGCTTATCAAAAAACTGTTGACCATCGGCTTGATTTGGCAAGCTATTTCATTCTAAGCATGCAAGATGCCATCTTTCCAATCCAAAAATATGTTTTGCAAATCTGCAAAAGCTTTTCGCAATAATTTTGCTTTTGTTTAACCTTTTTGCAGGTCAGCTCAGATAGAGCATCTGCTGAACGACTTAAAGCCGCATTTGTTGCTTGTTATCAGCGAGCTGCAATCGTTTAAAGTCGCTGCCAACGTTGACGTTGACTGCCCTGTCGACTGCGCTGTCGACTGCGCAGCTGTTGTTTTTTGGCTCTTGGCTTTTGCCGCTTTTTTCGTTTGTTTTTTGTATTGCTATTTTTTTTTTATAGTTATTTGTTTGCCTTCTCGACTGCTGTTGCTGCTGCTGTTGCCATTGCTATTGCTGTTAACTGTTGCTTTTTTTTTTGACTTTGTCGTTTGTTGCGTGTGCCGCGTTGGGTCGGTTGACAGTGACATGAAAATTGCGCCGGTCGTGACTCGCTGGGAAAGCCAAAAAAAAAAAAAAAAGTGACTGCCACTTCAACCTCTGCTGCTGCCGTTGCGGCAGCTACATTGTTTTTTTTTTTGCTGCTGTTATGCAAAGCATAGCACTTGGGTTAGGTCAGGCCACTTGCGGATTCTGCACAGCAAACTCCCACCTAACCGAAAAAGAAAAAAAAACCAAAAATTACTTTTGGCTGGTAAAAGCGGGTGATTTGTGAGCCAACGTTGGCCGTTTATATTGCTGATTTATCAATAGAAAGCAGAGTCATTGTTTTGCGGCTATTTTTACCAGCCGGTCTGCCAGACAGACAAACGGACAGACGGACTGTCGGACGGCTAAAATAGGGTCTTCAAATGCAATAGCATTAAGCGCAACTCGCACGATTGAATAATACGTCTGCCTCATAAACAGCCCGCACCCCCATCCTACCCTTGGCGCTCAGTTCCCTTGTACCCCATCTAATAGGTACACGGAGAGAAATGGCGTAGTAAAATAAATATCGATTAATCTTGATGCAAGCTTTTGCTATTTTAGTGAACTTTATTTAAAATTAAGCAACTAATAATGCTAAATTTCTGGATATGAGAAAACAACTTCCAATTTTGTTAGAATTGAGATAGATAAATATTATCAACATTGGTTGAGGTACAACTTTAAGCCCAGAAAGAAATTCTGGTTACTGTAGAACGAACGACCATAGTAATAATAATAATAATATGAATAATAAAAATAATACTAAGTATAATAATAATAATAATAATAATATGAATAATAATAATACTAAGTATAATAATAATAATAATAATAACAAAATGGATTATAATAAAAATAATATGTATAATAATAATACTTAGTATAATAACAATAATAGTACTAATAATCATAATAATAACAATAATAATAACAATAATAATAACAATAATAATAATAATAAAAAAAATAATATTAATAATAATAATAATAATAATAATAATAATATGAATAATAATAATAATACTAAGTATAATAATAAAAATAATAATAATAATAACAAAATGGATTATAATAAAAATAATATTTATAATAATAATACTTAGTATAATAACAATAATAATATGAATAATAATAATACTAAGTATAAAAATAATAATAATATTAATAATAATAATAATAATACTAAGTATAATAATAATAATAATAATAACAATTATAATAACAATAATAATAACAATAATAATAATAATAATATAAAAAAATAATATTAATAATAATAATAATAATACTAAGCATTATAATAATAATAACAATAATAATAATAAAATTAAATTAAATAAATAATTAAATAATATTAGTAATAATAATAATACTAAGTATAATAATAATAATAATAATAACAATAATAATAACAATAATAATAATAATAATATTAATAATAATAAAACTAATAATAATAATAATAATATTAATACTAATAATGGAACGAAACATTGAAAAGTCACACTTATATATTAAAATAATTTTATAATAATTTCATAAATTAACAATGATAATAGTAATAATAACAACAATATTAATATGAAATAAATGCTCGACTAAAGTAATTAAGTGTCAGCTGACTTTCAAGCACGGATGGCAAACATTTTTCTCTACGTGTACGAGCAATCTTGTTAAGCATTAAGTCTCGTCAAGTGTCGCCGAGGAGGGGCGAGGAGAAGCGAGCCAATCGCTATAAACTGAAATTGTCAACGTTGCCAAGAGCAGCGACAATTACAGCAAATTCAACTCCGTCATCAGCCGTCATCAGCCACTGCGCCTGTGCCAATTGCTTGGCACTTGTGGTATCTGGTAAGAGCGGTGGACGGGGGGGATAGCAACCATTGGTGCAATGAGCCCGTTTATGTAATGAGCATAGTTTTTGTTGTTGATGTTGATGTTTTTGCCATTGCACATTGTCATAGAGTCAAGAGATAGAAAAACGTGCCGAATCGCTTATTAAATATTATTATTCACTATTCAGTTTAATGGTACCATCATTTTTTAAATGTGGCCCCCTTTTCTTACACCTGATTCGTCTCAGTGCTATGGTGCGTCATTAGTCACACCTGACCAACAATCGAGCAGGTGAATTGCGGTACACTTGCTCCCACAATTGGGTCATGTTATGAACGCATTGCGCAGTCAACAGCCGCTTAAGAGACGTTCCCAAAACTTATTATAAATGATATTTTGTCGACTTGCATTTGTGTTATTTTTATGTTGCCAAAAATTGTCAAATGGCTTACGCACTTATCAAATACCACACACAGTACACAAAACTGTACAGCAATTTTGCTAAATATTAAATTATTATTATTTATTTTTTCAATTGGCAGCTGCTACAAATTCTGTGTAAGTGAAACATTTATAATTAGTTCTGGTCAAGTTGATTTGACTTATCACTAAACAGCCAAATTATATTCAATGCAATTACTCTATGCAAATAATAGTAGAAATGTTCTCAAATTTGGTCAAAAAACATGTGAAGTTTACTGGTTGCAGGTTAAATTTATTTCTATAATCAATTAACAACGGTAAGTTTTGATTAAGGCCAAGACAGATTGTTTTAATTGGCTTAGTTATTTTTTTTTTTATTTTCTCTTAAGAAGTTATAACTTAATAAGCACATAATTCGTATAGGGAATATAAGTAAAGATAAACAGATTACTTATAAAATTGTTTTATTATTTTTTTCAATTAACCATCAATAATCTAGGTGAGATTTTATTTTTTACACATTTTTCACAAATTATTAGAAGTTATATTTACACAAATAAATCGAAAAGTAATAAAGGCTTGCTTCCAAAATGTATATAGCAACTTTCGAAGTGGGTCGCCAGCAACTTTGAAATTGTGGAGGATTTTTGGTTTTATCGAATTGTATATATATAAGTTCAATCGATTTTCTAGCCTCCAAGTCGACGCAATACCCCAATCTACAAAAAAAAAAAAATCCCATGACACGAGTAGCTATAGATATGTAACTACAAATACCCACAATGAGCTTGTTGCTCGCATCAATCTGTGGCATTTTGGAAACACTTCCTCGAGCCATCACACAGGCAACTCCAGTTCCATAAATATATCTAAGACAACGGGTTGCATTGGAGCGTAGTCTGTTACAGTTTGTTTGGTGGCATGGAACTGGTTTGTCCAGCAACTGGTCCACACCAAAAAGAAAAACCTATAACTTCAGGCCGGGCACTTGGCCTTTAAAACCAAACCAAAATTTGTTATAAACAACAAATAGGTTGATAAGTAGTTGACCATGCCATACCATGCCCGGCTCATTAATATCAAGCTTTAAAAAAGATCTTTTACTAAATAAAGCAGATTTTTCTTATAGCATTTTATTTACTTCCAATTATCGATAAGTATCGATTACAGATAGGAGTAAAACAGATGATTTTCTTCCTTGTGGAGATGTAAAAAATGTTGAGCTGATTTGTTTTTACGAATTTCATCTGGTTACACAAAATATGCCTCCCCGTTTGTCCACCTCTTTGATTGCTGGGTATCAAAAAACCTGCGTGTCGACGCGCCACGAGATGTGGGCATTGCCTAGTGGTGCTTATGGGTGCGAGAGTTGTGCGTGGATTAGAGTGACCATTTGGCACTGCTGACAACCAGTTCACCCGCTGCCTTGTGCGTGAACTTCCGTTTTCCGGAACCGGCCCAGAGCCAGGTAATTGGAAACTGGATCATTTAACTGGCCATCTAAGAGCTATATAAAAATGCGTGCGGTCTTCAAGCGGAGCAACACACGTGAATCAACCAGCGGAATGTCAACGACAACTCGTCTACTCGGACTGCTGTGCATGCTCCTGCTCTCCAGCGTCGGCATTGACGCCCAGCAACTGGACTATGCGCGTGACCAGCGCGCGGTGTATGGTCCGCCAGCATTGGGTTGGAACACAATAGGTGGCTTCTCTCCCCTTGGTCTCGGTCACATGACCAAGGATGAGCTGCAGACACTGCTAGAGGCCTGGCAGGAAGTCGAAGGCGATGAAAACCCACCAGCAGTGGAACCGCCAAAACCACCAGCGCCACCCCCACGCCCACCGCCAGCACCACGACCACCAGCACCACCACCAGCACCACCACATGCACCACCACCAGCACCACCACCAGCGCCGCCACCAGCACCGCCAGCACCACAGCCACCAAGTCCCGCACCGGAGCCTGGTAGACCGGTTAATATTCGCCTACCCGCCTTTGTGCCCATTCAGCTTTCGGCTATGTTCACGCCACCTCAGCCAGCTGCAGCTGGAGCTGGAACTGGTGCTGGTGCAGGAGCAGAAGATGCTGGAGATGCTGGTGATGATGGAGATGCTGGGGTTGCTGCTGATCAGGACATGGTTGCCCAGTCCGATGATAATGCCTCGCCGCGCATATTCCGCTTCATGCAACTGCCAAATCCCCGTGCCGCCCCGCAGCCAAAAGTGGTGCGAAACACGCTGGAAAATGTCGACGCTGGCATAGCACCACTTGCCAGTCTTTTGCAGGCCAAATCTAGACCACATCCTCCTCTGGTTATGCATCAAAGGCCCCCAGTTCGACCCAGGTAAATGCATATACTCATTGAAGATTGTTTTTAGCTCAAGCTAATCCAATTGCTGTCTGCATCCTTGAAGATTTGTGCTGCCTCCGATGCCATACATGGCCAATGCGCCAGGACCTCTCGAGCTGGTGCCCTCATCCCAAATCGTTGGTGATTGGCGAGAGTAAACCAAAGTCTATAAGGCAATCTAATTTGTATGATTTTTTTTTTAATAGTCGTATAAATATATAATAAATCACAATTGTTTTCGAATTAAAATTTAAATTTTATGCACAAAAAGTCGAGAACATTTGCAGTGTGTGTGTCTTTAGAGGTTTTTGGAGAATTAGTGAATGTCGTCGATTAATTTTTGCAGTGGATATATATGTTTATCGATTAACACCACAGTAACAATTAATAGATCAGTCTTATCTCAAGAGTTTTTAACTTTCTGTCAGTTGCATAATAATTGTGTTTTTATAGTGGGCGAGACCATTACGCTGTCTCGCTCATATCCGTGTGGCCGCATGTCTGCTGCTCTATGCTGCTATCTCGCTCTAGTTCATGCGTGCTTTTCGCTCGGATGCGCTGTTGGGCTTGATTAAACAACTGTTTCCACCTAAAAATATACTTTTACCAATACATACTAAGCGAATTCAAGACTGAAATTTTGCGTTCTAATTGAGTTAATATTTAAATATAATACAAAAACATTTGCGATAATTAGCGCGATAGCCAAAAACAAACTGGTTTTAAATGTTAAATGCTTTCTAGAAATAGTTTGTTTAATTATTGAATGAAAACTAGCTTAATTGGTCATATCAAATGATTTGATATATCTCTGTACTCTTCTAAAAAAAGCACATAGCTAAATTATTTTCTTATAGTATAAAATACTTGTGTGTGTTCAAGTATGAACATGAGACGCTGCAAAGCTCAGCTAATTGTTAATGGCAAAATATCATATACAGTCCACTTTCAAGTGGCTGCATTAAAATAAGATAAACAAACAGCACTTTTGTCGAAGTGTGAAACTCAGCTATTCTAAGAAGAATAGACCGCAGATAGAGTCGCCATACAAACGCTGCAAAGCTCAGCTGGTTTAAGATAAACAAACATCACAAAAGTCGCCCTACAAGCGACTCCGTTAATATAAATAAACATAAGATGAGGTCGCCTTTCAAGCGGCTTCATATGTATTTAGGTTTAAGATTTTTGTATAAAAGAGGGTATTGCGATCTGTGTGTAAACTGCTGTTGTTAGTTATCAATCAAGAAATATTATTATTTTCATATTATTAAATTAAAAGCTTTCCACTTTCTTTCATACGTTTGGAAAAGGTTTTTGCATTGGAATTTGATTAACCGCTAAGCTAAAAGCTATAGCAAGCTGGGCGTGTATTAGTTAATGCTCAAACAAGCGTCTGGACGAAGTTTAGAAAGCTTTAAAAGCTCCAGGCGAAGCTTGGGCCCGTGCTGCTGAATGGAGCTTTAAGGGCTTTTACTGTTGCGTCGCTGCAAGTAGTCGTATAACAACTTGTTGTTAACGGGATGCTTGTGGACTGAACGCGGGTTCCGTGCAAATTCACACTCATTCGTCAACAGACTCTGGTGCGATTCGGTTCAGCTTCAGTCTCTCCCAGGCGGCAGCAGCAGCACAAGCAACAGCATCTGTGACGGACAGACAAACACAAACAGACAGGCAGGCAGGCAGTCAATGTGAATTTGAACGTCGTCAAGAACAACGCGCTCGCAGTGCGTACGCATAACGGTTGAAATTTAAAAATAATAAGTGTGTGCGTGTGTGTGTGTGTGTTGATTTTTGATTGTGGATTGTTCTTTCTTTTTTTTTCTTTTTTTCTCCGTGCCAAAGCAAAACGTGTTTGCATTTCACTTGGCAATTGTACCAAGCAAATTGACCAATACGAAAATCGAAATTTTTGAATTCAATTTTTTGTTTGGAACGGGCAGAACCCATTTATTTCTGGTGCCTAGTATTTTTGGGCTTGTAACATTCCACCTGGAATTACCTGTGACGCATAATCCGCAAATAACTACAACAACAACAACAACCACAACAGCAGTAAATACAAAATCCAGCAACTAAAAGTAAAAAAAAAGGTGAGTATAAGGAATCAATTTGAGTTTAAACCAGAATGGGTATTGTAAAAATGTATATATTTTCAATTAAAGTGAAGTACAAATAAATTATAAACAAATTATAAACCAACAAAAACAATATAAATAATAAATACGAAATCTTCATCTTAAGTAAAATCCAATAAAGCATTGGTAATTTCTTTTGAATGAACCACTTTATTTTTGAGAGTATTGTTCTCAATTTACTTTAGGTCTTCTGATGATTTTTCTCACAATATATTTAACATAAGCGGAATGTTCAATGAAATTAACTCAAAACAATGGAATATAAATTTATATACTGGAAACCCATTTTGGTCAATGGGGAGGCCAATTTAATTTTCAATTCATTAATGTGACATATTGGGAAACAGCTTGTCTGAAATCAATAACAATTTCGAAAACAATAAAAACAGCTTTAGATTTTTGAAAATTTATATTTTGCTCTGGTAGGTTTCCAATTCATTAGTTTTGCAGAAATATCAACAGAGACATGCGGCTTCAATGACTGTAAATGTAAATCCAATTTCAACTGTAACTGTAAATGTAACTGCAGCTGCAACTGTACATTTAGAAGTCTAACTGTCGTTTGCTCAATGAATTTTGAACCAATTTTACTTAATTGCCTTCGCAGATAATAAATCATTTTCTTTTCCCTGGGCTAACTCAGGCACTGGGCGCAATGAGCGATGAAAATTTCGAGAGTGGGACAAGGGAAAGGGTATTGCCAGAAGCAACAGCAGCTACAAGGATCAGACCTTAGATGGCCTTAGATGCTGGTTGCTCCTTTCATTTTTATATTTTTGTGAGACGTTATCTGTTTTTTGCTAATTAACTTGGCTGCTTGTCACCGCGCGCTTAGAGAAAAAGGCCAAGAGACAGAGAGAGAGAGAGAGAGAAAGAGAGAGAGAGAGAGAGAGAGAGAGAGAGAAGGTAGCTTAGAAGACATTGATATAGAATAGTAAATATACACAGAAAGATAGAGAGAGAGAGAGAGGTAGATATTGAGAGAGGGAGAGAGTGAGGGAAATGTTGAACGCTACACGTTTTGAATTCGAAAATCTCATTAAAATGTTCGGCAGGCGTTTTCCCTTTGTCCCGCTTAAGCCTCGATAACCCCTTCATATCAAACACGGACAAGGGAAACAAAATGTTGATGAAAAAATGTCACAGCCAACGAGCATTACTTAGGGGCAGTGGGCGTGGCTACTATGTAATATTTATTGTAGTTACATTTGCGGTGACCTTTCAAGCGCAATGATTTAGACTCTTGGCCAAATAGTCAGTTAAACGAAAGCAACTGTAAAAACGGATAACAGAGCAATAAACGGAGAAGTTGTTTCCTGAATTTGAATAAGGCTGCCCGCTGAGAATTCAGTCAGACTTTTTTCTATGTTTTCTGTTTCAGGCTTGTTTTAAAATGAAATCGTAAAATGCAGTTCTGCAGTCTGCAAAGTTAAAAAGAACCACAAGCAAACAATTTCAAAAATAATATTATTAAAACTTCATCAGGGAAGCTGAAGTTATATGTTAAATACATGCAAATCACATGCATGCGAAAATGGGTGTGTTGCAAAACAAATATTAGAAAAATATATATATATATATATATATATATATGTATACACTTGCATATCATGGCCAACAGAATAATTTTTGCATAATTTGTGATGTTGCACAGCATTTCAATTTCTATTTAAAAAATATATATTTCTTAATAATACTACCTATGAAAGCCAGTTTTAGAACAAATCATTTCTTTTATTTAAAGAATAAAGAATGAACAAATAATAATATGAGGCGAGTATTGAGCCTGCTCTGGACCAAATGATTGTGCAAATTATACATAAACATAAACATGAAACATAAAATTTAACATTTAAAAAAATTAGCTAGAAACTTTGCTGATTTCATTTATGAGAATTTCTATAATTATTTCTTACCAAGCTATTAACCCATCCAAATAGTCGTAAATTTCTACAGAATACTGAAAAACTAATGATGAAATATTTTAAATCAAAAGCAGAAAAATAACTGCAGATAAATTTAATTTAATTGTTTAACTTATTGTATTATTTTTGCAACCCGTACATTAAAGTAAAGTTCATTAGAAAGAAATGCAAATTACAACATCGAGAAAAGTTCGACTTTGAAATCTAAAACTCGAGCATTCGTCCTTGGCATTAACCATGAATTTTCCATCCAATGATGGCCTTGGTTGCTCACAAGGTTATTTTGGGCAGATCCTTGTAGCTTTTGCTCGAGGCGCGTGTTTGTCACTCAACAATAAATTGAAATATGTAATTAAATTTGCAAGTTATATAATTATGAGTCGAATAATCCAGCAAAATTCCACGGTCCATACCAAATCGATGACACACCCAATTTATGCAAAAATTTGTGGTGGCTAAAACGAAAACGGAGACAAAAAACAAAAGCGAAAATTCTAATTTAATAACAACTTGCAATTGGCAATGGGTGAGGCGGAGCCAGCTGCGCTCCAACCAGTTGGGTGAACAGCACTTGCACAGGATGTGGCCATAATTCACATTGCTGCCAGTCGGCCAGTTGGCCAAAATGTGTACAAAAGGAAAGGGAAAGAAGATAGCTGCTAAAAAACGAAAAGCCAGTCCAAGTAGCCAAGTGGACGAGTATCTGTGTACATATGTGAATTATATCAAGAGCTGTTTGACAACAACAACAACAACACTAATGGCCAGTGTATGGATATGTGACAGGCGGCTGTCATTTGTAATACGCTGCGTGCTACAAAATACAAAAGTTTCATGTCTCGCAACAATAACTCATACACAAATTACATAAACAATGTGACGCCTGCACATTTGCAAGCTCACCAGAATTCAACAGAATTCCTACATTGGCACAGGCACCAACACACACACACACACACACACAAACACACGCACACACATGCATACAACCACAAACACACACACACACACACATACAGTTACGTACAGTTAGCAATCAAACACTCTGGCAAAAATTAAAACAATTGTTTAAAAAATCACAGAAAAATTACAGAAAAAAAAAATTTGTGCTTTTGTGATTATCAAAAAAAAAAAAAACAAATAATAATTTCCTGATTCTGGTTTTTTGAAAAGAATTTTTCAGATGTCAAAAACTATTATGTATATTCAGAACTTGTTTAATTGTGAGGCATATGTTTTTCTGAGTGCATTTTGCTTTTGCTGCACTTGTTTTTTTTGTTTTCGAGGAAAGGAACATATTTTGGAAATACATGTTTACAGACAGTTTGCAACACTTTCGCGACTTTGACAAACGCATTTAATGCTGATTATATGTATGTCTGTAAGTCTGTTTGCATGTATGTATGTATGTATGTATTTATGTATGTATGTATGTATGTGTATATATATATAAGTGGGACTCATACCAGCTGATATTGCGTCAAAAGCACAAGAAGACAACTGCACTCGAACCAAACAACCGTGTGTGTGTGTGTGTGTGTGTGAGGTGTGTGTGTGTGAGGGTGTGTTGGTCTACTTACTTATGCTGCGAGAAAAGATAGTTTATGGTTTATTCACCTATTCATGCCACTTCATTTGCATATGCATGCGACTTGCCTTTGCGTCAGTCGCTTTTTTACATTATATCTCAGTCTATTTATACTAAAAAAAAAAACAATAATAACAACGTATTTTAAATATTAATACTATTAAATATACAAACAAATTAAAAAGTGCTTCCTTATTTATTTAAAGTGGTGATATTAAAGTAACGAAATAAATTACATAATTTAAAGAAAAGGAACATTTTAAATAAATAAACAATAACAATAACAATACAAATAATTATTATAATCATAAAAGTGTTAACAATTATATTAATAATTATTATTTTTATAATCAGCTAAGCTTAAACTGCACTATTTATGGTCGAAGCCGGACTAGAAACACTTTGGTAATTTGCAGCAAGCCATTAATTTGCGAGAATGAGAAATAATTAAAATAAAATGAGAAAGGAAATTTGCTTATTTGCTCGTCTTTTTCAACATTTTGAAGCACAAAGTGAATTCATGAAGGATACTTTGCATATTTAATGGTCGAGCAACATCAATTAAACACTTTTACTTTCCCCGAGTCAACCACTCGCAAAATACTTGTACATAAAAAAAAAAACACACACATACACATAAATATTTAAGACTGAAGCTCTCGGCACAAGAGGTCAACAGAAGACTACCAGTTGGCTACCAAATTCTTTTTCCCATACCCCCACCACACTCCCCACACACACTCCAACTGCAGTTGGAACGTGGCTAAATGGCAGTGTTGTAGGGCACTTAAAAAGAGCAGAAAATGCTGGACAATTGGGTGGATTGAAGTGGGCTTGTTGAGCACCTTGCTACAAAGGACTTGGCATTCTCTCTGGTTCTGTTTCTGGTTCCGCTTCTGGAACGGGGGCGGGAGCAACAAAATGTGGCAGCTGGAAAAGTGCATATGTATGTTTCGCGTATACTGCTTTGAAAAACACTCGTAATGAAATTATGCCACTTTAAGTTTATAACTAAGTTTAACCCTTTGTTATTGTATTCATGAATTTTAAAAAGGGGCGTCAATTTGGCATTTACACTTACAAAATGTAAAATGCATACTTTTGGGGATGAGAAGTTGTTCGAGCATAAAACTTTTCTACAATTTTAGTTTTCATTTAATATCCACTTAGTTTCAAAATTCAATTAAATACGAAATGCTTTCAACAATTTATGTTTCTCGCTTCAAGCTTCAATTTACCTTTTCATTGATATAGAAAATGTAAAAATTATTAAATAAATATGTGTAACAATTGATGCTGATATTTGTACAAGTCATTAGCCTACAAGAATAAGCTGTATTATTTTTTGTGAATGTGAATTGTGGAAAAGGTCGAATCCTTGAATTCATGTTAAATTTGTGACAAGGCTGTTTTACGCTTAGATCCTTTTTTTTTTTAAAAAAAAATTACAAAGGCAATAGAAGAACAGAAACAGATACGGAAACCCGTCTTTGAGCACATCAGAATAATCAAACTGGGTCAACATAAATGATAGCTATATGGCCATAAAATGGTATGCTTTGCGTTAAGTCTACACAAATGTAATGTTTTCTATATGCTTCTGTATATATATGTATGTATTCCAAATGTTTGTATAAAATTTGTTATATATATATAAATATTATAAAAGCAAAAAGTTATTTAACTGGCCCGCAAGGATTTGGTGTGTTTGTTGTTTTAGGCGTGCCTAAATTGACGTAGTATTGCCCTTTTCAATTCCGTTTTGATGGTTTTTCTTCATTCTTCTTCTTTCTTTTTTTAATTACACTTTGGTTGTTGTTGAAGAGTGTAGACCCCCGAATCTCTCCCCAAAGTACCTGTAATGATAGCCTATTTGCCTGGCTGCCCAAATATTTTGCGCTCGACTTGGCAGGAGCAGGAGCAGAAGCAGCAACAACAATAAACAAGTTAAGTGAGCTTGCAAGTGCCGCGGGCCAATAACAAACCATATACTAATACGCACACTCTAGCACACACACCGACAACAGCTAGCACACACTGAGAAAAATCGCTAGCAAAAATTACCATGAAAAGCAAGTCAATATTTGCTAGCCTATTCGCTGGGGCCAATTGAAAGATGCTTGTGTGTGGCACAAATATCATTTATAGTTCCCAATTGTCATGGAATAATGTTTTCGATTTCTCTCTCTCTCTCTCTCTCTCTCTCTCTGTGTGCGTGTGTGTGGGTGGTAGATATCCTTCCAGTTCACTTTTATGGAGTGTGACTTTTTTAATAGCAGGTTTTAGAGTTTTGCTCACCAGTAAATAAATTTACACACATATACGTGTGTGCGTGTGTGTGTGTGTGTACTTTATGTGTATTGGTTTCAATTTATCTTTGGTTTTGTCTACCAAAACGCATTTGACATAATCAGCTTTAACTTTGTTCTCGTGCTTTCAACTGTAATCCTGTAACTGATAGCATTTGTGTACCAAACTGAAATTCAATTAGTATTCAAGCACTTAAATCAATTTTAGTTACTAAAAAATATCTAATCCGATTTATGGCAAGTAATCAGCGGAAATTAAATTTCCATTAAATTGTTGACATTTCAGAAGACACTTTGTTCAAGTATGAACATGAGACGCTGCAAAGCTCAGCTAATTGTTAATGGCAAAATATCATATACAGTCCACTTTCAAGTGGCTGCATTAAAATAAGATAAACAATGAGCACTTTTGTCGAAGTGTGAAGCTCAGCTATTCTAAGAAGAATAGACCGCAGATAGAGTCGCCATACAAACGCTGCAAAGCTCAGCTGGTTTAAGATAAACAAACATCACAAAAGTCGCCCTACAAGCGACTCCGTTAATATAAATAAACATAAGATGAGGTCGCCTTTCAAGCGGCTTCATATGTATTTAGGTTTAAGATTTTTGTATAAAATAAAGAAATGCTCATCAGAGCAAACCGTTCGATTCTAAACGTCGTCTCATCGTGTTGATTACACCCTATACGTGTTTCACACACACTTCATTGGTAAACTTTCACATAATGTCCAGAATATCGAATATCGAATATGATTATGATTTATTTTTCTTATAAAAAATTAACTCTTTTACAAATAATTATAATAATAACTGCAAACTAAATATTTCACATTTATGTAGTTAAAGAGTTTTAGCAAGTGTTACAAGTGTCTTTGAATATTTCAATGCTGAAAATGTCATATTGATTGTCCCAATTGTTCTCAAGTCAGCTTTATGATATAGTGGCCCGATCAGGTCGGCGCAGTCATATTTAGACACGGACTAAAAGACTTAGCTATAAAGACTTAGCTCGATTCGGATGCTGATCAAGAACATATACTTTAAGATAAGCTACGATAAAACGGTATATAAAGTAGAAAACAACACAGCTTTGTATCTTAAATAAAAATGTATACATTTATATATATATATATATATAAATATACATATAAATAATCTTGTAGTTGTGCTTTCTTACTTATCGCATTTTTCTGCCCTGCTGCGTCTGTGTGTGTTGCACAATGATGCGAATTGGATTCTATTCAACAAGCTCAGCCGGCTGCTTTTGTGTATTGGAGTGGCACGTTTGCACGTAGTTGTGGCGCAAAATCCAAATAAACATCAAGGTTGTTCAAACATCAACTAGCTGCAACAACTTTCAATGCGAACTCTGCAAAACTCTGTGCTGGCAATTGTTGCATTTGCGTGCTTGCAGCGGCAACTGCATTGATTGCCTGATTGCCTGCCTTCGTCTGTGGGTGGTTGCTCGCTTGGGGGGGTAGCTTTGAATTGTGTGGGCGGGGGGGTGGGGGGCTGTCATGTCGAACTTGTTGTGAGCCTACGCTGCGTTGGCCTCCTGGCACTGAGGGTGCATTTCATACTGCAATACGCCCATTGTTTAGTTCCTCTGAGTATTGCTCCCAAATGTGGCCAACGACTGCATCCTTCCACTGCCTAGCAGAGTCATTCTATTACCGCACAATGTTGATTTTGCCACACAGTGCTTGTTATTCTTTTCTCTTTTTTTTATTATTATTTTTTTTTTTTTTTTTTTTTGAATGCATCATCAGCTCCCAGGTGGATCTGTTCGGCAACATCATTAACTGAAGTAGCTGCTGCATGGTAAAATAATTTATGACAGTCAGGTTGCCGTTGAGACCTTTTCGTTGGTGTCCCAGCGCAACAATAACTGACCATGCCACACCTGCTGCTGCAGCTAATCAATACACCCAGTCGGATACGATATCCCAATCAACACCTCCAACGCCTCCATTGTTCAACTCTCGACAGCACTAAAATATCAAAAACATGCCACAACACAACAACAACAACACATAAAACACACACACACATTTCCAGCTTGGCACATATTTTTGCACAGTTAGTTCAGGCAGTTCGAATTGTTTGATATTTTTTAAAATAAAATTTGTCAAATAATAAACTACAATCTGCATACACATGGAAATATATATACATATTTAAGTTTAGCTTTTGAATTTCCTAGAGTTTTGTTTATACAATTAAAAGGTAAATTTGTTTTCTATGCGTTGGCACTTCTTTTGTCTGGATTTTCCATTCACAAATATGATATTGCTAAACCCATTTCCCAATTAATTCTTATTTAGTTGAGACCTGAAATATAATAATACCTATCAGCTAACACATATTTTTCCTACTACTACCTTTTGCTCGAGCATCTGTGTTAATTGTATTCTTTATGTATTGTATACTTTGAGAGTTTATTTATATATTTATATACATATTTTATTTGTTTACGTTGAGCCAGCGAAAACTATATTTTTAGATATAATCGCATAACAGTTTTGGGGGATTCCAGGGCATTTTACAGGGCATTGCGTTGTCGTCGACATTAATCTAAAACATTTACATAGTTTATTTTATCGCTCGCCCAGAGCCAGAGATAAAGTTAAATAAGGATGCCATCTAAAGGGAATTTCAACATAACCAAATATGAGTTTTAATGAGCGAGAAGGGGACAAGGATGAGCAGTAAGCTTGGGTGGGAGGACGCGTCAGGGCAAGTGAGCAGTCGGCGACAGTCGGCGAATGAATGAATGAGTGTCTTCCTCTCTCTCTCTCTCTATGTGTGTGTGTGTGTGTGTGTGTGTGCGTGGAGGGGCACACTGGCCATAAAGCTGCCTCATGCCCGGGGGGCAGATGCACAAGCTGGCCATTCTAAATGGGATGGATGGTGTAGCAGAAGGTGGTTGGTGGGGGATCGGTGTTGAAGAGGTAGCAAATTTTGAGGTGTGCGGTGCTTCGCTGAGTTCAGCTGAGTTGAGCTGAGTTCAGTTCAGTTCAGTTCAGTTCAGCTGGAGCGTAATGTTGTCTATTTAAAGAACTGCCTTTTGTTGGGGCCTTCAATGCAACACGATGGCTCACAGAGAAATAGTTAAAGCGTTGCACACACATTTCCATACAGTGTCAATACCAAGTATCTGTAACTAGGTAGATAACTAGGTATCGGTGCATCACCTCTAGGTGTGTGTGAGCTATGTGTGTGTGCGTGTGTAGGTGTGCAGATGTGGGACACTTAAGCGTCGAAAAGTACGCGCTATAAAACGCTTGGCAGAGCCACTCACCAACACTTGTCCTCAAGGTCACTGCTGCTCTTAACAATGTCGAAGTGAGCATCTGGCCCACTGTGCAACACACACCCACACCCACACCCACACCCACACACACATGTAACAACAAACTGTTGCTATTGGCACCACACAATTGACCAAACAATGCAAGTTGCTTGTTTTGTTCACCTAAAGTCAGCTGCCAAATTGATGCACAAAATTAATTCGTTAAACAAACTTCGAATATTAAACAACTTTCGTACGACTAATCTGCATTCGATTTGGGTACATTAACTATGCTAATTCTTTTGTATTATTCTAGATTTTTATAAAAAAAAAAAAGTTTAATCTAAAAAGTGAGAAAGAAGGTAATTGCAAAATACCCTGGTGCCAGATTAGCCCCTGATTTTTGTTCACTCGAAATAAATGAAAATGTATAATAAACGTCTTAAGGGTCTTTTTAAAGTTTTTTATTTAAATAAAATTACACATGTGAAATCATATAATAATTAGTGAGATGCCACAATCGGTTGCAGTTTGCCCAATTTGAGTTCAAGAGTTCATGGGAAGGGGCAATGTTACTGCTGATATATTGTAATTGCAGCATTTGATTATATTGATGGGCGTATTGATTTTCATCATCAATTTTACTGCAGACCTACAAAATGATGATTATGCAAGGCTTGCAGATACTCTGTAGTCGAATTAGTTATTCATTTACTATTCTAATGTTTTATCAGTAAACGAATAAATTTGCTACACTCGACTCCCAATAAGTCTGTCTACTAACTATGAAATATATGATGGATGAACACAAAGTGTATTGTCCCCAAGGGTTGCCAGGGGAAGCCACAGCATATTCAATATTTCCAATATGAATTTCATGTACGTGATTCGGGAATACGGCTTCGATGTGGGCACAATAAGCTGCATGCATAATTGGCCATTTGTAAATTCAATTTACCGTAATTATTATTGCTTGTTAATATTGTTGCTGTTGTTTGGCTTTGTTACAACATTGACAACAATAAAGCGGAAGCATTAATAACATGAATAATGCATCAGCTCTAATGAAAATTACCACTTTCAATCTAAATTTAAGTGCAACTTGGCAAATGTAAATCACAAATTTCCAACAAAATTTCAACATTTATGAATATTTAAGGTACAAGAACAAATAAAGTAAAACTTGTTTCAATTAAGTATCTAATTAATATCTACACTTGCAACTATATTCAACTGAATTCTAGTATGCTTTTTATTTAATGCCTAAACAATTGGGAAATTGGCTTAAACTAAGCAATATTTACATGAAATAAATTGAATAAAATTGCAATAAAATTCGTGGACAAAACCCTTTATAATTCGAAGTAAGGGAACGATGAAATTCGATTCCATTAGCCAGATAAGTGCCTTTGGGTTAAGGCATGACAAATGACTTGCCAATGCCGCCCCAAAGACGTAATATAATCCGGCCAACAAATGTTTACATGACATCGCTTAGGCCATAACAGCAAAAGCCATAATTGAGTCAAGCACCCTTGTTGATTCAATGCCATTTAATTGATATTTGCTATTGAAATTGCTTCGTAGCTCGACAATTTGGTCTTGCATTGCCAGAATGTGCAAAGTTGAAGCTTTGCAATTTAATTGAAATTTAATTGTTACATCATTCTGCAACCTGAACTCAACATCTAAAATAGTTTTGCTTTATTTTTGTTTTTTTTTTTTTTGTTTTTTAAGAAAAATACCTTAGGAAATAAATATGTCTTCTATTGGTATTATTAATTGTAAGCTGTAATCTTTAATTTAAGGCAAACGAGAAACATTTCAATATATATATATATATATGTATGTATGTAAAGTGTTAATGGCTTTGTGTACATACATATTTAAAGGACTATTGAGTTGTTTATGTAGTTCCTGTTATTTGCGACCGTATACGTCCATAACAACATCGTACTTTATTTATGAATGTGTAAAAATAAATTTTTATTGATTTTTCATTATTTATATTTAATAATAAATATTTACGAGAGCAGCAAAATAAAAGCCATGTCTTCGTCCCATCCCCGCCCCCGCTGTGACGCGACCAAGTTTGAAATGAAGTCGAGTGTTTGCCAATAATTGAGTTACTCGTAGCTCGGAAAATTTCTGCTCAGCTGACTGACTAAAAAACCATTTTACTCCAAAATGTAATTAAAATCAGGCATGATGCAGAAATATTCACAATTTGCCACTGTTAAAAGCTATTCAAATGCAATTTATAAAATTTGGATACCCTGTTTTTTGCTATGATTTAATAAAACCTTCAGATTCATTTTT
This sequence comes from Drosophila demipolita, assembly GCA_035042405.1. Classification (NCBI taxonomy): domain Eukaryota; kingdom Metazoa; phylum Arthropoda; class Insecta; order Diptera; family Drosophilidae; genus Drosophila; species Drosophila demipolita. The sequence continues at coordinate 743,912 of JAWNLI010000353.1, read as the reverse complement.
CACTGATGGCGTGAATATATATAAATATATAAATAATGCAGGGTACCCGATGTTCATTTTTATGTTTCTAACTTGATTTGTTTATTTTTTTTTCTTTCGTTTTTTTTTTTTTACCGAAAAACGGGTTACCGAATCTCTTGTGACACACATTTCCGTCAGCCATTTTGTATTAGTTGTGCAACTGGCCAGGTAATACCAACGTTTCCTTCCATTCCATACATGCGGGCCCGCCCCCCCCGCCGTACGCTCCTTGTCATCTCATGGTAGCTGGCTCGCAAAAAATATTGAAAATTTATTTATAGCCAAATACGGTACACTGCACCTGTTTGCTGCGGGTGGAAGTTGCTGATGTCAACACTTTTTTAAGTGTGTGTGTATGTATATAAATATATATGAGTGTGTGTGTGTTGTTGTTTATTTGCTGTTGTTGTAGTAGCTGGGGTGTAAAAATGATTGAGTGTTTGAACTCAACTTTGGTGCTGCCATCCTCAGACTCATCTTTCGGTCTCGTCCTCATCCTCATCCTCATCCTCGTTCGCATCATAACCATCAACTGGCAAGCTGTTGCGCTTGTACCCTGTTATGGTTATAATGTAGTCAGAGCACAACAAACGAGGCATCTCGTAACGTATATGCCGAGACGATAAAAGCCATATAATTGATTATAAACAATTCATCTTTTGTCATGAATAGCAGAGTCTGTCTCTGCTTTATTCTGCCTCTCTAAGGGTTGACCTACTCAATCGAGTAACGAAAATTCTTAGTTACATGGATACACTTAATTAAAGATATATTGCATTTTGGGTTATATTAATTACATATTTGTATACTCAGACAAAAATACTTCACATACTCTGAAACATGCGCGTTTGTTTTTTTAACAACTTGGGTTACATTAATTACACATTTTTATACACAGACAAAAAATATCTCACATACTCTAAAACACACGTTTTTTTTCTATTAGCATTCAAACTGCAATTTTCTATGATTTCTCAATTAAAATAGTGACTTTAATTTTTTTTCATTTAATTTAAAATATAATAATAATAGGTTTACTTAAAATCGATTGGTTTTTCAAATTATTATCACTTTAATGCTTATACAATTTTTGGGTATCAAAAAAATTTCTAATTTTCGTGCATTTATTTTCTTAATCATTAAACTTGCACATATCAAATTTTAGCATAGAGTAACGAAAATTTTTGCAGTGTCAATTTTAAAGCTGAAGTAAAATTGCTGTGTTTGTGTTTTGGCAACGTTTTAAGTTGTGTTTAAGGCAGCTGTTTCTTGGCCATTGTTTTCATTGTGGTTACTGTTGTTGTTGCTGCTGTTGTTGCTGCTGTTGTTGCTGCTGTTGTTGCTGCTGTTGCTGTTATCTTAGCAGAGACGCAAATATTATCAGATAGCTGTAAGGTGCTGCTTGAGCAAGAAAGGGCGTGCACTGTCAACACAGGATGACGGTCTTTCCTTCTCTTTACCCCCTCATTCGTGCCATCCCCCACCCACCTCCTTGTTACCGTCGAGCTTCCTCCATCGCTGTCGCTTTCGCTTTCGCTTTCTCTTTGCATTGCTTTCTGTTTCGGTTTTGGTTTGCCTTAGAGACAGTTTGTTTGTATGCACTTCAATAAAAATTTAGCATACGCTTCAATTCACTTCACTTGACACGCTCACGCACACGCACACACACAAACACACACAAACACACACTCATATACACACACACAAAGAAAAGTCGCACCTGTAACACCCTCTGGTGGCTGTCGCATAAAAACATTTCTTTGTATTATTTCGTCTCTCATTTTTCGATTATATGTTGCCTTTGCTTTCGGTTCGCTTTTCAATCTAAATGTCAGCACTTCTAAGCACGTGCGTACGTCTCTAAATGGCTGCCACACTGCATATGTATGGCTGTGTGTTGTGTTGTGTGTATGTGTTGGTGCGCGTGTTGGAGCAAATTACATGAGTGAAGTACGCACTTCAAGACGAAATAGCCAAGCAACTCACACGCAAACAACTTACTACACATTCCTCATACCCATCAATTAAACCACATGTGTGTGTGTGTGCATTTGTGTGTGCCTCTTTCTTAGTAGATATACACCTGTGAGTTTCGTTTCGTTTCGTTTCGTTTCCTAATTTGCTTAACGCAACTTTAGCCAGCCCTTGCAACACACAACTCATTTTCGCTTGCCTCTTCTCCTACCCTTTCCTCTCGCCTGGTTGCACTGCAGGCACAAGTGGAAAATAAAGCTAAGCGGCAGCAAGTTATGTGCGTGGGCGCAACATATTTCAAAGAAATCCAATGGCGTTAAATGCTCTCCTCAGTCGTCATCTTGAAATTATTTCCCATATTAATTTCCAGCTGGCGTCGAATTGTGTAACAATTTAACGCTTACACTTACATTTCACAGTGTACATACATAAATACATTATTACATACATTGAAAAAAAAAAATAATAAAATTTAATTGTAATCGAGCTTTTCTGGTGTTATTCTGCTATGCAGCAGCCAAAGCAAAATAATATTTTTGCCGCCTTACTTTATACACAACGATTGATTTCTTTACACAATTAATATTGATCGATATCGTTTTCACTTACTTATATCTTAGTACTAATAATGAATAAATACTTTTTAGTGGAGTGCAACTTCTTTGCTGTCAAGACTGAGTCTAATTTAAGTCTAATTAAAACCTACACAAAGTCGATTAAATTACGTATAAAATTGATCGCAATGATTATTCTCTATTAAATTATGCAAGACAGCTCAATGAAGTTAGCTTCTATGAAAATTATGTTTTTATATCAATTATATGTTAAAAACAAATTGATTTTTTAACTAAAAATTGCAAATTATGAAAAGAACACAGCTTACGAAGAAGTTTTAATGAATTAAATTCCTATATTTCTAGCACGATTATTGTAAAATTAATATCATTTAAATATTTATTTGCCAATTACAAACAGAGAACAAAATTAATAAATCTTAATTTTTAAATTAAAACATTCCAAAATAAACAAAGAGGGCAGATACCTTTAACGCTGAAATGACCAACTCAGTCATTTTACAGATCACGTTACTTGTTTCTAGCCAAACTTAAATTGCTTTAAATTGGATAATATAAACATTTTCCATGTACACGGTAAATATTGACATGGTGTTGCATATGTGTGTGTGTGCGTGTGCGTGTGTGTTGATATCAGAGCTGATTTGTGACATGACACCCAGATCAAAGCCCATGTAACGCAAACAACCCTCAGACACACCTAAAAACATACACGTACTCACTTACTTACGCACACACACACACACACACACACCCCAGAGAAACTCAGGTAATTTTAATAGCAGAAGCTGACAAAAAATTATTAAAATATGGAAATTCCATTCCTGCATAATATTTTTAAACGTTTGATTAATAAATATTACAAAGAGCCGTAAAATTAATTAGCCTGCATTCTATCGCCAGGTATTTTTTGAGCCATTTTTAAATACATTTGATAGTTTTATATACTTTTATTTAATTAAATTTAGCTAATTATCGTTGTTAAAAGATGTTGATGATAAAAATGAATATATACATATATATCTATGATGATTAGGATAGAAATATTGTCGATTTGCTTGTCAGCAAAATAAGTGCTCTTTTTGAATTCAGTCTTTAACCCTTAGCAGCCCCAAGCAAGTCCAAAAACGAGAAGGGTCTCAAATGCAAATCAAGTTAAGTGAAAATAAAAAAATGTTTAAAAAACTCCGAATGGAATCGAAAAGAAACAAAACCAAACCAAACTAAAAGAAATGAAAGCAAAGCCAAATAAACAAAATTCAAGTCTTGAAATGTTTAGCCCTACCTGAAAACAAAGTTATCGCTCTCCTTCAGTATAAGTGTGTAATACATATATATGCATATATTTATATATAGATACATATTTGTACAGCCATATACAATATATATACGTCAATAAATTCTCTTACCATTTATTATAGCCCAGCTGAAATCTGTGCTACTGAAAACTATATTTATGCAAGTCGCAGATAACACAGTTTATATACCACATTTAAGAGGCTTAAACAATTTTTGCTATTATTATTATTTGAGTATAAAAAAAAAATAGGGTTCAATTGCACGCTTCGTAGTCTAATTTAAAAATAATTCTGTACATGTCAAAAAAATAGCAGAAAAGCAGAAATTGAATATAAAATAAATGAACTATTTAAGACTGCGAGTCAAGTCGAACAAACTTATTTTTTTTTTGTACATTCCCTTTTCTGCTGAACTCTCGAATTACCATGTAGGATTCACCATCGAATCCACACATCCTTTGGCTGATGATGTATTTATCACGCTTAGTAAGAAATTCGAATAGTCAAAAGAGCACAACTACAAAATGCCATGAGTCAAATATTAAGCCATTAAAGGTCACGTCTAAATCATTAAAATGAAAACTCTGCAAAATGCGCAAACACTCGTTATACAAAATCTAAGGTGAATGCAAAAAAAAAACTTAAAATTTGGTAATTGTATATTTTGAAATTGGTGAAATGCCTACAAAAGGAATCCAATTGGAAAGCTGTGACCCACAGGCATCTGTGAATGTATATATATATATATAAATATATATTTCATTTTCAATTAGGGATATGAAAATTATTTTCGAGCTTTCCATTGACTATTTAATTAGTTATATTTGAAAACTTTTTGTTTAGCCAATATTTTAAGGAATCTGTTAACCTGGCTCAATTGCAAATCTGACAAATACAGGAGCCAAATGAAACACACATGCAAATTAAAAGTTAATTAAATTGAAATGAAGAAATAATGTGGAAAAAACATATATATATATAAGAGAGAGAGAGAGAGAGAGAGAGAGGGAGAAAAGAGAAGAGAAATTTATTACAGTTGAGCACAGACAGCGATTTAACTGAGATATGCTAATTTTGAAAATTGAATTAAAGAGGTAGAAAGAACTCAGCCCAATTTTGCGAATCAAGGTTTTTTCAACATTTACAAAATATACAAAGAGAATTTTGGGAAGCGTTATCAGCTGTACATATAATGATAGGAGGAGCAGAAAAAATAATGCTATGCAACATTTAATATTTAATATCACAGAGAACTTAAAGATATTAAATCAATGCATAACTCGTTGAAATTTTGATATGTTTTTTTTGTAAAACTTAAATTTTATGATTTTAAAAATTATGTCTGATATTCTTTCAAATATGTAACTGAATATGTCAAGCTTAAAAATGTATTTTATTATTTAAATGAGAAATGATAGTTAATATTTGTATTGCAATTGGAAAATCTGTTAATTAACAAATTCCGCTGACGGTTTACTTATTTGAATATTTCCCTCTATATGCGGACAATTAAAAGGGTAACTCAAAAGGAAATTATAGGGTATATGTAAGTCGAGTCAGATTTGAATTGTTGTGTTCTCTCAGAAGTTGCTTCCGTTTGCCATTGTTGGCCTCTGGTCTGAAAACGATGTTTATGTAAATGACAGGTGACGCCGTTTATTTGAACTTTTTGAAAGCACATAAAATATTGCTTGCCACAGCAGCGAACCCGGTGTGTGTGTGTAAGTGTGTGTGTGTGTGTGTGTGTGTAAGGGAAAAAACAACGCCACATCGTTAGCGCTCTTCATCTTTTTATTTCTCTGCTGTTATCTTTGCCGAGGTTGCTATTGTTGTTGTAGCTCGAGCTGGTGCTGGAGCTGGAGCAAGAGCTGGAGCAAGAGCTGGAGCAAGAGCTGGAGGTGGGTGTGGGTGCTGGAGCTGTTGTTGTTGCTATTGGTTCGCCGGCATTATTTCCAGCTTCCGATGCTGTCAGTTTTTATTAAAAAACTCATAATACCCCTCACTGCAGCGCACAATAGCGACGAGAGAACAAAACGAGACACTGGCGCCATTAAATATATGACTATATTTCCCGGAGTTGGCCGCAAAGTATATAAGTGGGCACTCAGTTGCCCGGGGAACCGCAATAGCACTTGTATTCCACAAGTATTTTTGTGTGTAAACGTGTGCAAAACATCGTATTTGTTGGGCCATTTAAACGGCACTGGATTCTCCACATTTTTTCAATTTAGGTTTTACGCGAAATTTCGGCAAAATGCAATATTAATAAATGTCAACTTATTAATTTTGCTCAATTATTGGAGACTCCTCCATTTCATCGTGACAATAGATGGGATGGCTTGCAGGGATTTTGTTTCCACAACAATGGTTTGCCATTAAACATATTTGGCCATCAAGGCAAGGCCGAATGCTTTTGGCCAGCTTAATCATTTTTGAGGCCTTCTCTTTTATGCTATCAAATTTGATATGCTATCAAATTGCAGCAGCTGCAGTTGCAACAATTTCCGCTGAAATTCTGTTCAATCTCCGGGCTAAAACATGGCAACAACTTAATCGCCATCAAAGCTGGCATAAAGCTACATGGAAATTGTGTGGTTAATTCTGTATTTGTGAATTTTTCGCGTTTGGCTGATGGTTTTCAATTTCGTTTCATTTCATCTCAATTTGGTTTGGACAGCTGTGTAAACGCTTTGAGTAATTTGCAGCACAAAATGTCTGTTTACGTTGCGGCAACTGCCAACAGCCATGTTCCCTCTTCCTTGCAACGCCGCGGCAAGCAAGGACAGTCAGGAAAAGCACGGCATAACATCCCCCCCCCCACCTTTCATATTCCGTTAAATTCGACGGAGTGTGAAACGAATAAAAACCTATTTTGTAACAATCCTCTGCTCAGCATGAAGGGAGTTTTAATTTTTGTTCAGTTCGGCATCGCAAATCCCACAAAAAAGGAAGAAAATTGCGCTGCCAGAGACGGAGAAATTTTCAATAACTATCTCATTTCCAGACCCACAGACCCACACACCCGCACACGCGCACACACATGGCACACACACACACACACACACACATCCGCTGTCTTTTGTGCTGCCAACTGTTGAGTTATTTTATATATTGTGCGGTCCGCTGCTGTTTTCGCATTGTGCCGCACCCAGCCAGCCAGCCAGCCCTCCCATTGATAAGCTGCAAATAGTCAACAGCGGGCAGTAAGACCAGGACTTGGGCGCGGTCCAGGATCTGGACCCTAACCAGTACCCAGACTTGAATCCCGACCGGTTGGCCAAAGCCAACAGACTGCCGCATTTGCCAGTAGATTTGTTGAAAGCCCTACTGAGAATTGTCTGCCTTGCCCGTGTGGCAAGTGTGGCATGGGTGGAGCATTGCTGCTGTTGCGGACAAGGCACCCCAGGCGCCCCTGTCTGTTTACTATAAAAGTTAAATTGCAATTTAAAGAAAGTATTAATGCGACAGCCGTGTGCAGAGACCCGGACAACGAGGCCAGACAGCGGCAAATCGGGAGACAGATGGAGCGGAAAAAATTACGGTGCAACAGCAAAGTTGGCCAACAAAGTTGAGTAACAATTTACAAACATAGCCAAAAAAAAAAAAACAACTAAACTACAAACAGAGAAGTTGTCTCTCTGGAGCAGACGAATGAGGAAAATTGTCAGCTGAGACGCCGCCCGATCTTGCCAGTAATCTGACGTGGAGCACTGCCTACTGGATGGTCACAAGGAAGATACGGAGTCCGAAGACTGTAAAAGTGATCTGCCATTTGGATACAGCGGTAGATGGCAAAGACCATCGAGGGAACCAGACGGAGATGTGCTGTAATAACACTGGACACGGAGTACGATGCAGAAGACGGTCCAAGAAGTTACGAGGTGGTCACAGCAGATGCTCCGAGGTCGGTGCTAGGCCCACTGCTGTGGAGGCACTTAGACTTCAGCTTCCTCAGGGATGCAGCCTTATGGGCTTGGCAGCTGCAGCTGACCTGGCACTAGTCGAGGTGGCCAAGGAGCGTAAGTAAATAGAAAACACAGCGAAGGCGGCAGGATGCAGGAGGTGTGCTTGGAACTTGCTGGCCATAAAACTGACCGAGGTTGTGTACTCCTTGCCAGCCGTAAAGTGATTGAGTACACACAGGTGCAAGTTAGGAACGATGCAGTGGAATCAAAGGAGGCAATAAAATGGCAAGGTGTCGTGCTGGACATTAGACCAAGTTTCCGGCCCCATATTGAGTACGTTCGCCGGAGTGCAGTCAAAATACAGGGTGTCTTTTTGGGCATGTTGACCAATATTGGGGGCTCAAAGCTGGAGAGGCGCTTGAAAGTGTGGCAGCGCCAAGGACAGTGGTCAATAAGAAGGACTCAGCCCCCATCTGCTGAGTGCACCGCGTGACGGAGCAGCCGCGAGAAATAATGGAGATTTTCGCAAGGCTGGCAGCAAAGTGCAATCCCATCACAATGGAGACTATCCGAAGAACGGCACATCGCCTAATCCCCAACTAAGAGCAGTGGATCGAGAGAAATACAGTTGAAATAGATTGTCATCTTTCGGCGGGCCATCTGCACAGCCTCTGGCACGAGCACACCACAAACAGCACGTGCTTTACCAGTGTTCCCAAAACTGGACAGCTCTCCGGCAGCTCATCACATGATCAAAGGGAGTGCCTAGTTAGGCGCGAAGTAAAACTTTATGATTTGGCTCTGCACTTCCAGAAGACGCTCACCTTTAATGTAAAACAAAGAAAAACAAAACAATTAACACACACACACGAACACACGCACACGCAGAAAGACATGTGTAAATATTTACTGTCGCTTCGGAGAGATATGTGCTGTTCTCATTAGCAGACATCGCCATTTTAATGGGAATGCAAAGTGTTCCTAATGTGCCAATTTGGTTGGTTGGGAGGGAAGGAGGCGGTTGTGGCAGGCGTAAGTACATAACAGCCACGCGCTGGCTGCCACCGCAAGTACACACAATAGCACACACACACACAGCCACACACACGCAGCCATACACACGCATATAAAAGCAAACATATGTCCCTGGCCTTGTCCAGTGGCCCTCACAGCGTATACGCAATGTGTGTGCTTGAGTGTGTGTGTGTGTGTGTGCCTGAGTGTGTGTGTGTGTGTGTGTGTGTGTGCGTGTTTGGCATTGAAAGCAAATTGTGCATTTCGAGTCAAAGCTGCTATTGTTGTCGGCAAACAGTTAACCAATTGATGGATGGATCATAAATCGTGCATTTATTCAATCAATCCCCACAATTCATTGCTGCATTGAGTGCATTCACATTAACTAATTAGTTGAACCTAATATAGTTAATCAGGCTGTTAATTTGTGTCAGTGCATTCAATTGCCATACCATAAACACTCGATTCATAACTAAAATGTGCACTTTACGTACAATTTATGAAGTTGCTTTTTGGTTGCGGATGCCAACTCCTGGTGTACTCCTGGTGTACAGGGTGGAAAAGTTCCAACTGGATTCTATTGTTTTATTTTAAGTGAATTATAAAATGGCATTTGGGTAATTAACTGAGTAGAATTTGTATTATTCTCAGCGAGGGAGCTGACTTTTGAGTTAAACTGTGTTCAGGCTTTTCGTTACAGTAAATTAGCAATTAATTAATTATTCATTTATAGGTGTGGCATTATTAACTGATTTTAATGCGATGCAATCTAATATTTATGTATGTCACACGTATCACATTTGTACATACAGATTATTTATATGTTTAGGCAAGTGTTTTTATGCGGGAAGATTTATTAAAATTAAATTGGGTTCAATAAAAGTTTCAAGCACCTGCCCAATTTCAATTTAAACAAATCCTCAACAAAAAAAAAAGAGAAGAAAGAAAACAAACAAAAAAGTCAATCACGCAGCCACACCCCAAATCAAAGAATAATTTATTTCGAGTCTACACTGAATCCCCAATACTCTACACACAAAATGCACTCGTGCAGATGGAAATGACAGTCGATTGCAAATAAGGTTGGGAAAGAAAGCCAAATAAATCTCTCTCAAAAGCTGTACGCAAATGTTTTAAGTCATCAAGTTTTATTTTGGGTCTTTAGGTAAACATATCCAAGGCAACAAAATGCGTGAATAAAAAAAGCTAAAAAAAAACACGTTGAAGAAAAAAAAAAAAATTCAGCGCGGTTTTGATTTGAAAAGAGTTTAAATGGATGGAATTAAATATTGCTTACCATAGCAAGGACAACTCTTTATCATTTCTAAAGTTGCAACATGACATTCTCTTTATTAATAACAAGCAACAAACAAAAAACAAAATATAAAAAATTTAAATAAAAAAAAAGAACTTAAAAATTGTTCAAGGCCAAGTTAAGGTGGTAGGCTGGTATGGGCGCTATGGGCGGGACGCTTTACCAAATGAATACAAAATGCGAAATAATCAGGGCGCATGTGATTTGCATAATTTGTAATGTGAAATTTCCGCTTACATGGCGCTCATTTCCTGTACACATACGCGCACCCAGTCAGCTCTTACTTACAGCTTTCCCCCTCCCCCACCTTCCCTCCTCTGCTCTCCTCAGCACTCGTCACTCTGATTCTCTTGATATTTGTGATGGAAAGGAGGAATGCGTAGAGCATTGGGCTTGGATAACTGTTTAATATGCATAAACGTGGCGAACACAAGCCAACCCCCCCCCCCCCACCCTCCAGATTTTTGGCAGATGTATCCTTCCGTTCCGTTCCGGTCGATGCTTAAAAACCTGCCCTGGATGGCCCCAAGCACCGTTCACAAACATGACTGAAACTGGTAGTTGGGCTGACTGATGTTTTTACCTAATTGGCTGCCACTGAGCAGCACTGCAGAACTTGAGCTACAGGTTTCTCTTGTCTCTTCATTTAAAGTTGCTTTTTTTCTTTCATTTAATTTAAGCACCTTTATATAATTTATTGCCTGTTAATTAGAAAAGCCAAGTGTTACACAATCTAAAGTATAAATTCAAATAAATATGGTGACATAAATAATTCTGAGTAATCTAACATTCAAAAGTAGTTTCATAAAAGAAATGAGTGAGTTTTTGTGGAAATATCTCACTTTCATATACAAATTAGGAAAATTAAGCAATTAATCGATTTAATTTCTTATATTCTAATTTTGTCATTTTTTTTATCTCTTACCGATCGTTTTTACACCGAAATTTTGAAGTCCCAGCTGATTGATAATTATTTGCTCTTTGTTCCACATACATTTATACAATCAGTGATTAGGTAAAAATTAAACATAATAAACCATGTGTAAACCGTAATAATACCAGATCCGATAAATACAATTTTAAATTAATATTTTAAGAAGTAAATATTAAAAAAAAATTTCTTCTAACAAAAATTTAAGATTATTTGAAGAAGTTTCAAACAGAACTCGAGGCTTTGGCATGCTCATCAGAATGATTTTAGTTCAAGTTCTCTAAATTCTCTAAATTTGAGTTGTATTTCGTTTTTTTAAGTGTACCTTAGATGCGCTACTTGGGGTTGCCACTTGAAAATGGCGGCCACTTTGGCATGTTTGTTCAAGCCTTTGAGTGAAAACCCAAACAGACCCACAAATCCAACCAGACAGGCGCTGAAGAAACAAAGCAGTCAGAAAGAGATAGATGGAGCGAGAGAGCAAAAGAGAGAGAGCGATAGAGAGAGAGATATTTGATTGGCATAGGCTGTAAACTGTAGTTTAAGAACGAAATTTCAACGTGCCATGTTTTATAATCAAAGCGTTTTGGGCTGTCATTTTATTCCATCTGATTTTTACACATGAATTAATAAAAACACTCATTAAATCCACTCAGAGAGCATAAAGACTTTTCAAAGTTTTCATTCGGGTTGCCATGTTTGTCGTTCCTTTTTTTTGCTTTATTTTATTTTATTTTATTTATTTTTTATCTTTGGCCTGGGCCTGTGCCTGTGCCTGTGCCAGTGCGTGGTCCCCATTGCGTATGAGTTATGTGTGAGTAAAATGTTAGCCAGTTAGAAATTTGCATATGCAGCCTCAACGAACAACGGGCTAATTTGCATGGGACGGACTTGCGGACGTGGTCGGGGTCGGGGTCGGGGGTGTGGCCGTGTACGTGGTCGGGGGAGTGAATGAAGTGCCTTTTGGCTTGCACAGCCCCACAGATTTATGCCCCAAACCAGTCCTTCTTTCGGTGTGATTATGTGCGTATGTATTTTGAGCTTTGTGGTTGAGTTTTTACGGTGCTGCTAAAATATTTTATGTTATTTGTGCTTTGCATACTTTTCAGACGTTATTTCTCTTGCATTTTGAATACGATTTAAATGCCCATTTCTTAGTGAGCGAGTGTGTGTGGGTGTGTTAGTACGGTGTGTTGTGTGTGTTTTGTGTGTTTTGTGTGTGCTTGTGTGTGCTTGTGTGTGCTTGTGCGCATGTGTGTGTGTGTGTGTGTGTGTGTGTGTGTGTACCGGCTGTCTGTTTGGGGCTATAAAAAGAGTTTTTCATTTTTGTTGTGTGCCTATTTGGGTATTTTGTGATTCTCTTGTTATAAGCTGTCTACGTTGGCCAACAACTCAACGTTTCGTCCAATGTTGTCCCGCAGCGGCCCCAAAAATCGAACGGGAATTCCATGCGTGCAATTAAGAGGACCAACCAGCCAAAGGGTCTCTGGGTCCTGCCAGCTATTTGCCGCATCTGCCGCATCTGCCGCCGCTGTGTGGCAAGGCAACTTTGGCAACGCTCGTTTCATTTGCATACTTTGAGTTGGCTTTCAGCCGAGCTACTTCTGGCTTCAAATTGATTTTAACCGCAGCGCACACACACACACAAAAGCTACGACCTGGCTAAAAATAAAACACAGGACCACTTAACCTGAAGAGCTCGCCACCCTCACCCTTGCTCACTTCACCATAAAGCGACAGAAACAAATTAAAATGGCGACTGTAACTAAAAGTTCTATTAGCAATTTAATGAACGCATGTCAATTTCATTTGGAGCACACAAAACAAATGTCATTTTGAACAAACTTAATTTGCAATTTGCACAGTAAACTTCTCTATCTCCTCTCTCTCTCTCTCTCTCTCTCTCTTTGGCTCTTTCTCTCTGTTTTTTTTTTTTTTGTTTACTTGGAACACGCGCCTAAAAGTCGGCGATGTGCTGAAATGTCGAGGCTTAAAACATTTGAAGTTCTTTATCACTCAAATTGCCACAAACGAAAGGCCCAGCAAAAGTTTTATTTTATTACTGCCAAGTGGAAGAAAACAAAAGTGACGACAACTGAAATTTATCTTATTACCGGCGCCAGCCAGCTCCACGTGTTCCCATAAGTTGTCTCGAGTTTTCACTTGCGACAAATGATTTCTCTTGTATGTAATTCAGAGCCAGAGAGCCACAAAAAAATAAAAAAAAAAAACAAAAGAAGCAAAAAACATAAGCCCAGTTAATCAATTCAAGTATTAAAATCTACATAAACCAAAACACTTAACTAATTTCATTGCACTCAACTCTGAATGTAGATCGATTTTAACAACTTTAAATTTAATTAATTTTCCGGCATCGACATAAAAAGAATTAATCACTTGTTCCAAAACTACATGTTATATTTATTATATTTCCTTATTCAATGTTCCATAAAAACAGTGATAAACAGTAATAAATAAATTCAATTTGCAATTCAAGTTACAAATTAAATAATATAAAATTAAAAGAAATTACTTAAAAAATAAAATGAAATCGAGAAAATGAAAACAAGGCATAAAATAAATCAGTGGAGATAAAAATGTAAAATGGTTCAACATTTTTTGTAACTATTGACGAAACCCAAAAAAAATCCCAATTAGTCAATATATTTATATATATATTTATAAAGAGTATTTGAAGTTAAATTCATATATTAATCCCAATTAGTCAATATATTTATTTATATATTTATAAAGAGTATTTGAATTTAAATTCATTTATTATACGCAACTTATGATAAAAGAAAAAAATATATGTAATATTCTAGGTCATATTTTCTGGGTTTCGATTTGCAATTCGTACTTTTTCCTGGGTGAAAAATATTTTATTATAGACAGAATAGAATCGAGAGAGAGACAAGATTATTAATAAAATTCTGTAGCTAATAATGCCTGAAGGCAAATGGGCGATCAAAGAATTGTGTGTGTGTGTGTGTGTGTGTGTGTGTGTGTGTGCTGGTGTGTGTGTGTGTCTTTTTTGTAAGTGCTTTCGTAGCATAAAATATAATTTCCAAAATGTTTAGCATTAATTCAACGTTGTAATTGCTATGCGTCGACTGTGTGTCTCTGTCATCTCAGGCACACTAACATATCGACACACACACACACACCTATTCCTATTCCTAATTCCATTTTAAGTCCCAGAGCTGCCTCCAATTATTGTTCCTATGACTCTGACTGTCTCCGGATGACTGCCTGTTGACGCAGTTGTCAAGGCAATCAACTTTATTACCCCCAGCGCACATGTGCCTGGGAGCATTCGTCTCTTTATTTCTTTGTCAGCATTGTGACCCCCCCCCCCCCCTTTCACTCCATCCACCCTTCACCACTCTGCCATCTTCTGCTTATGGATTTATGTGCAGTGCTTATATAAAAACAAAAGGTATCTCACTGCCCCATCAGATCAACATCTTACAACTGAAAAATGTACTTAACAATTCGCATCGATACTTCCGATGAAATCTATCTAATTAAACTCCAGATTTCTGTTACTGTATTTTTTATTCAGATACAAATAATTACTACTGATATTAATCCAAGTATTATTACAAATAATACGCAGACTTACCCATTAATAAATCAGATATACAATATATATATGATATATGTTTGTGTTTCTGATCTAAGCACAAAAGTAACAATGATTGCAGCTAAAGTGTAATAAAAAGACATATAAAATTAATATTAAGTAATAAAAGTATGTCATAATATATCAAATAAATACAGGGTAGTGTAGACTCTATCAAATTGATGTGGATGCAGTGGTTTTACATGCCACATTGGTATCTGCTTGCGTTTGCCCCGCTTATATTGCTCAGACATTTCAAGGCTTCGAGGCGCATTGCCTGCGGTGTGGCAATAATTTCTTTACCATTTTGCATTGCAGCAACGCTTGCCAGAAGGGGCACAAGCTGCTTGCAACATTAGGGATATTACTATAATTAATAGACTGATATCAAATGCTTTCTTTTGCTTTCTGTTCTGATCATTTCTGCGTAGAAATAGAAATAGAAATTGATGGCACAAAATGTTCGCAATTGTCCCATTGTAGTCTGGGCTTATGGTTTTTATTTTTGTTATTTCCTTCTTCTGATATTCCAGTGCTTTGTGTATTCCGGCAACTCAATAATTCTGATTACTTAATGCTAGGTGGGGTCGCATCACCATCAACAGGTATTTCCCAAAAGTATGCAGCATGCGTTGTGTGTGTGTGCATTTGTGTGTGTGTGTGTGTGTGTGTGTTAGTGTGTGCATGTGCATGTGTGCGTGTGTGAGTGTGTGTATTTATGTTTGCTTGCGCATGTTCTTAGTGTCCTGTTTCTAAAATAAAATTAGAGATATTTGTGAGAATGAGGCAGCTGCAAACCGTTTGTGGCACATCCAACATCTGCCTTCAGCAGGCAGTGACCAGTTTTGTGACTGTGGAGCAGTGCTACAAATCAGAAAAAAGGTTAATTTGCAATTATGTTTTATGGGAGAAGTGCGTGTAAGCAAGTCTAAGTACTTCTGAGTGCTCCTGAGTGCTGGTGAGTGCTGCTAAGTGCTTGCTTTCTGCTCTGCTCTGCTCTGCTCTGCTCTGCCCTGCTCTGCTCTGCTCCACTCCGAGTAGAGCTCAGGATTATTATGTTGTTTTGGTTTGATTTTAAAAAATTTTTTTTTTTTCTTTTTTCTTTTAGTATTGAGTACAAAATATGTTGTCTTTGTCAATTTTGATTGCGTCAATTATGGGCCTTTCATCATAAATCAAGGTCGGCTTGAAAAAGAAAACTATTTTGAAGAGATACTCAAAAATGGTAATCAAATAAATGGCATTTAAAAATACCTATATTCCTAATCTGGTTCAATTGATTGATTGATTTTGATATTGATTTCATTAGTATCAGCAGACATTTGTATGTAGATATTATGGTTTATATATAGTATATAATATATGTTCATCGGTCTTTTTGTGCTTATTGATACGAAAGTTAAACTTATTTTTAATTGCATTTTATGCGGCTCTCTACAACCACAAAGATTACCTGTGAGTAAGTGAAACTGGTCTATAAAAC
Source organism: Drosophila demipolita (assembly GCA_035042405.1). Classification (NCBI taxonomy): domain Eukaryota; kingdom Metazoa; phylum Arthropoda; class Insecta; order Diptera; family Drosophilidae; genus Drosophila; species Drosophila demipolita. The sequence goes on along the minus strand of JAWNLI010000353.1, from coordinate 727,771 downwards.
TAAAATATATTTAACACATAAAACTACAATGTATTTAAAAGCTGAGTTCAGGGTGTATCGTAGTCGAGCTCACTCGACTAAAGCATTCTTATTTGTTTTTAATAGAATTTTTAATATTTGAAATTTTACCTTTGATTGGAAATGTGGCCAATTCAGCTGAAAGTTTCAGTTTGCTTCGCTCGCAAAATGGAACTGTCATCAGCAAAAGCTTATTGCCCCACGGTGGCAACTTCGCTGTTTTGCAGATACACCCTTTGAGTCCGTGTCATTTCCTTAAAAAAAAAAAAAAAACAAAGACAAGTAGCATGGCAGCAAAATGAATTCAAATAAGCCAACTTTTTCGTTTTCCCAATGCCTGCGAGCGATTGAAGGTAGCAAGGCCAAAGGTAAATAGAAATCTTACAACTTTCCTGTGCAAACATTTCGCAGTCAAATAGTCATGCCACAAATTGTGAATGCGTCTCCTTCACATTCAGCAGAGCCTGCAAGAGCTGGTCTTTAGCTTATTTTCACATTCTATTTAACGTTAATAAATCTACCTTGACTTACTGATAAAGGGTTTATTATTGGTAAGCTGTTCCAACCCAAAACTGTGAAACAAGCCGTCAATCGAAGCTGTTGCCAAAATATGAACAAGTTAGAATTCTCGAATCGAGTAACATAAACCACGCACAGACGGCCAACCCTGATGATCTTGATCAAAAAGAGTATATTCTTTACTTTTAAATATTGATTTTTTTCCCTTAAAATAAAGGTTTATTTTGTAATCGGATCAAAATCGAAACCGCATGTCAAAACTGATATTTCTGTTCGATTTTGCTAAGTGCCAAAAGGCAAGAAGGTTTTTCCCCACATGTAATCAGTTTGTGGTATTTCTAAATTGATATTTTCTATCTTTTGTTTTTGTAAAACAGCTTGACAAATAGTATAATCTTTCCCGAAGTTTTTTACATATCGCATCCCCAAATTAGTTTTGAATCGATACAGTGTTTTTCACATTATATTTTTTTATTTTTTATTTATATTTTCAAAAACAATTTAAAGCTATTTTGTTTGCACAATTTTACTTGTATGTGTCCCTCATTTATTTACTTATTTGTTATTTTGATGGAGGAGAAAGTTTTTGATAAGAGCAAGGCATGGTTTGGGAAAAACCTCCCAAAACTTGGGTCGAATGAGATACCATCGTCAGTCGACTCGCTGACCGTTTGTTTTATTGTTTTTCCACTTTAGCGTTTTTATTTTTTTTTTTTTTTCTTGAACACCTGCGTTTTGATTTGCATTTTAATGTTGTTTTTCTTGTCTCAGTTGTTGGCTGCTTTTGTTGGCCGCTGTTGTTTTAGACAAACTTTGCCAACTGCCTTGGCGCCATTATTTGCATATGAAAATTGAAAAACTGCCGCTTTGGCATATTTTTGTTTGGTTTTGGTATCAGTTTTACTGGGTTCTTAACGTGCCATTTTTATTTTCGCCGCAAATATTTTTTTTTCTCTTCACTTTCATAATTTGATTCTTTGGTAATTAACGGCCACAGTTAGACATATTTGTCAACGCGAAAGCTACTGGAAACTTTTCAAATCGGCATTGAAAATAGACCGTATTCTTCAGTTAAAATGTACATACCTAATCAAAAAAAAATAAGGCAATACACAAACAAATCAATCAATCGATTATCTTGATTGATTCTGTGTAATTTGGACAAGGATAGTTCTTACCAATGATAGCAAAACATAATCTAATTGATTAACTTAATTTATTTGTACCAAAAAAATAACCCATTTTCCATTTCGCTGCTTATTACTTATTTGCAGCTTTTCAGCACAGAAAGTGATTTGTCAGAGTTTTTGTAAAAATTTCTTAAGCTTCGGAATGCGTATAAATGTCCACATTTATGCCACTTTTCATTCCGATTCAAAATAGAATTTAATAGTTTATAAATTTCTTAAAATATTTTCTAAATTTCATACAATTTTGTCCGAAGCTTTGACGGACACTCGCCAAATTTTGAATGAATTGCATTTCTTTATATTGCTTGGAGCCCTTTCAATTGTCTGAATGCGATGGAAATGTAATTTAATTAGAATTTCCGTGCTACTGCACAATTTATAGAAATCATAAAGTGCACACAATTTGCATGACAATATAAAGCTGAGAATTAGTTGTGGGAAGAGTAGAAGCTAACTGAAGGCGATCAAAAAGATAAAGGCATGCAAAATTGGCGCATCAGCACTTTTCATCCCAATTTTTGGCGCTTCAACAGAAAATCCATTAAAATGCACCTCGAGTGGCACATCAACAGGATTATAGGGGGGGGGGGGGGGGGGTCTGGGGGTTAGCCGTACTTGAGGACAAAAAGCCGAGATTCGAATGCCAACTGGTGGCACAAAGCAAAGAACGGAAGAACGACAAATGTGCAGGCTTAGTAGATTTAGCCCATCTGTCCAGCCTGGACAAGGGACCCAGCTGCGGAAATCACTGAATTCAATTTAAGCAATTTCCTGTTTTCGAAAAGTGCTTGGCCAGCTCTGTGCCAGGATGGACATCCTGGCCTGGCCTGCTATCAGTACAAATTAAATGTGCTAAGCACACCAAAAATGAAAATAAAATGAACACACCTCAGGTTCAGTTACGAACACACACACACACACACATCAATGAATGAAAGAAGAAGTGAAAAATAAAAAAATGTAATATGAGGAAAACATTATGGAACTGAACAAAAAAAAAAAGAGACATACTTTTTATAAGGAAATGAAACAGTGAAGTTTCGTGAAAATCGCTTTTAAGCTGGAAAAGTAGATTGCAGAAAAATCATTTTTCGATTTATATATATGTAATATATTGCAAACGAAACGATTTTCGATTGAATTAAATATATTATTTTATATTTTATATATTATTTATACATATTCAACTTAATCTCGTAATATGATTAATCGATATCGGCTAAAACTAAATAAATTGAATTTTAGGTCTAGCTTATTTATTAAAAAAGAAATTCTATATTTGAACAACACACATTTTTTAACAGTGTATCAGATACTGCGACACGTTAATCACTTCTATGCTTTCTTTAATACACTGCAAAGAGCAATTTCCAATTGAATTCTGGATTCAAATTGAAATTAATATTCACTTTGAGGATATCAATATATTGCTACACCATTCGCTCCATGCTCTGGCAGGGATTAGTCTGACGAACACGACGGTGGCGATGGCAGTTAAGACGATTATTATGACAGCAACAACAACAACAAAAACAACAACAACAACCACAACAGCATAAAAATCAACAACGAGGACAACAACAACAAGAAAGTTGTTGCTGTCATTTTTTTTTTTTTTATTTGCTGTTGCTGCCTTTGGCGGCAACTTGTCCAAAATCAATAAACGGGGCAGCCACAAAAATGGCTTAGAAGCCTACATTTACATTTAAATACATACACACATACATATATACATACACAAGTAAATAACGGTATGTACGAATACATACACATCTGTATAAGCCCTTATAGCCCTCATAAACTGACTTTGAGTTACCCCAAGCACTGATTTCATGTACAGAAAATATCAGTTATACAAATGTATTGTGTTCCTTACAAAATTAAATTATAAAATAACTTTAAAAATAATAATAGTAAATAACATAGTAAATAATTGTTTTCATTCAAAATAAATAAGCCTAAAAATGCTAATATATTTAATATATTATCATTAAAATCATATTGCTGAAATCCATAGTAACTAATTAACTTTCTCCATTAATCTAATTCTTTGCTTTATAACAACAGTTATTCTTTGTTTATTAATAAAATTTATTAATATATTTACATTTTTTTAAAAATATATATATAGTTTTTGTTTAATGTTTTCCGATTCCCTGAAGGTATTTTGGTATTTTTAAGACAAGAAAAATATTTTATCAAGCAATATGAATGTCTATATATATATATATTTTATTTCTAGATTTGAATCATTTTTGTCGTTGACTGGAAAATCAGTTAATGTGATTTAGATTTGTCTGCGTTGCATTTATTACGATAAACCCTTTCCGCTTTCCATACTGGGTAGAATAAAGAGTTCAAGTCAATCTTTAGAGTCAGCTCGCAACTCAGTTTGATGACAGACGCAGGAATTTTCGGGTGCAAAACTTTACACAAATTAAGGAAACCCAGTCGAAGCCTCACAGGAAGATGGCAATTTATCGATTAGTCGGCAGCTGCTCCGTGAGAATTGTGAGTGAAATTGAGGGCGGAATTTGCTGTGACGATATTTTATGAGTTGTGGAGGGCCACGAAAACTGTTTTTCTAACCGGCTTAACACGGGCATAACACTCAAAGCCAGATTGTTGCCAGATTGGATCGGGGTTTGGGGTTGGCTTTGCCTTTGATTTTGACTTTGGTTATGCGTCTGAGATACGCTTTCCAGCCTGGCTAACAGGCGGCGACATTTGCACAGCATAAAAAGCTGTGCGCTCCAAATGACATTCGGATTATTTTGGCATTAGGTAAATTAACACAAGCAAATAGGATTTATATGGGGTCCATATACCATATACCAACTGAACGCAGTCGATTTCAGCGACAGGCGCAACAGGGACGAACCGATTCCTCTTTAGTGCTGAAGTCCGAATACCCTTGCAGCCAAATTGAAATTGAACAATAATCTGAACTTTGCCAAACAACAATTAAATATTAAATTCTAAAGCGGATAATCGTCTCATTTTAAACAAGATTATCAAACAAAAAATAGTTTAAATAAGACCATAATTCTGAGTCATCCGATTATGGATGAAATCAAAGTGTAGCCCCAAAATGCGTTACCAACTTTGTGACTAAGCCAATGATGAGCCATTTTGTAAGGGTATCGAATGCGACATTTACGACATCATTTGATTTACTCAAATTGAACTCGTGCCGCCGTTTGAAAGGCAAAACAATGTCAAAGTCGAAGTCGATGTCGAAGTTGAGGTCGAAAGCTATGGAAGATTGTAAATTGACAAAAGGCTAACAAATGCGAGCTGAGCAAAAAAAAGTAAATAAAATGAAATTGCTTGCCCAAAAATAGAACTGAATTTCCTATGAGTGTAATAAAAGCAATCATCATAATATTATTGTCATAATGACTTTAAATATAAATCAAGTTGAATTTGTTGTTAGCTGCTGAAACAGAACTCATTCAACTGAAACCAATGTATTCCCCAAACAGCAACTTCTAACTTGTCCAATCAGTTTAAATAGCTGATGGCTCTAAATAATTCGAAAATTGGTCTCAGGCCATTTATACACATAATAATTACTCAGGTCCCAGTTTGATTTGATGAATAACATTTGACAAGAAGATTGGTTAATCGTTGTAGCCATGATGTAATATGTAATTAAAAATAAATTAGAAACTTAACGGACATTATTTATATATATATTTGTAACTTATTTAATTGAAAATCTTATCAATTTAAGCTGCTGAACAGAGGCCACTTTTCCGTTAATGAGTTAAGTCAGTTGGGCAAAGAACTTGGGTAAAATGGGGGGGGGGGTGGGGGAAACAATGAGAGCTAAAGCTGCAAATGTCTTTCTGGCTTCACCGTCGACGTCGACCTGATTAAAGCCAACAATAGAAGGAATAACAATGGAAACAACAGAAATGAAGAGCTGCACTCGGCGCTGTGAGATAAACGAAAAACTTTCAGCGCTTATGGCATTAAACTTGCAGTCAAACTTGTCATTCATCTGGAGGCCATAAGAGTCCATCAGTCAGCTAGTCAGTAAGTCAGCCAGTCAGTCAGTCAGTCAGTAAGTCAGTCAGTCAGTCAGTCAGTAAGTCAGTCAGTCAGTCAGGCAGTCAGTCAGCCAGTCAGTCAGCCAGTCAGTCAGTCAGTCAGTCAGTCAGTCAGTCAGTCAGTCAGTCAGTCAGTCAGTCAGCCAGTCAGTCAGCCAGTCAGTCAGCCAGTCAGTCAGTCAGTTGGTTAGTCGGCTCTTAACTCATTACAGGCACCGCCGACAACGGAAAAGTTCGACTAATCTTTGGTATTATATTGAACGCAAGACGAGCCAATACAAAACACATTAAATGGACGACCACCCAACCATGTTACCACCTCTGCCCTGCTGTGCTGGTTTACCATCAACCGGATGCGCCCGCTTGTGGCTCTAACGTCCGGTCCGATGCCCCCACTTAATGTCTGCTCAATGACCAACGTCCGAGTTTTGATGGACACTTTAGTTACCGTTCGATTTTACAACAAAAGCACTTCCGGTGCTGTGCACGGGTCTGGGTCTGGGTCTGGGTCTGGGTCTGGGTCTGGGTCCGCGCCCGGAACCGGGACTGTGTCCTTGGATCCTTGTCCGTTTCCGGGTTTCGGGTATGTGGAGTGTCCATTAAATGTGGTTGCCATTTGGTGCGTTGATAAATCACAAATTGCTGTCGTCACAATTAATTTATTTGCCTGGCCCACATTTGGCAACTGGAAATTTGTGCCAACAAGCCAAATCAATAATTTTACACTCAACAGTTTGACAGTCATTGACACCCATTCACACCCATTCACACGCAATTCTTTTAGAATTTCGAGCCTGCTTTCATTCTTTTCACTTGTCAAATGTTTGCCGTTGCACACATCGCTGACAGCGCACTTAAAAAAAGGGCCGCCCACTCGAACTCGACACTTGCTGCAACAATTTTTTTTTTGTTTTTTAAGACCAACAACGAATGAGGCACTCATACATACACACACACACACACAGGCACTTATGTAGCACATAGATGCCGCTCAACAGTGGAGCCATTTGTAGCGTCATCACGTGCCAGCAATCATGCTGAATCATTGCGCCAACACTTATTTACAAAAACACACGCACCAACACACACACACACTCACACACACACATATGCCCAAGCATTCCCTCCAGAAAACAGGACGTGACAAATGCCGTCTACTTTATGCGCGATCAGCAAATTAACCAAGTTATTTTTATACTCCTCTTAACCTGGCTAACAAATGCGAAATAGCCACATTGTTACTAATTATTTGCCTCTTGATACATATATATATATATATATATATATATTTATAGAAGAACTGACCTGAACCGAGCTAAGAAAGTGTGAAAAGTGTTTGCCATTTAAAATTGCTTTTATTATTATCGATTACCGATTAAATGGTTGAGTGTGCTGATAAAAATCAATTTTTACTATCCAATTTTGAAGCAATTTAAATTGTTTGGCATATTTATACATAATCAGCAAGTATACATTTAATATTATTATTAAAAATCGATAATCGATAATCGATATTTATTGATTGAAAGCTAATTGAATGCTTTATATAAGGGAAACTGTGAAAGTTATTGATTGACTGAATATCTTATAATTTCAATGAAATGATATTAGTCCTACTTCGGCATATCCATAATCTGCTGCTTCTTCAGTTTGAATGTCTAATCAGATTATTGAAAATGCACAAATAGTCGCTGTTTTCGACGCTGTTATCGAAAGACTGACACTGCCTAATGATGTATACCAATGTGTTGGAACAGCAAGTCAAACCTTAAATTGAAAAACTGACTGTGTGGAAATATCTCATTCTAGTTGAATTCAAATTAATCGTATGCTATTTTTCAGGGACAACAGAATGAATTCATTTTTGATTTGAGGCTGTCATTCAATTTAGATTTATAGTCAAGTTCATGGCCCTGTTTATGTCATATATTTCCGAACATATATCTTGTTGGTACCTGTTCATACATACACACACACACACACACACACACACTTTGGTTATTTATTTAGTCTTCTTTTATTTATTTGATGCAAAATTTGTCATTTATCTCAATAATGTTTGAATGCCTTGAATATTGTTATTGTTGTTGAGGCTATTCATTTCGTTGGATGCTCACCGTTTCGTTGCCCAAATTGGTTTTGCCCAAGTGTTTTCCACATTTATTATAGCCATATTAGCCAACTAGCGCAAAAAAAAAATATAAGAAAAAATCATCAATTAATCCGCCATTTGTCACATTGCAACTATTGGAGACGACTCCTTTCTAAGCAATGAATAATTATAATTAATGTCACGTGTCTACGACACAACTCAACCCTAACCACAATAATAATAATAACCAGAATAATAATTTAAATGCAAATAGTTAAAATGCTCAGTTTGCTTGAATTTAACATTTCACAAATCCACTCCAGAATATGTTCTTTTCATACCTGATTAATAATTAAATATGCATTTGCAGAAAATCTTTTGGCAAACTAAAAAAAAATTTACAAAAAAAAAATAATATAATATTTCAAATGAAAATATTATGCGCATGTCAATCTTTTTTCCCCCATTTCCTTTAAAGCCAATACAATTCGATAATTATGAAATCGCCTATTGATAGTCGATTTAATATAAATCGCAATTTGGCATAGCCATTAAATATATTAATTTTTTAGTTTCTTCTTAACTTATCTATTCACACATTAATAATTGAGACTGTAATTGCCTTATTTCCCATTCAATTGTTTATTGTCAAATTTAATTGATATGCGTTGCCCACAAAGAAGACGCCCAAAAAACACAAAATGCACGGAATATGCCATATCAAAATTGGCGGATTGGCGGACTGGCAGTCTGGCGGATTGGCGGACAGGCATTGCCATTTTGTTTTTGTGACATGCCTGATCGCTCCGCAGCCACGTTTCCTCCTTGTTTTGGGTTCGTGTTTGGGGTTTCTGTTGACTGCCGCCGAGTTGGTTAATTAAACCATTTGAAAGCTGATTGCGTTTGCATTTTGGTATCCGGTGTTGTTGTTGTTGTTGTTGTTGCTCCCGTTTTCAGATAAATCAAATTTAAATGTTTCGAGTGGAATTCAAATGACGACGTGGCCGCCAGTAAAACACCAAAAGCCTTCCGTCCACTTTGGTTGGGCATTTTGGTGGGGGATGGGTAGGTTTTTAGCCTCAAACCGCAAACGATAAATGAAACGGTAGAATTGAAAACGGAATCATTTAGGCAGCTCATTTTGGTGGTGAAGTTTCAAACGCTTTCAGCTTTTTGGCCGCTGACTTTGTGTATATTTTAATGTCATTTAAATCATAATAAATCCGAAGTTTTTCTTGTATATTCGTATTCTGTCTGGGTTTTTTTTAAAGGCATCAAATCATGAAACAAAAAAAAATTACATAGCAAACGAACAAACGAATTAATAACTACATATAAAATTTAATATTAAAAATATAATAATAAAAAAAACAACTAAAAATAATGTACTTCTCAATTATAGCATTTCTGCTCAGATAAATTTTATTTAATGTTTTTTATCTATTCAATTTTAAATTAACAGCATTTCTTTTGCAAATAAAACTTTAAACTTTAATCTATGCACATATTTCAAAAAGATTTTTTTTTGTTTTTGGTATTTTGTCAGTGTTTTTTTTTTCCTCAAAAAGAGCCGCGATTTAAAGGCATCAAATCATGAATCATATAAATTACAAAGCAAACGATTCAATAATTAAATTTAATAATTTATAATAATTTAATGATAATAATAATAATCATATAAAATAATAAAATAAGACTAAAAATAATGCCCATCTCAATTATAGCATTTCTGCTCAGATAAATTTTATTAAATTTTTTTATCTATTCAATTTTTTTGTTGCTTTAAATTAAAAGCATTTCTTTTGCAAATAAAACTTTCAACTTTAATCTATGCACATATTTCAAGAAGATAAACAGTTTTTCTTGGCAAGCTGACTGATGGTGTCTTAAGACCAAGACAGAGTCTAAGAAGCTGAAAGATTAACTTAGACAGTTTTGTAGAATATTCAAAGTTTGCTTTTGAGACACTACACATATTTCTAAGAGCTCTTTTGTTCAGTTTTTTTACTTTACAGTGTCAGTTTCAATGTCTCTCCAAGAGGTAAATCTTGTTTGTGTTCTTGGTTTTATCCATTATTTTGATTACAAAACTTGTTCACTTGAGTTTATTATTATAATTAAGTTAAATTCAAAAGCAGACATTTTGCATGACCGAAGCGTAATTAAAGTCAAGTGAGACTGTTGTAAGGTAAAATTGACTTTCAGGAAATCCAATAAGAAATCAATAAAAACTAATAAAGTGAAGACAACTTTTATGATGTATATTTCAGTAATTTTGGTAAGCGTATTTATATATACCTAAACCCATTAAAAACGGGTAAAAATGGTGTTATTATTTTGTGCAAACTTAACTTGTGCGTATGGAATTTTATAGGGTATCTTTTACTCGAGCAGTTTGATTTGTTTCTAATCTGCTTTCTTTATTTACAATTATCCCTCTGTAGAAAATCCAACCAATTTCGCAATAAGCTTTAACTCACGCACATAATAATATATTGGTGTTATTATGGGTGTGTGTGTGTGTGTGTGTGTGTGGTGTATTTTGACTTTGTGTATCGCGAAATTAAATTTAAATGAGATTAATGAAAGATTCATCTCAGAGCTGTTCTATGTTGAATTGTTGTGGTTCCTATTTTGCGTGTGTATGTATGTGTGTGTGTGTGTGTGTGTGTGTGTGTGTGTGTGTATGTGAGTGTGTGAGTGTGTGACGTATGCGTTTCATGCCAGCTAATTACATTTCTGCACACTTTGACGCTGATTAAATGACGCATTCTCTTCACCACTCATCCTGATTAAATGTAACGCCGCAAATCGTCTTTCAGATAGTATTAATAGTGCTCATTATACCTATTTTGGCAATGGATAAGTCAGCAGTTAATATGAACACACCACACACACACACACACACACACACAAGGTGTACATTGAAATATTTGTGTTCTTCTGACGAACATCAATAGAGCCGACAAAAAGCTGGCGCCAGCACTAATAAAAAAAAAAAAAAAAAAAAATACACAGACACATCACAAAGGAAAAGCCCAACAGACACATTAAGCTGGCGTGACGATATTTTGTCACAAACATCTTTATCCATTCACACACACACACATACACACACAAACACACACACACACACACACATACACACAAATACACACAAATACACACACATTTCTCGTATCCTACACTCAGAAAACTAAAACATTTTTCTCATATTTTTCAAATATTATCTAAGTATTTCTGAAACATTTTTTTTATATTTTTTTTAAAAAAATATATTTCTTAATCGAATCTCTTTTCCTGAGTGTATACAGCTGAGCGAAAAACATGCTGGGTGCATTGACGTCTACGGATGATGAAAAGTGCAGTCAACTATGAAGCACTTTAAAAGATCTTCAAACGTCCCACGGATATTATCCAACCAATTTCAAGGCCAAAATCAATTTCTTGTTGCCATTGGTTTCAATTCCCAAGTGCGGATAGCAAATGATTTCGATAAAAAAAAAACGCAAACGACTAGAAAAGTTTTCATTCTTTTTTTTTTGTTTTAAAGCAATTTTGTTAATGGAAACAATGCGCATTTTTCTCATTAAGCTGCACAAATTTAATGTGTTATATTTGTAGATAGATTTGTTATTTATGCATGAACTAAAATCAGATAGTGAAATGTTTATAATTAAGCTTAATTCTGATATAAACTTGCGGAGAATCCCAAAGGATTTTCAATCACTTTTTGATTATTTAGAAAAGTATCCAAAATTTAGTTATTTCTTTTTCACATTTAATTTAATGCTATCTGTCTCTGTCTATCTCTCTCTCTATCTCTTTCTGCTTTTCTTCTTTGTAAATATTCGCTTGTGTCCGCTGTGCCCCCAAAAGTATGCAATTATTTTTTTTTGCAAAGAGCAGCTATTTTATGGTGCAACATGACCCATTTCCATTGTTCTGCGCAATTTACCAAAAAGGTTTTAATGCCAGCGACCTTTTTTTAAACCCTATTTATACTTGCAATGAGTGAAAATGTATAACAGCAAAAGTATTATAAAGCATCTATGACTTTATTTAGTAGCTATCTATTTCTCTTTGCCCAGCTGCCCAGCTTTATGTACAGATCTCTAACGCTTCATTTCAATTTTCTTTCGGTTGAATGGCAACTTTTCTCTTTTTTTTAACCCTTTTTCTACTAAGGTCAGCAAATTAACTAACTGTAAGTGAAACTCCATCTATCTAACTTCCCTTTTTATTTAATTAATTTAATTTAGCTAATTTGGTTGCATTTGTGAAGGGACTCATAGCTAATCTCACTTTTTAAAACCCGTTTTAAATTGAAAAAAAAAAAAAAAATGTACTACACATTTTGCTACTACTTCAAGAGATTATTTACTTGCTGGGATTAAACAAAGAGTACAGAATAAATGTGGGAAAAATAACTCTTTTTTTTTTTTGTAATAAAAGTGCTCGTTGAAGCGATATTTTAAGCGGACTATAAAACTTTATAAATTGTCCGTTTATTTCAAGCTGTATGCAAAATGTTGAATAAATTGGATACAGTGCTTTTCTCAGAGTATGTGTGTGTGTGTGTGTGTGTATATTTTATATAACAGAAATGTCAGGTTACATTGTTAGGAGTAGAAAGTTTGGCGAAAGTCGAAGAAAAACACAAAGAAAATAGCTCAGCTGTGGCAAACTTTACTTAACATTTATATTTATTGAAAAGTTTATTGCCATCTGATTATTATTATTAATTTTTTTTTTTTTTTTGCAGTGTCGAAGATGCGTCGTTCCTCATTCACGCCGGTGTTCAATATTAGCACCCAAGAGCCGTTGATTGTCGTTGAGGAGTCCCATGCCGCCGAGGATGGTGGCGAGCTGGAGGGGGCTGCCGGTGGCTGTGATCCGAACACAACACGGCGGACGAACAGCGATGAGTCCGAGCCGGACTCACCGGTCAATCCGTATTTGTTGTGCCCCTTTCCCGATATGCAGCAGCGTCGCAAGCACTCGCTGCCCTCGCTCCAAATCACCGAGGGCATCACGGCCAGTCAGGTGCGTCGCCTATCCGAGGTAGGTGGCGAAACGGGCGGGCTCAGCCCCAAAGAGGTCGAATTTCTGGCCACTCTCTCCCAGAAGTCCAATCCGACCGCTGGTGGGCGACGTCACTCAGTGGTGACCATTTCAGCGGTGCCGCCAACGCTCTTCGGACGCAATCGACGCGAATCCATTTCCGCTGTTTCGTTCAGGTAATTGGCATTTGTTATACGCTTTCCAAGCGTATTTGTAAATTGTCCTCAAGTTCTTAGAAGAGATCTGCGACACTAGAAATTATATATTTATTTTCTTGATCAGAGAATTTTGCTGTTACAATTTCATATTGATGCTATTCAAAATATTGCAAAATCAATTATATTTTTATTAATTAAATCATTTAATTTATTTACTTACATCGAATTACCAAAATCATGTTAAATGCTTTTGTAAATATATATAGTGAATATATAGTTTATAAAAGTCGACTTTCTCCAGATTATGCCGAATAAGTCTTTCAATTTATTTTTGTGTGTAGGGTTGGGTTGGGCAAGTTATTTTAGTGCCCATATTTGCCAGTTGTGTGCGCCAATAGCTATGAAAATGAATCAGCAGAGCAAACCAGCCGCAGAATCAATCAGCAGTAGCAGAGGCAGAACCAGAACCAGGACATTGGGCCAAAAGGACATGGCATGGCATAGACCATAGCCAATTTGACTCTAGCCTAATTGAATTGCGCCGACGGCTGTTGAATGCTTTTGTGCTGTGCAAGCAACAAATTTTTGATATCCTGCCAATGCCTAATGGGATTGTAATGAAACTGACCACAACCAGAACCAGAACCAGAAGCAGACCTCAACTGAACTCAGCTCAACTCCGGCAAATGGCCATGCTTAATGCAGGACTTGAAGTGAACAGCCAAATGCCGATTATCGATTGTCGATTGCCGATTTACAAATGTCCTAAAATAGTATATAGGTCATCACTCCTTTGAGATCTTTATCCAGCTAATTTGCATTGGTTTCTCAAGCCAAAATGTAACATTTCGATATGAGTCTATCGGCGTACAATTCTTTGTATGTGCATACCCTATTAAAAGAGTATTAATTATTAAAAAAAAATCACAATTAAATAATATATATATATATATATATAAAATTATAAATATGCTAGAAAATTGCTCAAATCGAACAAACATTAATCCAAATTTTCGAATCAACTACAATCTTTAAAAAGTTCTTCGAATAGATATTTGTACATGATTTTGCTATAAATTACATATTTAAGTAAATATTTCCCAATGTCTCTAGAAAATTGCATATCACTCGGACTACAACTGCATTTGTGTATTTTTTTTTATTGTTTTTATTTTTTTTTTTTTTTTTTAGTCATTGTAAAAACGAATTTTTGACATATAAAACAATTTTCGGACCTGTTTAAATAGTGAATAAATTTATTTTAAAATAGATATAAATATTTAAAGACCCACTCTGATTATATTAACTGAAAATGCTAAATAGGAAAATCCTTAAAAAGTTGTTTAAAATAAAATACAAAAAATTAGCTTTCTTTGCAGGTGTTCTTAACTAGTCTTCCATTGCAACTGTGCTGGTTTTTTGTTAAGGACACTTTAAGAGCTTTATTCCTTATTCGATTCTCATTGATCTACTAATATACATACATATATATATATATATATATATATACATATTTACAGTTATGTGTTTTAATGGCTACTTTCATTGCAATTCGCAGCGGCAGTCGTCGGGGCAGTGCCATCGCTGGGCCCCCTTTGACGGATCATCGCGGCAGCATACACAACTTGCAGCTGGACATTATGGACGGGATTGTGCAGCAGCGCAAGACGCAGCGCAGCGGCAGCGGCGTCTGGGCAGCACCCGTGCTCCAGGAGGCGGACAGCAATGTGCCCGTCCAGACATAAGCGGCGGGCGGTGAGGTAAAAGGGGAAGGCGCGCGATTCGGGACACGGTTGGAATTGACGAGAAAAACTGGACATAACATATATACCCCATCCCCCCCCCCCCCCCACGCGCACACACATTGTCACAACCACCCCCTCCAAATGTAAACATTTTTTCTCTCTTTTTCATTCATTTTGCTTTTGTGAAAAACAAGAGAAAAAAATATAAAAAATTGGTTTGCTGCGACAACGCATAAAAAAATAAACAATTGTGCAAACGAGAATTAAAATAAAACTGCTGTCAGAGCGAGAGAGAAAGAGAGAGAGAGAGCGGTAGAGAGGAATGGAGAGAGAGTAAGAAAGAAATAGCTAGCGGTAAAGAAAGCAAAAAACACAGAGGAGAGAAAGAGCAAGCAAGAGAGTCAAAGCCAGAGGGAATTTTCTAGGAATATGCAGAAAGAACAAAAACCACAAAACACAAAAAAAAAAAAAAAAACAAAAACAGAATATTTTTGACAATTAAGCTTAGGACTCAACTAGCAGATACCCTGTACACAAATTTATTAAACGAACCAACAATTTATAGAGCAATAACAACATTTTTCATTTCAAAACTAATATTGTGCAGATACATTTTGAAACGGATTACAGGGTATTTCAAAGGAAATCGAAACACACAAAGCAATCGATAGAAAAACGCTAGAAAAACAGCACAGTTTTTGTAGCAGCAATTTGCACACAGCTGCACCTTCCACGGTGTGGCAAATCGGCAACGTGCCCCATCCAGCAAACCCATGCTGCCCCACAGTAACCATTAATTTATTTTAAGTGTCAGTGGCAAAAAAAAAAAAAAAAAAAAAATAGAACAAAGTGTCCAAATGGCCCAAATAGAAAATTTGCAGCTTAAACTCAAAATTTAATAAATTAAAAAACAATTGAAGCAAAAACCAACAATTAAAGCAGCAAATACAAAAATTATATATATTTAATAAATCAACACCAAATTGTCGACATATACAAAAAATATGGCCAAATATGATAGCAAAAATGTAATTCGAAATATTTCGCTGAGATAATTGACACTTCTTTTTTTTCCTTGAAATATTCGTTTAAGCATAAAAATAACAATAAAGTTGAGGAATGTAAGAAATATTTGAAACGTTTCTTGTAACAAATTAATTTACAATAATTTCTGCTAAGTTTATCAGTTGGCAGCCTCGACACAAAATCATGAAGGACACCCTAGGTCAAGGTCACTACACGCACATATATATATACATATATATATATATATATATACAAGGCTGTTGCATTTTATTGTAAGCAACACGTGTGGCACTTGGCGAATGTGAAGCATGCCACACTGCCTCAATGCCAATGGCAATGGCAAATATGTGAATATTCCTTTTAATAGTCCTGCCACTAAATGCAAATTCCCTTTCCCAAAAACCTAACGAAAATGTGTGTCAGCTATACAAAAATTAGGACTATCAAAACACAATTGCCAAAAACTTTGCTGAGTTTGCAAATGTTTGATTGATGATTGATTGACTAATTCAGCATTTCACTTCAATTTATGCTTCAAACAATCAATCAACTATTGATTAGATATCAACTGATAAGCAAAGTGCTTTTTTATAGTATTTATTTTAAAATGCAAATAAGCATTTTTTTTTTTTTAATTTCGAGAAACTTAAATGAAACAGAACAAGTTGAAACAGAGACAGAGCCAGGCAAAAATGTATCAAATTGTGACTTGGAAAACTATATAATTAGTTAGCAACTAGAATTGACATGCGAACAGATGAATATAAAATATATATAAAATATATGTATATATATATATTGATATAGCCTAGCAAAATCTAACAAACCTGAAATAAATAACCACCGTTTGAGTACCACCAATCGAATTATCTACCGACTATTTATTGTAGCTACAAAATAACCAATGTCTCTTTCTCTCTCTCTCTCTCTCTCTCTCTCTCTCTCCTCACTCATCTCATATTAACACTGAAACTTTACCAAAAAAAAAAAAAAAACAAATATGCAATTAAAACACTTCAGATGTTTCTTAACATTTCAAACTATAAAATGTACGCTAAAAACAAAACTAAATTAATACAAAAAAAATAAGCAAAAAAATTATATATATAAATATATATATGAATGGTGCAAAATGGAATGCAAAGCAATTTAACAAAAATTCTCTATGTACAACAAAAACAAAAAATAAAACACAAAAAAAAAACTATTTTCAAATGTTTGTTATTGTTTAATTAGATCGTAGAAATTGTGAGAAAAACACAACAAATGAACACAAAAAACGAGAGTTAAAATGTACCATGTAACTAAGAGCAAAAGAAACCAAAAAAAAAATGTGAGGAGTAAGGCAACTGAAGGGGAAAAAAGAGGAACGTTTAAAATTAAACCTAAACTTTAAACTAAATAAATTAAAAACTTAAAAAAAGTAAAACTAATTTACCTAAAAGTACTTTAAATGTTAGACTCTAAGCAAAACAATCAAATTTCGATCGAACTATCAATCAAATCCAACCAGCCGTCAATCAATCAATTTATCAGCCAGTCAATCACTCAGTCAGTCAGTCAGTCTGTCAATCTGTCCGCCAGTCCTCAGATTAATATGCCACACACTTATATATCCATATCTATATGCATATGTGTGTCTGTGTGTGTGTGTTTGTGTGCATATTTTGTGGTGTGCAGGTGTGTGGCAGGCGAAGTGTCGCAAAAAAAAATAAGAAAAATAAATATGCAAAAGAAAAGGATAAAGGACATTGAACTTGGCTTGCTGTCTGCCCAGCCCAGCAGGACAGCAGGCATTAGTTCGACCCAATTCATCAATCGCCGCCCGCCCCCCCCCCCACCACCCTCTTACCATCACCCTCCTTCCTGGCTACAAAAATATATTGCACAATTTCGTAAGTGATTTTATTATTAATTAATTAGTTAGCACATTTTAATGTTGAGTTTATCTCATTCTACATTTAAGCCAAACTCATCTTTCGTTTGTACATATTATTATCGTTTAACCATTAATCCAATTATCCGTTTTATTCATCAAATATTTAATTTTGGCCTATTACTGATGGTAAAAATCGATTCTATCTAAAAATCGAATCTCCTATTGCAGCTATACAGTTTACTGCACTATTCGAAAATATTTGGCTTGTATCTAGACTCAAACTCAAAACTGAACATATATGTGTACCTAATTAATAAATTTAAATAGTTTAATTTAAATCTTGAATGCCTGGACTGCTATAGCAATTGAAGAGCCCGTCATATTTTTGAATTTACAAAATGTCGCTGGACGACGAAAAAAAAAAAAAAAACTATAGGCACTGTTTCCTTATATAAATATAAATATATGTATACACAAAAGACATTCAACCCACATAAATACATGAGATACACACACACACACACACACCTACACACACGTACACACACACAAACACATGCGAAATACATGAATACCTTAAAGTAAAAGTCAAGAGATAATCAGAAAAGGAAAGAGCGCTTGAAATGAGAAAATTATATATTATATTGATAATCTAGTATTTGTAGAGAGAATCTATACGAGTATTAATACTTGGTATTGATATATTTATATATACACATAAAAAAAAAATAAATATATATATATATAAAAATATATATATATATATACATAAAAATATATATATATATTATATAAACCTATTGTCACAACGCAAGAGCAATCAATGTTTCAATTTATTAAATGTTACAAGAATGTTTTGAAAACTTAATACACATATATATATATATATATACATATATGTATATAATATGTTTATATATATATATATATGCTATAGGTGAGCATTAACTAATTCACGACTTTATTTGTAACAAAATATATTCTAGAGTTACTCGTAGTTGTGTATTTTAGTCGTCAATGTTAGCCAAAAGAGAAGCAGAAGAAAAAAAAATAACAATCAGTCCTACAAAACAAAACAAAACAAAAAAAAAATTACAAAAAACGAAAAAAAAAATTACAAAAATAAATATAAATGTATACAAATTATTTGAAATGGAAAATGAAAATCAATTTCGAAAAATTGAGAATTTTTGTTGTTTGTTTGTTGTTTGCATTTATTCGATTGTGAGTTAAACATGAATTATAAATTGATATATATATATATATAAATATATATATATATATATATATATATATATAAATGTGTGGTTTTTGTCTTTGTCTCTAGCGTTAGCAAATGTATGTTTCTATTACGTTTGAAGATACTCGTATTTTAATTATACATATATATATACAAATATATAAATATATATTTATTAAAAATAACGGACAAGCAAAATACACATTTAATTACTAATTATAACGATTACTTATATTAGACATAAGCGAGAGCCGAGAGGCCTCTGCAAACACATTACATTAATAAAGAAAACGATTTCCTTATATTAAAAACCAACAACAGCAACTCTGTAATATAACATTTCAATGCGCAGGGTTAACAGCGTAAGCTTTCAGCTTACTAACTGTTCTACGGAGTATGTCGACTGTTCTACACATCCGTGAAAGCTCTGTGGCCAGTTCTCGTTAAAGCTGCTTACAAAGCTCTCAAAGTGGCTGTGGACCAAACACGAATGCGTCTCACATAGATGGCGCTAATAATTGAGACACAACAACAACAAAAAAAAACAGTGCAAATCTGATTTGCACTCAATGCTTGAACCCAAGCAGGAAATGTTCAGTAGTCAACAAGGTAGATTATAAAAAACATCACCATGTCGTGCACCACAACGTACAACTATGTAAAAAAAATGGAGAAAAAACTATAACATATCCGATATATATATGCGATAAGCAGCGCAACAAGTAAGTAACAAATAATTAGCAGAGAATTGTACAGCAGCAACTGCAGAGTTCGAGCTTGGAAATCAACCATTTTTGTGCCCATTGGTTGCAGTCTTCGCTATATATTTGGAAATTTTTCAAAGACAAAAATCGATAATTTAAAATTTGCCAAGTTCTTATTAAAAAAAACAGAATCCAAAATATTTGATTCAAATTACAAATTAACAAATTAAACTAAAAAATTTTGAAAGTCTTGCAAATACTTAATTTTGACAAGTGTAAATAATAAATTAGCAAATATTTTACTTAAAAACTTAGAATGATAAAATTCAGCGTTAATGTTAAATAAATGTGAACAAAAATTCTTTAAGCGAGATGAGTTCACTTTAACAAGTAAAACAATCTTTTAACGAAAGCCCAAAATGCATTTTAACTAGTTAGAATATGTAAAGTTTCCTTGAATGGCCTTCAAATATTATTAAAACTTTTCACTTTGCCAGAACTGCAGCAATAAAATTCTTTTTTTTTTTAACGACACCTCAAGAATAACCCTTGTAGGTTTCAGGCCGCCATTAAAATGTTTTAGTGGAAATGCAAATAATTTAATTTTTTAATTAAAGTCGCATCTGTTTCAACAAAATAACTTTTACAAAATTTTGCATTCTTTGTGTTTTCGCTACATGCACAAAGTGAGTGCTTTGTATTTGTGTGTGTGCGTGTGTGTGTGTGCGAGTTTATATAAAACAATAATTAACATATGCCAGTTTGTGTGGGGATTTAATAACGGGTCACGCATTCGGTGACCTTCGCCCTCAGCTGGCTCAGTCTGATTCTTTGTCAATTAAATTGTTTATGCTTTAATCACGAAAAATTGGCGCATACCAAAACTGATGTTTTTAGTTAATCTTTTTTTTTATTGTTGATGAGTATTGGCCAAAAAAGGCTGTCTGTCTGTGGAGGGGCGTCTGTTTTTTTTTTTTTGTAATTGCTTGCTAAATACACTTTAATCGAAAAGTCGCAGTTTTACCTGATTCAACTGCTGAATTCGAGAAAATGTTTGTTTTGTTTTCGATTTATTTCTGAGTAGCTCGTAAGCGTCGGTGATGTCACTGGAAACCCTCTGGAATTCTACAAGATTTACTTTGCACATATCTACATACACACACAAACACATTTGTGCCACAAAAAAATTGCACCACAGTAAAAAACAGTTTTTGGGCTTGGCACGAAACCAATTAGCTCAGCGCCAGGCACGGATTGATACCCAATAATTTGGTATAACTAAGATTATTATTAAAAAAAAAATAATTGCCAGATATCTACTGAGATCAGTATTAAATAGATAGTGCTATATTTATTACCAGCACTGTATTTATATTTTCCTTTATTCAAATGTTGTCATTTGATTTCGCCCATTCAATGCAACATATTTTGTTTACCAACGTTCGCATTTAATCGCAGATGGGACAGCTTTGAGGACCACAAAGATGAAGAATTCATAAAAAATTAATTTTTTATTTCTCATTTTAAACAAAAATGAACAACAAAAAATTAGCGAAATGTGTCAAATCATTGCTGCAGATTTGCTGTTGTTTTATGATTAAGTTGCTCTAAATATAAATATATAATAAAAAAAAAAACTAGATTTCTAGCTTGACTACATTTTTATTGGATAAAACCAAATACTCAATTCACGGTCAATATTTAGATTATACTTCATTTTCCATCATAAGGTTTTGACTTTTGACTTAATGTCTTTCAACTGTTGTTGCCACACTTTCCACGTGATCGACACAAAATTTCATATTCTTAATGAATTTCTAAAATTTGCAAAAATTAATTTAACAAATGTTGAGATTATGGCAAAAAGATATGGCAAAAAAAAAAACAGACAATCAGTTAACATTCTGCAGTCATTTGAGAATGTAAAAATATATTTTAAGTGTTTATTTTATTTCTTTTTACGTTTTTTCAATTACGTTTTTTTTTTTTGTTGCGAACTCAGGAAAATGCCAACTTTGAGAAACTATAGCAAACCAATTGTGGCAATCTTTAAGATGTCGCAATTTCGCAAATATAATTGAACATTTTACAAAAATCTGCATCAATTCGTTTTTATTTATATTTATGAGTTTTTTTCAATTGTCCATAAAATGTTTGAAATGTTTGCTTATAACCGATTAATATTCAATTCAATTCCTGCAGTTTTATTTATTGGACAACTTAAATAACCGAAAAAATTCCACTTTGAACAGATACTTCTCACATATACATAGTAAATCGATTTCATAAACCTGGAAAACTTAGTTTGAAAAAAAGTAATAAATACGATCAAGAATACGTATATTTGCATATAATTATATTTATATATAATTTGCATATTTAATACCAATATAATTCTATATATTTCAACATCTATCTAAATCGACGGAATTCCAAAATCATTTTGTTGCTACATATGAAAGAATTCTATCAGATGAAATGCAAAAATGTTATCAATTTAACGAAAATCATTTCATAAAATTAACACAACGTTTTATTATTTTCTTAATATTCAACAAAAATCAAATTAACAGCACAAAAGTTACATTTTATTTTCGCGTACATTTTTTGAATAAAATAAAATAATTGCCGGTTTCCTTTAATGGAGCATTTTTTTATTATGGAAGTCTGTAATAATTTAGCATGCAATCTAAATAATTTAAACTCACTTTACAAGTGCAAAAAAAAAATATAATAAATAAAATATATATATAATGTAAAAACTTATTCGAGTGTATTTGTGTGTCTGCTGTGAATGATTAAAACTTTAAATGACTTAGTGCAAAAGCTGCGAATGTCGATTGGCAAAAATGCCGCGATTAACACTAACATTTGCGGTGCGTCATGGGACTGAGCAGCCCTGCTCCCTCCCCTTTGGTTACTATTCACCACTCGCTACACCTGCTATCAGCCAACAGCTTGTGTGAACTGTAAGCAACCTGTTGCAATCATGTCATAGTTCAAGCCAACACGCTTGCAGTTCGCAACAAACATGTTTCAAGTTGCGCGCTCAAGCGGCAATTGTTTTGAAATTTGATTGAACCCTGACGATTAGATTAGGGCTTGCTGAGGGGGTAGCTATATAAATATGTACATATGCAAACACACACATTAATATAAATATGTACGTAGTCGCTGGCTTAGCACACACTCACACACACACATACACTCGCACAGAAACATAGCCAATCGGCTGTTTTGTAGAATTCAAGGCAATCATCAAAATTGTTTGTGCGTCTCTTTCTCTTTCTCTTTCTTGGGGCGAGCGAGTCAATTGCCTGCCTTAAGCCTGCGTGTCGTCCGCTCTAAATACAACAATAAATTCAATTGCAAACGCTCTGTAAATCGCTTATGTAAATATAACAGTTATCCCCAGGCCCGTTCAACGACAATCTTATCAAATAAGTAAATAATGTATTTTTTTTTTATGTTTCACATTAAGACAATAAAAATTCAACAAGTTGAACTCAGATGTGTCAATTGGAGGCGCAGTTAAACAGCAGCAGCAGCAACAATTGTCCAAAATAATAACACAACATGCAACATGTTGCATGCAAAATGTGCCTCAAACAGCAGCCACAGCCGCCGCACAAAAAAAACATAAAAGGGATTACGATTTGTGTGTGCTCAAATCTGGTGTTAGTCAAGTATATAAAAATTATAAACTTTAATTACTTTATTGAATTAAATTTTAAATTAACTATTATATATCAAATAAACTTGAAGTTTATTTAACTAAATGTATTTATTTATAACCAAGCATAAAGTTATAATATATTACAACTAATCCGACTTGTTGACAATTCTAATTGTCATTCGAATTTAATGAACGTTATTTACTAAATAAAAAAATAATGAGACTCAAATCTCATTAATAAGTCACATAAATATTTCTTATTTTTAGTTTTATATAGAATATGAAATTTTAGTATGAATTTCAATTAATTCAATTTGTTGCTTTGTGTATTTTATTTATTTTAGTTAACATTAATAAATAAATAAAATAAAATAATTAATAATAAAGAACAAAAAAAATAGTGTTTTATTATGAATATATAATATGGAACACAGTCCAAAAATATAATTGTACTCAAAAATTGTTATATTATAAATCGGACCAAAAATGTCTAAGCAAATATATGAAAATATGGGCAATTTTTTATACCGGTTGCGTAAAATTAAGAACATTTAACATCAATTTTATATATTGCTGCCAAGCTCAACTTGTGCGCGGTCAGCTCAGTTCGACCCCTTGTTGAAACGACGCCACTGTTCGAAGCGAACTGTTGGTTGGCTGTCTTGTTGTATTTGTTGTTGTTGGCAGCAACGTGTTGCGAGTGGCCGTCGCATCTGTCTGTCGGTTGTCTGATATATGGTGTGCTGTGCTGTGCTGTGCTGCTGCGCTGCTGGAGGTTCCACTTGGCTGGCATTGTGGCCAGCGCATCAGTCGCTCTCGGAGCGTTGTCGTGAACGGTTAAATAGCGCGGCAGAGCAAAGCCAGCAAACGTGTGCAAAGCCAGCGTCGTCGCCGTCTCCAGTGTGTTCGGAGTCATTCTGAAAAACTCCCATAAAGCGCACAACAAACCTAATCAAAATCACAAAATTCAAAACCAAGTAAATTATTAAATCGAACGAACAACAGTCAACAGTTATTATTGCAATGTGCAACTAAGCCGGCAAATCACATCAGTTGTTTTCGTTGTTTTTCTTCATTTTTTTTAATTGTGAGTGTGAGTCTCTGGTTTAAGTTTTTTTTTTTAATGTGCCAGTCAATTACTTCAATATAATTGTGCAAAATTTTTTTCTGCGGTGAAATTTGCAAAACAATTGTATATATTTATATTTATATATATATATTTGTATATATATATTTATAAATAAGTATAAAATCGAATTAGAAAAACCCAAATGAATATATATCCAAATATCGAATATAAATAGTAAAAACTTGAAGAAAACTATTTTAAAAGAAAAAAAAAACAAAGCAGCAAAGTTAACAGCTTAGCAAAAAAAAAAAAATCTTTTAACCTATGTCGAAAACCAAAAACCAAAAATTTTTATTCAAAGCGAAATTGAGCATAGAAAGAAAGCGTCGCAGAATTTGCTAGCAAACATTGTTGTTGTTGTTGTTGCTGTCGTTGTCTTTATTGTTGTTGTGGTTACTGCTGGCGGCTTTCGCCACTTTACGAGCAACTTCCTTTTAGCTACGGGGCCAACGTGGAAAACCAGTCTTTTTAAAACACAAAAAAAAAAAAAAAAAATACCAAGAGAGACCAAGAGCAAGACCCAGACCCAGACCCACACCCAAAGCCGGAGACCGAGAAGGAGGCGGAGGCTGACGCAGGCCAAGCGCATAAAAAGCCCGTTTCCATTTTTGACCAATTCACGTCGAACCAACGAAGAAAAAAAAAAGCGCAAAAAACGACCAACTGAAAACGTAAACAAAACACGCGCGTTTCGAGTGTGTCCCATTCCTGTGGCAGGATAAACAAAAGCGGAAGCAAATCATTTGCAAATCGCCAAGGTGAAAGCTGAGACAAAAAACAAAAAAAAAAAATACAACAACAAAGAAACACACACACACACAGAGATAAAACCGAATATCGCAGTT
Organism: Drosophila demipolita; assembly: GCA_035042405.1. NCBI lineage: Eukaryota > Metazoa > Arthropoda > Insecta > Diptera > Drosophilidae > Drosophila > Drosophila demipolita. The sequence goes on along the minus strand of JAWNLI010000353.1, from coordinate 702,431 downwards.
TTGGGAGAATGTGGCTTAGAATTGCTCTCAGCCTTATGATAAATGAACGGCTATTTTTTTTGCCCACTTGGCCCTAAATCACTCTTGGTCAGTTCTGTTTTGTAGCATGACAGAATTATTTTTAAACTTACAAAGTACAGATTTCTTCTTCTTCTATTGATTTATGCATATTTGACTTTAAAAAAAAATTGATTATTTTTTTTGGGTTCTCATTAAAGTTGCAGATCAAGTTGAGCAACTCCCAAAATTTGTTTCGCTGATGGGGGAATATCATTTTTTTTTTTTTGTTTTTTAGAATACGCCGGCTTAAGCTCTCTTCAGCTATCACTTTGTCATACACACACAGGCAGACACACAAATACAGACACACACGCATACATACATTCATACATATGCAGATTTGTGGAAGCCACACTCGAATAGCGGCTAGAAAGCCAGTGAACAAGTTTTGTCGTTTGAGTGTGCAACTAATTTTCTAATTTGACGTTGTCGTTGCCGACGACTTCGTCGTTCGCCGATCGTTGAGCGTGGCAATAAAAATGGTGACTGTTGTTGCAACTAGCGACTTGCAACTAAACCAAATCGCGGTCCACCCCAACAACAACAACAACCACATACATAGGAACCTATCAAAGTATATATATATGTATATATATATGAGTGGGTGGGGCCAATATGATATGAGAAGAAGAGGCAGAAGACGCGTAGACGAAGAGCAAGGCGAAGAAGAAATGCCAGAGACCGATTGAAATGATGTATGGCATATCCAGTGCATGATTAATCGTTGTGGCTCCAAAAATTAACCGTGTGGTTTTTTTTTTCCATTTTTGTTCTCCTCCTTTTTTGCCGGTTAATTGCACCGTCATCAGGAATGAAATGATAGAAAAGAGAGGCTATGATCGACAGTTATAGAAACGGAAGGGTGGAGGGAATGGGATGGACAAGGCAAAAAAAGTACATATGTATGAAGGAGTGAGCGAGCGAGAGGATTTCATGTATAAAATGTGTGTGTGTGTGTGTGAGATAGAGAGAGAGAGGAGCTGCTGATCATAATCATGTTGACGATGATCATAATAAATGATTTTTTCTCTCTCTCTCTCTCTCTGTCTCTCTCTTGCTGCGTAACTGTGAAACGAAACGAACGAGCATGCAAAGCAAAAGTCTCAAAGATAACAAAAACAACAACGAACAACGGCAACAGTGCAGGCAGCCCAAGAAAGAAAGGTGAAAAGAGGCAAAGAGCCGACAGGTTGGCGGTGTATTTATGTATGTGTGTTTGTGTGTATGTATTTACATAGATGAGTATTATGATGACGAAGACGAGAAGAACACTCTCTCTCGCTCTTTTGTACACTCCGTTCTCTTTGCTGTTTGAATGTCTATTAACATACATATTTATGTATGATACCTGTTTGTTCACACACACACACACATACAGATACTTTAAGTGCTGTATAGAATCAGTAAGCAGCGACTGCGACGCTGTCGACCCGATTTCAAACAACAACAACTTACAAAAGTTGTTCATAAGAACTAAGGCAAAGAAAGAATTTGTACAAATTTTATAAATACAAAAATCAACATAAAATAAATGAGTAAGATAATAATTGGGTCCAAATACAATACATGTAGAAAGTAAGCAAAGCACTGCAATAAAAATATTAACACCACAACAATAATAATAAGAAGCCGTTTAACAAAATGCGATATTTGGGTTTTTTAAGTCTTTCAGTTTTTGCGTAGCTATTGAAACTGGTTCTGTAACGTAACCACAATAAGATCTGAAGAAATTTTTGGAACACGCCACAAGAAATATATCTACATATTCACACATGCACACATTTGTGTGTGTGTGTGTTTTCATGTATGTGTTGGTGGCTCGATTCAATTTTAGCATAAGTTGCCGGCAAAAAGCCACACCTGCATTTTGTGTGATTTCCAACACTGCAATTAGTCTTAATTTCCACACAATAAATAAAAAACAAAAAACATAAAAATGAAAAGAAATTAAAAAAAAAAACAAAAGACTTCAACGTCAGGCAACAAACTTACTTTGTACTTACGTGTCGCTTGCTGGCTGGCGTCGACAGCGACGCAGGCAGCGCTGACGTCGCTTGCTTTTCAAAGGCGTCGCAGTTCTCTCTCTCTCTCTCTCGATCTCTTCCAGCAGCAAGCGTAGAATTTCTCTCCAAGAGCGAAAAGTGCGCGCGCAATTTTTAATTTACGTTTCGCGCTGTTTTCTTTTTATTTTATTCTAGTAGAAACTGCGCGTTTTTTTTCGATGTTTTTTTTTTGTTGCCAAGTTTTGTGCAGAGAATCTTGTAAATTTTTGGTTTTTGGTTTTGGTCTGCCTACCTGTTGCTGTGACGTAGACTCTGCGGCACTGACCAGTCCTGACCCGTGACCCGTTGCGGCAGGCTTCTTAACATTTGCATATGCAACTTGGCCTAGTACATATGCAACTCGCTCGCACTGGCACTCGCTCTCTCCCTCGCTCACTCTCTCTCTCTCTCGCTCGCACGCCCGCTCACTCGCTCGCTTGGTATGCGCCGACGCAGCCAGCAAGAAACATTGGATTACAAGCAGCGTCGCCAAGTGGTAAGCAGCAGTTGCATGCCCATCCGGAACCAAACACATTTCGACAGGTAAGTAAAATCAAAACCCATTTTCCATTTTTATCCACAGTCTGCCGATTTTCTCCAATTTTATTTTTATTATTTTTTTTTTGTGTGGCTTTTGCGTTTTGCAATTTCCGTCGAGATATTGAATATCGAGCAAACCGAAGAAACATGCCACAATCAACGGCAGCCCCAATCCACTTGGCCTTCGACTATGCCAAATCCTTTCAAGTTGTCCAATTGCCGTTAAGCGACAAAATATTGCAAAAGATTTGCTCGCTTCTGCTCTGTGTGTGTGTGTGTGTTTGTGTGTGTGTGAAAACGCAGTTCGGTGGCCACTTTGCCAACAGCTTCCTTCATCCAATACCTTGGCCATGTCCAGTCACCTAGTCACTTACAGCCACCCCACCCACACCCCCAAACTACCCGCACCCCCCACACCCTAACAAAATGCTTTTACAATTTGCCGGTCAAACGGTAATAAAGCTGCTGGGAAATTTCACTTGCTGCACCTTCGTCCAGCTCTTTCCGTTATACAAAATACCCTGTTCAAAAAACAAACCAATATTTTTAGTGGACTTTCTGATTCTTGTTTAAAGTTTAAAATGTTTGTTTTCATCTTGAATTGAAGCAACTACTTAAAAATGTTCAAATCTTATATCTGCTGAACATGTTCATGTTTGTTCTTGCTTACTACAGGGTATCTCCGATAATATCAAATATTTATATTTAGTTTATTCTGCTTGATGGTTCAATTAAAAATTTGTAATATTAATTCATAAAAAAAATATTACAATGCAAATTGATTTATTTCTTAATTAAATTCAGTCGGATGATTGAATTTGCATAGAGAATGTTCTTTAATTATATAAATTATTAATTGTGGTTATTAAGTAATTATAAATATTTATAGATATTTTAAATGCCTTAAATAAATTATACAAAAACAAAAAAAAAACAACGTTAAAATTCAAATGAGTGAATAAGTTCTGAACAAAAATGTTGAACAGATTCCAATTGTTTTTATCTTCTATATCTTATATTAAATGAGCTCAAAATTTTAATTTATTTAATTTAAAAACTATGATTCTGAACAAATACTGATCATTAAATCTAATTACGATTTGAGGTGTTTTAAATGGTAAAAATAATCCAGAAAATTGATTAAAGAAATTCATAAATGGAAATGTTTTTGAAAATTCGATTTCAAACAAAATAAAAAAAGTTCTGCACATACAAATTGCTTTTAATAGTATATATAAAATAATATAATAAAAAATAACATTTAAATGAATATCATTAAATATTAATAATAATATTAATAAAAATAATACATGCTTAATTAGCTTACAAGCTTTGTTTATTTAGATAGGGTATCTGAGAGATGCACAAATTGCGCTTAGTTTGAGTTTTTCCCATTTTTTTTGTTTTTTGTTGGTTTTTGTGTTGTGTTTGTTGTTGCTGTGATTCGTTTGTTTTTGTCTTGTTGGTAAAAAGCAAGTTTCCCCAATGCCAATCACACTGGCCCCAGACCTGTGGCTGCAACTGCGACTGCGACTGCGGCTGCGACTGTTGCTGCGGCTTTTGCCATCGACTTGACGTTCAGCTGCGTCTCCCTTTGCGCTCATCAGCAACTTTTTGTTGTTGTTGTTATTGTTGTTGTTATTGTTGTTTCTGTTGCTGCTGGTGCAGTTTGTGCGCTTTTCGGTTTTCCACTTTAGCCATCTAAACGATTTTCCTTTATTGTCTGCGTCTACATCTTCGTCTTCGTCTTCGTCTGCATCTTTTTTCTTTGTCTTCGTCATTCGACTTGTACTCCTCTCTCGCTCTCTCTCTCTCTCTCTCTCCCACACCCTGTACGTTCAGCTTCGCTTTGTTCTCTTCTTGCCCTTTTCTATTTCATTGCTACATCACTGTTGTTCTCTCCTCTTCTCCCCTGCTCCCCCTTTTCGTTGCCGCTCTGTCTCATTGCCCGTTCGCTGCCTGTTGGGCATCGCAAGGAATTTGAAAGATCTAACAAGATTTTTCTTGAAGCAGCGTTAAGAGCCAGCATCCAGTAACCAGAAAATGCCGCTGCCACTGCGTCTTGTTTCGACTCTCCTTCTCTTTAACCGCCCCCCCCCCCCCCCCAATGCCTTGTTACCCCGCCAATGCAGGCATGTCAGCTGTGTAGTGTTTAACTGTTTTTGTTGTGCGCCGCTGATTAAATTGTTTGGGAACTTTCGTTTATAATTTGATGTGGTATCTCTCTGTGGTGTCATTCGTCGGCCATCTCCGTCTCAATCTTCTGCTCGTTCGTCCTATCAGTCGCCCTTTGTCTTCGCTCTCGTCTCCATCTCCATCTCCGTTTTGGGTGTAGTTAAAGCAAAGTTTACTTAGTTTTCTTTGCAACATTTTCAGCATTCAGCAATTAAGCGGCATTTATCTTGTTCAAATTTACTGCAAGTTCGCTTATCACAAATCCAAACAGCAGCAACACACAAAAACCACACCCGACCACCCCCACCCCCACACACACACACACAGACAAAGCGAGGCTTTGCTTTCAAGTGTATTTGAAATCGCACTTGAAATCTACATGCGTAAATTATTCTATGAAAATATGGCAAAAAAAAAAAATGCTGTTGTTGAATACATTTAAATATTTTCAATTATTCCAGAATTCACTTTTTAATTAGCACTTTAATAAAATCAATTGGATTTTTTTAAAAGCAATATTAAAATGAAAATCTAAAAATTAACAATAAAAAAGTTTTTGATAAGACTCAATGAAAAGGAGCAAATGCACCTGATAATTCGATCGGGTTACTGGAGTATCGGTATATATATATGAAATATTTATATATATATATATATAGAAAATACTGAACTATCGTGAAATCTTCCTTACTATTTGAAAAATCACTATATATTATAATGTATAGATAATTATGTATATATATATATATATATATATTTCAGTATTTTCTATATATATATATATATACAAATATTTCGTTGCATGTGTGAGAATATATATTTATCATCTACTTGCAACTCGAGCTTTTTTTGTTGTTATTTGCGGACTGGAGCAATTATTTTGAAATGCGTCGGCATGTTTCTTATCATCGAATTGCATTTGGGATCGGGAACTGCATTAATCTCGATTTTAGACGTTCGACGTGTGCTGGCTAATTGGCGAATTGGACACGTTCAGGCGTTTCAGCTAGCTAGTATGGAGTATGACAATCAGTTGGCATAATGGGGAAATCTTCATGCTTTGGGCGTAGCTCAAAACTGTCGATTACGCAACCACAAAATTGGCGGAATGCACGAAATCATAAGCGGAAGTCGAAAGCACACACAATGCACAATATATGGTCTGATATATATATAGTCTGTCGATCGTCAACTATTTGGATAAAGCAATTTGCACGCACCCCAATTAAAATTCAATTGCTGATGGCAGCCACAACTTCAGATGCAACTGGCGCTGGCAAAGGTATGGGGACAATTGTGGCAAGGAGGTCTAAGGAGGTGGCGGAAGCGGTGGACGTGGACGCAGAGGCTAAAGTTCAAAATTGACAAACTGACAGCTGTAAACTGAAGTCGAACCAAAGCCAAAGACTAGAAACTGAAAACCCAAATGAAGCAAGAAATATTCCTATGCAGTTTACCTGATGCTGCTGCCAATGGCATATTTTCATATGGATTCAGTGCTTAGTCAGAGGGGTAACGGGGAGCTGGGTGAAATGGTTGTGTGAACTTTGTTCATGGCAATTTGTCAACATGACAAATAATTGCAGAAGCAGCAAAACTGCAAGACTCAGACACGAAGATGCCACATGGAGCGCTGTGAGAGCTGAGAAAACTAGATATTTATTTATCTATTGTTGTTTGATATGATAAAATTCAATGTGAATCTGCGACTGATTCGCAGCTGAACCTAATCTGATATTGACTTAATTTTATCACTGAGAAATGGCTTAAAGTATGCACAAATTGCCAGAGGGTATGCAAACAGCAGGCATTTGGCCCAAACTGACGTCGCCGCTGATTGGAGCCATACAGCAAATGCATTAGAGCTGGCTTAGACGAGGACGCGAAAAGGGGAGACGGAGTTTATGGTGCGCTTGTTTTCCGACAACATCCTAATGATGACATGCCGCATAAAACAACAGCTGCAACAATGGCAACCAACGTGGCAACCAACGTGGCAACCAGCGAAAGCGTCAAGAGCCGAGCATTTCAATTGCCGCTGCTCGACTAAGACTGAGATTGAGACTGATACATAGACTGAGACTGACTGGCTGGGGAATGCAAATCCAAATCCAAATCCAAATCAAAATCAAAATCAAAATACTAAGGCGAATGTGTCCTTGCCGTTGACTCAATGTGGCTGGGGAATGAAAATGCATTCGAAATAAGCTGGAAAGCAAAGAGATTCTACCCCCCGAAACACTTGTGTGTGCGATGCTGGTCTGGTCTGGTCTGTCCTGGCCTGGGATTGCTGTATGAATTGAGATTGATATATATATTAGGCTAATGCAATGAGTCTTTGCCTTTTGTCGTTGTGGTTAGCTAGCTGCTCTAGGCAAGATCTCTGTCCTTGTTTATCTCAATCACACTTTAAGTGCCAAACAACTAAAAGCGCAACCAAATTGTTGCTGTTCAAATAGACAGCTAAAGAAAATTCAAATTCAAATTTGTACTTAAGCACACAAAACTCTCATTTCAACTAAAATATGAATTAAATATCGAAATACAATTCAAAATTTTCTCTATTAGTTATGTAATGAATAAAACTTAAAACCAGCATTTTGCTTCTTCTGGTTTCATCTTTGCATCAGACACAAAAAAAAAAACCGCGTTTTGCCAGCTTCTCACATTCAGCTGTGAACTGTCAACAAATTTGGCATGTCGAAACAAAGTGTAAGTGGCATAATCCAGTGGGTAAGTCAGTTTTTAATGGCACCACTGTGTCCCTGATGCCACCGCCAGCAGTTGTGTCAATAACACTTAAAGTTTTCGAGATTTCGTTATTCAATCAGTTGCATTTCATGATTTATTCCAAGTGCAAAAATCAATCACAAAAAATATGTATATTTTTTTTTTGATGGCAACTGTACCTGTTTGAAGCGTAAACAAAAAATATATTTATAAAAATAACCGCAAAATAAACGTTTGGCTTTTTTCCAAGAGTTGTGTTTAGAGCAACAGAGAAAAAAAAAATATATACAAAAACTGAAACTGAAACTAACAAAGAAAATTATTTATTAGTTAATTATTTAAAAACGCAATTTGCGAATGAACGCAAATTGTATATAAATACGCATATACGTATATATAAATAAATAAATATACATATATATATATATGTAGATATGTAGGTGTATGGAAAATCAGAAGAGCGCTGTCCCACTCCCAGTCGCAATTCCAGTCTCAATCCCTAGCCAAGCTGATCACTCTGGCCTCTGCAGCTGAGGTCTGTCACAAAAAAAAAAAAAAAAAAAAAAGAAACAAATGCGGTAGTGTAGTAAGCTCGACTACATTATACCCTTACATTCCTAAGTCTTCACTTTGTACACACAACAATTAAAATATGACTAAATTCATATTAATAACTTGAATATTTAATTCCGATCTTGTTATAGAATTAGTTCTGTTTATCAATATTATATAATATATCAATTAAGAATTGTCGCTTTTATTGTCATTGGAAATTAATATTTATCGATTAATAGAAATCGATTAATAATAAATGATATATAAATGTATATTCCATATTTACCAGAAATTAGTCTCGGAGAAACAGTCGCTTTTTGATCCTGATCGAGAATATATATACACACTATAATTAGATAGACGCCTCCATTGGGCTGTTACATACATAAGCACAGCTGCATTATACCCGATTTTGCCCATTTCGATATATATATATAGCTTGAATATGTATGTACATACAAAAAAAAACAGGTCTCGAGTCTTCTACGTGTTTTGCAAGCCGGGCTAAAATAAATAAGAAAAAAAAAAAGCTTAATTAGAAACAACAACAAGAGTAGCGAGCAAAAAACCAAAAACAACAAACAAAAACAAAAAACAAAAAATAAAAAAACAAAAAAACAAAAAACAACAACAACAACAAAAACAAAAACAATTTGATGTGGGCAACGCTTGAAGTAAATAAAAATTAGAAATCTTGCCGCAGTTCGATTTAAGCTGTTGTTCGAGCGTTCTAACAACTGGCTCTCTATGTGTGTGTGTGTGTGTGTGTGTGTGTGCGTGCGTGTGTGTGTGTGTGTGTGCTACGTGATCTTTATAAATGCGTTAGTGTATTGTTATTGTTGCTTGCGACGTTTGCAAACAAACAACAAAAAAGAAGAAAAGTTAAAAGCAGTTCGACAGCATTGGGAATCATCCAGCTCTTTTGACAGGGCATCGTTTTTGGGACATGGTCCAAATGACTTGGGACTTTTGCCTGTCATATGAATATATATACATCGTTATGCTAATTTCGTATGCTTTTTAATTGTTGGTTTCGCTTCAAGGTTTTGCCAAAAACCAACACAGCTTGTCACAAAACTAAAAAAAAAAAATATATACATAAATAATTAAACTGAGTAATCAAAATTTTGCAACTGTTTTGCATGCAATTTGCTGCTGATTGCCAGATGCCAACAAAACCAACAAAAAAACAAAAAAAAAACAATAATTGGAAAAAAACCACTAAATTATTGGATTTGCCTTTTTAATTTTTATTATTATTATTTTTTTTTTTGTTGCTTTTGTCTCAGATCATTAAAGATGAAGATGAAATGGCTGACAACGTTGTAACTGAATTGGCCTTATAATGAGTAAGCCGCGTTTAAGCTTAACTTTAATTCAAATATAATGCTTTGCTTTGTATTTTATATATATATATATATATATATATTTATTTGTTGCAATTTGTAATTGAATATTCACATGGTCACGTAATGGCCATAATTGCTCTAACTGGAGTCGGCTTTGCCAGAAATGCCCCTAAAAACCGATAGCTGAAAACCCTTGCGCAAGTTTTGAATGAACGAGCTGACATTTGGTTGGCCAGCTATTGCAAAGTTCAATATGGGTTTGCATCAGTTTACATACAAATTAAAAAGTACCCTTTGCCCCACCCCCTTTCCCGGCATTAAACATCATTGACCCCCATGCAACAAGGCCAAATCTGAAGTAACCAAAACTGAAAGTTAGTTAACTGAAAAGTTTTGCGCACTGCACACCAGATAGCCAAGTTATAGACATAATCACCGAGGACAAATGAATAGCAGTAAAGAAATGAAGAACTACACACACATGCACACACACACTCACACACACACACTGAATTCAACAGCCGAATGCACAATATACACAAGTGCATAAACATAAAAGTACAACATGAATTTTACCTTTAACTTTACCTTTACAATTACCTTTACTGTTACCTGCACCTTTGCTTGTCCTTGTACTTGTCCTGTCCCTGGTACTGGTACTGGTACTGGTCCTGCTCCTGGAACTCGTTGCAATTCTTGGCCTTTGCCTTTCGCCCCTGGCCTTCCTTGTTGGTAGCTACCAACTGGTCGCCAAATAAAACTCGATCATAAATATTTGCCTAACAACAACAAAGCGCAGCAAACTTCAAATTAGTAGCCAAAAAAACCGCGAAAGACTCTCGCACAGTGGGACACATTGACACATTTGTCGTACGAGGAATGAGTATTTTAAAAGAATATTTCTAGTAAAATTATTTGGACAACAAATTAATTTGGAATTCAAAGTTGAATCTTTAAATAATGGTGCAATATTTTTTTTAAGGGAATTTTAGTTATTTATGGCAAAAAGTAAAACATATGGTGAGCCACTGTGCTATATCCAAATACAAACTATAAAATGCAAATAACGAGCAAACAGCATCAACAGCAGCAGCAGCAGAATCCTGGCAAGACTATTTTGGTCTTCAAGTTGATAAGAATGAGAAGTTACCACAAGGAGTTCAGCGACAAGGCATCGAGCACAAAGCTCTGAGCTTCAGGCTTTTTGTGTTGTGTTTTCTCTGTGTGTGTGTGTGTGTGTGTGTGTGTGCGTGTGTTTGTGTGTGCATAAAAAGTTTAATGAAGATATTTGTTACAGTCAGTGCACCTTAAAATTGTTCTGGTGCAAGCAATGGTCACACTGCTAATGGAAGCGACAGAGACAGTACACAGATTGAGAGAGAGAGAGAGAGAAAGAGAGAGAAACACTATTAGATTAGGTAAGGCAGACATTTAGAATGCCCTGGCAGAAAATGGCACTCATCTCATTTTTAAGTACATTGCAATTTTACTAAATTAACATTTAAAGTTTCTTCGTTAAAATAAAAGAAAAAAAAAAATATATATATATATATATAACCAATAAAAAACTGAAACTAAAACTACATTTAATTTTGATAAAATTTAGTTTCTTAAGTGTTTTAGTTAAATCAGGAATAGCTATTCTACGTCTATAATTAAATAAATTTCTTTTTAATAAAACGAATTTTTAAATTTTGTGTGTTCATTTACAAGCAATTTTATTACTCTGAAATCCTTTTTAATAGTTATTATTATAAATATTAAGCTACTTATGAAAATCGTTTCACCTTAAATCATTTTAAGATATTTATTTTACTAGAGTTTTCTAAAGTTTTTCACTGTATTTTTGCAATTATTTAAAATAAGGTTTTTTGAAGCCAAAAATATATTAAAATTTTTGCAGTTGGCAGGGTATTTTGATAGTCACGTCGATTTATTTTGCCCCTTGTCCTTTGGCACTTGCAATACAGTTTTATTTTGTTGTTGTTGTCTTTTCCTATATATATTTTTTTTTTTGGTGAACTGCTTAGAAATCTTTTATAGTCATATCCTGTTGCCGGGCAGCTGGTGCCTGCCTGCTTGACTGCCTGAGTGCCTGAGTGCCAGCCAGCCTACCTGCCAGTTACCCCGCCTCTGCGTTGGTGTCTGCTCGGGACGGCACTGAGTGCCAGAGACAGATTATCATCAGTGGGTCCAAGTTTATTAGTGTCATTAGATGCAGTCAAAGCGCACAGCCAGCGCAAGCAGCGCACAAAACATTCGCAATTCGTCTAGCAGAGCTCTCTGTTTCGACTCATGTTTTACTTTGCTCTCTCTCGCACTCTCTCTCTCTTGCTCTCTATCTAACTGTTTGCATTTCATTGTTTCCGTCCCGTTTTGACGCCCTTTATTGCTTTGTGTGTGGGTTTGTGTCTGTTTTGAGTGTCTCTGCAATTTTTTGTGTTTTCTTTCTTTTTGTTGTTGTTGCTTGTTTGTTGAATGACTAACTGCAAATTAGTAGCTACTTCTGGCAATTTATCGTCCATTGTCCGACAGAGCCTGTTGCCTGACTCATTATGAATACCAGCTTTGGCACTGAGCCTTGCAGTGCGCTGCGGCTCGGGTTGTTGCGGGGGAGATTTTTACATTCATTGCATAAGTACTCGCATGCAAGATTTTGATTGGTTGCGTTGTTGTTTTTTTTTTTTTTGTTTTTCATGCCGACTTTGCGTATGTAGTTCATTAATGTTGACTTCGTTAGTTTTGGCTATGAAATGGCAAAAGGTACGGCGACAAAAACAACGGCATTTTAAAATGTTGCTGCATCTGCTGGTGCTGCTGCTGCTTTTACTGTTTGTCATGGAAAGCAACTTCGTCTCTGAAGTTTCCAAGTTTGGCATACACAAAAAACAAAAAGTTCATTTATGAAAAATATCATGAATATTGTTTTATTATTATTATTTTTTTGTAAGGTGCATTGCGAAAGTGCACAGCTCTCGTCTTTTAAACTGAAAATATTTTTTCTTAAATTTTGCAAGTTTTTTTTTCTGTATTTATGTTTATTTAATAAAATGTACCCATTAAAACTTAATTTGATCTGAATATGAAAAGGAAGAAACTTTGCATCTTGTTTCTGATAATATGAAACTGCTTTTGAAATTATCAATTTAGTGTATATATTTTTAGTGTGTATGTGTGTATGTGTGTTGCTGTGTACAAATGTGTGTTTGATACTGGCAACCTAATTTTTACGTTTCATTCGGTTTTAATGGGCTTGGAGCAAATGATGACAGCAGCAGCAGCAACAGCATCCTCAACAACGAACATCGCAAATATGATGTGTGTGTGTTTGTGTGTGTTTGTGTGTATAGGTAAGTAGGTAGATAAATTATAGGAAGAGCTAAAGCCGCTCAAGCTCATCAACATCAGCAGCAGTAATAACAACGAAAGCAACATAAATGAGAACCGCCAACTAGTTTGAATGCCAGCTTTGCTGCCCTCCGCTCAGCACACTCCGCCCTCCACCCACCACCTTCCCTGCACGTCTTCTGTTCGCCAGCGTTTCTTAGCTGCCTTGCAAAAAAAAAAAAAAAAAAAAAAACGCTCTTAAAACAATTGTTTCTTGTTCATAGCCCGAGGCGCAATTTTAAATTTAGCTCTCCTCAACAGCGGCGAATTCGTTTCGGTTTCACGACGGTTTTGGTTTTGGTTAGGTTAGGTTTTCTATTTGTATTTTGTTATTGTTGTTGTTTTATTTAGTTTGTTGTTTTTTCTTTTTTTTTTCTTTTAATTTCTCTTTATGCATTGCACGTATGTATGCACTTATGTGTGTGTGTGTGTGTATGACCTCTATGTATGCAGTCAACTAGCATAATTTTTGCATTCCTATGCACAGTATTCCAATGGGGCTTATTAGCTGTAAAAAGATCCGATTGCAACGGTCAAAAGGTCAAACAGAGTTACAAACTAGTACATCGATTTCATTTACATACAAGCAAAAATATAATTATATATTTTTATATTACTCTCAACCAACACAGAACATATTTAAATGCTTTCTTTTTTTTTTAGGGGTTTCAACTATTATACAGATAAACAGATTTAATATACAACTTGAAATAACCAACAAAACATTTTTTGACAATTGAAATTTCAATTGCAATTTGTTTACGTTTTTATTGGATTCTATACCATCCAAAAAGATTACATTTTAGATACAATAACAATTTGTGTACAAAACGTTTATTGACAATTGCAAATTTACATATGTTTTTTTTCGCAACATTTTTATGGTAAATTAAGAAAGGATAAACTAAATTAGTTTTAATATCTATTTCTTTTTTAATTTACGCATTACATATAAATATGATAAAATTAAATATGATTATTTTTCTATTATGCATTGTACTCTGAAATCTCTGCCAATTTCTCTTAGCGAAATTGAAGTTGATAAACACCTCCAATTAGCATTATAAGAAATTTGTCAGCTTTCCATTTGTGCTACTTAATAATTGAAATTAATTTAATAAACATTAAACGGACACAAAGAAACAAGCAAAAACAATAACAGCAGCAATTCGAGAGCTGATTTTGACTGCAGTCAAGTTATTATTTAATTATAACAAATCTTAAATTAAACTCAATGCAGTTGTTTAAATTTGCAATATTTTTTTATTTATTATTATTTTATTATAATTGGAGTAGAGTAGAAAAATAGAGACTTTCAAAGTCTGCGTAGCCGCAAGATTTTCTATACATTTTTCTACAGTTTAATGCCACAAGTATTTTATGGCCAGTTCTGCTTCTGTTGCCCCCACATATGAAACGTAAACTTTAGCGTGTTTGCAGTTATTGTGGTTGTTGTTGTTGTTATTGTTGTTGCAACTAGCTGGGCACATTAATAGTTCGTTTAGTATGCACAGTAAACGCTCGCGGTGCCCAAAATGAAATTAACATCAAACAAAATGCTTTACGTCGAACTTTTATGATGTACAAAATAGGTTTTTATACCCTGTAAACGAGCAGACAGCTAGCTGAAAGCATTTTGGTTGACCTGATGATGAACTAAATCGGTTTTATTAGATTATTTCTATTTTCTAATATCATTAATCTCGTTCGAAACGAAATAAAGTGTATATTAATTTCGAACACACTTCAATTTTTGTATGATTGTCAAACTTTTTACTACATATGTACACGATTCAATAGAATCGAATATCATCGAATTGTGAATGCCAAGTTTTACAGCCAAACAAATGTTTGGACATTTTTTACAGCGCGAGTCGTGGCTTAAAGTGTTTTTTTTTTTTTTTTTTTTTGTATATTGTTGTTGTTACTGCACTAAGACTTGACATTTGATTAAATGTTGTCTGATTATTGCTAGCTGGCATGCAATGGAGGGTGTGAGAGGGGGGGGGGAGGAGGAGCGACAACTTCACCTATGAAACTATTTAGATGTTGATCACAAATGCCATAACAACAAAAGCCATAAGTGGCTCATATAAAGCTCAGCTCAACATAAACACAGAGAAAAAAAAAACTGAAGTAGTAAAATTGCCTCAAGCAGCGACTTCAACGCTCTTAAATTGCTGCCTCATCCACACACACACGCACACAACACACACACACACAAACACACACGCACACATTTAGCTGAGCAATGAGACGGCGACGAGTGAAAATGATTTCCGTTTCCCGTTCATTAAATTATCCAAAAAGAAAGCGTAAGGGATACTATATATATATATATATGTATGTATATATATATATATATATTTATATATTTATATGTATTTATATATTGACATACACACATAAAAATCACACAGCTATCGCCACGTGAACAGCACAAATTTTAGGACAAAAAAAAGTTTTTTTTTTTTTGTGGTTTGTAAAAAGTGTGGAAACTTTTTATTTAATTAGAAACAGTTATAATTATTACTAATTTAAATATCATTTTTTTTTATTTTTATTTATTTATGCCAAAAAAAGTTTTGGCAAAGCTTATAAAATGGCGAGCTACAAATTATGAATTTGGAATATGAATTTCAAATTCAGTTAGTGGATTAGCATAATAGAATAATATATATATATATATATATATATATATTCTTAAAAGGAATTCGTGCTATTTGCTTGACCACAGCTGTACGCACATACACCGCTTTGAAGCACTGAATACGAAATGGCTTATACTGAACACTCATCGTTTTGGCCACAAACGTGCCCAAAAGCGAGAGTCAACTAAGTCGCCTCATTTTTGCTTACTTAGCTGTCGTTACACAATTTCACCCTCTACCTCTCCCTCTCTTAGTGTTTCTAGCTGTCTAGTACGAATATTCGCATATGCTCTCTCACACACACACACACGCTCATGCACACTTTGGCCCCGCTAATGTATTCAAAAGATATCGCAGTGCGAACCATAGAAACATGTCGAGATTCTCAGTTTCTCAGTTTCTCAGTTTCAATTGTTGCTTTGCCTGCCTGTTGCTTTTGCCTTTTGCCTGTTTTTTCTCTGTGTCTGTGTCTGTGTGTGTGTGTGTTTTTTTTTTTTTTTTGCCACACACTATCGTCGCATCATCACTTCCCCATCCCGCTCTGCCCACTGGCTCATTTCCCTCTCACGCACACCGCAATGTGAATGACCCTTTTGCCGACGGCAATCGTTTTTTGTGCTTATTATGAACAAAGATTTTTCAAGCTTGCTTTTAAGAAAACAAAAAGAAAAACAACAACAACACAAAACAAAAATAAATATTAGAAAATTCACACACACACACACTCAAATCTGTGTAAGTGGAGACCTCGCCACGAGGGATGTGGAGGGGTAAGCAAGCAACAACTGTAACTCTAACTGGCCAAGATTCGCTGATCTATTGAATTAGCCCAGGTCATATTTGTGTACAGTTAGAATATCGGCGCCTTGCCGATTTGGCCTGCTTTCATTTTTATGGCTTCCGATTTCGTTTTCAATTTCAAATCGATGTCGTTTTGAAATTGAAACCCAGAAACACCCGGATAAGCAAAGTATTATAAAGCCGTGGAGAAATCGACATTTCTACACACGCACACACACACACACACACAGACACACACAGAGTCATTTATTTGTGTTACAGAAATGATTAATTCAAGCGTAACATTATAAAAAATTAGCATAATAACAATAATACGACAATAAAACATCAATTAAAAAAAAAAATGCTTTTATTGGAAATTTCGAAAAAAAATAATTAAAATACTTTGATAATCTTTAGTTCCATGCAATTTATATCCATATCCAAGCCGGCAAAATTATTTAAATAAACGAATATCTTCAGGGATATATAATCCAGTCTAGATATGACATCTGTTCAATAAATGCTGTCTTCACTTATCACATTTGGCAATGACTTTCAATCAACATTTAGAACCTTGCAAAATGTATTAAATTTCTTGAATTGCCAGGCTAGTTTTTTTTTTGTTTGGATAAGGGGCAAGTATTGCATTAATAGGATTCGTTATCTTTAACCCCCCCTCAGTTATTGGGCAGCGAAATAGGGGCAACCAGACAGGCGTTTTTTTTTTTTGTATATTTAATTTTTGTTTTTTTTGCAAATTATCCGTTAGACAGACGTAAAGATAGGTAAATAAACGAACGTGACTGGAAATTATAAAATGTACACGAATTGTGTGCGTGTTTATTTGGGCTCTGTTTCGGTTATAAATTAGTCGGGCATTATTTGAGCATTCTCTCGGTTGTGATATTGCAAGTGCCGCAAACAAAATCAAATAAAAATAAACACACAAATTATGGCCACAAAACTCGCATAGCGTCACATTCGCCACAAGCTGCTCGATTGAACACAAATAAATACGCAAAAAAAAAAACAAACACAAAAACATTAAAGCAAATCCACAAAAAAAAAAACCAAAAAA
This sequence comes from Drosophila demipolita, assembly GCA_035042405.1. Lineage (NCBI taxonomy): Eukaryota > Metazoa > Arthropoda > Insecta > Diptera > Drosophilidae > Drosophila > Drosophila demipolita. The sequence goes on along the minus strand of JAWNLI010000353.1, from coordinate 685,081 downwards.
AAAAAGAAAAATAATAATAATTTTATCTCAGCAAGCTGAGCAGCGAATGCAATAAAGTTTAAAACATATGCATCAATGCTAAATATAGCAAAATTAAAATAACATTTTAATTTTGGGCATGCTCGACTTTAGCATGCCCTGTACGCAGTTCCAAACAGTCCCACATAATTGTTATATACATTTGAGCTAATTTTCAAGTAATAACAACTATGAATACTATAGTCGAGTGAGCTCGATATAGCTTGACTGTTAAATATATTTTTGGTTTCCCCTTAAAAATCACCCAAATGTGAGCAGACTTACTCATTTTTTATTGCAAATATTTGCATATGCATATTACAAGATTCTGTCTTTAAAATTGTGCAATTTATTGCTATCGGAAATCGATATGTATCGATAGCTGTGATCCGCGGCAGTTAGAGATAATTATAACAAATTTCAAGTCTCTTTAGTCTCTGAGATCCGCATGTTTATACAGACAGACGGACATGGCTATGTCGACTGTTGATCCTGATCAAGAATATATATGCTGCCTTCTGTCTTCTGTCTTTTGTCGCCAACAATGATCAGCTCAACTTAATTATGCAGCCAACTTTCGATAACCGCGCTGTGACTGAAGGCGTGACTCGGTTTGGCGAGGATCCGGGTTCGAATTCCAGGCTTCGTGCTTGGCAACTGCCATGCAAAAGGTTATTCTAATAGTTAATAATATAATTTGCTTTATGGTTTATGGGGTATACATGGGAATTAATTAATTAATGACGTCGGCGATATATCATGTGATGCTTTATGAAATTGTCTTGATTACCTTCGCTTCTCGTGACTAGATCCATTTGTTGATGATGATGATGATGCTATTCATATTCATTATCATTGTGAAATTGTATTGGGTATCTGGATATTGATAGACCGATTGGTTTCTAGTTTTGGAATTTCGTCTTAGCTTGTTTTTCCATTGAATGCGATCATATCGAGGGCAAAATCGCATTTATTTTTGTTTTGTTTTGTTTTGTTTTGTTTATGTGAAATTGATGCCATCATCTTAATCATTTCGAGTGAAATATGACCATGAAAACGTATTAAACATCGGCAAGAGCAGTCGTAATTAATAATTTCAAATCTTACTTTATCGCAAAAACCTTTCAATTACAGTTGCCACTTCAAATATTGATTTTAAATGAGAAAAAAAAAAAATGAGCAACATATTCAATATGCACAATAAATATCAGCTTTGCATATTGGCCTAAATTAAATAAAAATTCACATTTCAATGTGCAGAGAAATTGCCTATTTGTCTTCATTTAATATTTCAAGCCGTTGCCACTTTTCATTCTTCACATTCAACTTTTAATGAAAATGCTCGGTTGATGCATGAAATTAATTTTATACAAAAAATATTGTTTTTTATGTAGAATTTCAATTGGCTAATCGATTTCTTCAAATAAATTATTTAGTATTAAACCAGATATTTGCATAGTGGTTCATTTCTAGCTCATTTTCAATTTCAGAAATTTATATTTAGCAAATGTGGATAAGTAGATGATAATAATGAAAAAAAAAAAAAAACTGTCAAACTGTTAAGAAAAGTTATATTCAATTTGTGGGAGTGCTGGTTCCACTTGAAGGAATTGTCATTTAGCTGATTTTCCGGCATAATGTCGCTCGTCGATTTACCTCCTTAAGGGTGTGTCAATTGTCGAACCACAACAATAGACAACAGCAGCAGCAGCAGCAGCAACAGTAACAGCAGCAGCAGCAGCAGCAACAGCAGCAACAGCAGCAACAGCAACAAATAACAATGGCAGCAACAACATAAAAGCAACAACAGACATCGGCAACACTTCATTTCAGTTGCTGTCTGTCTGCCTGTCTGTCTGTCTGTCTGTCTGTCAGTTCATCAGTTGATCATTTGCTTTGCTTGACTTTCACTTTGACGCGTTTTTCCTCACTGCGCTCACTAATTTTCCGGATGCAGTTCGTTCTTTTTTTTTTTTTTTTTGTTTTTTTTTTCTTTCTTTCTTCTCGTTTTTTTTTTTGTTGGTGGTGGGTGAGTGGGGTTATTTTCAGTTGCCCGCATCATTGCAACTTCCTTGTTAGACAAAGTTTCCCTGTCTCTCCCACACCGCTAAGCCCGCAAATAATGGCAATGACCCTTCGCTATTTGGGGTTGCCCCCCGCTGGTACAAAATATTCCGCTTTGTGCATAGTAATGCATGTTAAACAGAGTTAAAGAAAATAAATTTAATGATCATCGTCATTTGCATCTATAAATGAAATTTATATACAAAACGTATAAAAACTGTTTTTGCGATATTCTTGCCAATTTAAAATTGCTAATTGCCCAGTTGGGATTTGTGAATAACTGAACTAAACCGAATTGACTTGAAATTTGTGGAACTGTTTTTTGTTTTTTTTTTTTTATCAATTTTTATTTAATAACTCAAAGTCAAACTCTCCAATTGAGTATTTTTCGTTAATTGCTTAATATATTTTCAATAAGTTCTTTGATGTTGATAAAGTGATTTAATTGCGTTTTCGCAAAATAAATATCGAAGTGAAATTAATTTCAGTTTCTGATTAATATTAATATTAATTTGTTAATTTTTTTTTGCATTTGCATTTGCTGCTTAAATTTCGCTTGTTGAGCTTTAAAGAGAAAACGACACTTAAACAATTATTATTATTATTATTATTATTATTATTGGTATTAGTTGAACGATTATTGTTGTAATTGTTATTCGCATTTGGTTTGGTTCGTCTGTGGCCCAGCTAATCTGCTAGCTGTTCCACTGATTTGATTGTGATTAATGGTCTGACCCACCGCCTCCGGTTCCCCAGTGACGAGAACCCCCTTGTTCCACGATATCCGCTCTGGCATTTGAATCTATTATTTCGATTTCCTGCTTCATATCAAATGCTTTTTCCTTCAACACCACCCCCCCCCCCCCCCACACCACCACTCCTTCGACTTCCCACAGCCCGCAGTTGCCACCACTGTGCACTCCCTTTGATGGCTTTTAATTTATAGTCCGCCGTCACATATCACATGACATATGCCAAATACTAAGTGTGTGTATATTCGATATTTGTATGTACATACAGAGAGAGAGGGGGAGAATATATATAGAGAGAGAGAGGGAGATTGGAGCTCGAGTTACCAGCAACTGTGTAAAAAACAAATAAGGACCCGCTCGAAGGCATTCGATGCAAAAAACTGCTTAAAGGGTTTTCAGCCGTCGCTCGGTAAGTTAGCCCAACAGTCGGACATGCCTGACTAGGTGTGTGTGTGTGTGTGGGATGGGATGGGATGGGATGCGGGAGGGGGGGGAGCATAGGTCAAAGGGTCTCGCGCACCTGATGAACCGACCCCAGGCACAAGCATAGCATAACAAATTGAGTGCACAAAAAAGGATAATCGTGCCGAAGAGCCCCAAAAGGTTTTTTGCATGTTTGAATGTCTGCACAACAACAATAACAACATCATCAACAACAACAACAACAGCAACAACAACAGCAACAAAACCAACATTGTCGAGCAAATCGAAGATTTCGCTTCGAACATTTTTGTAATACTTCACAGGCAAGATTAATACACACACAAACCGGACAAAATGGAAACTTATATCCAATAGCCGACTAAAAAAATACCCTCAGTTTACACACACACATTTAAAATTTAAATATTAATTAAAATAAAAATATAAAATTAATTTAAATATATATATATATAGCAATTTTAAGTGCCATTATTATTATTAATATTTTTTTTTTTTTGTATAAACATTGCCTAAACATTGCAATTTGTAAATCTCTAAAATTGTATATACCCCATTTTTTGGGGGGGGGGGTGGCGTTGACATAGAGGCGAAAAGGGGATTTCTGCGGATTTAGTCCTGAAAATTGAATTCAAAGCCGTAAAGCAGCACACAAGCACCTATAACGAATACAGGCAACAGCCAACAGCGACAACAGCAACAAAAAAACAGCAACAAATACATAAAACAACAACAACAACAGCAACAACAACAACAACAGCCAGGCAAAAGAACACGATAAAATACAATAAAATTGTTTGCCATTGTCGCACAGTTGAGCAAACTGAACAACATTCGAAATGCCAGGGACGGAGAGAGCCATCGTCATCGTCATCGCCATCGCCATCTCCATCCATGTCCGTAGTCCATATCAGTATCCGTATCCGAAATTTTCGTGTTACCCATATCAGTATTCAATTGGCCTTGCTGCGGGCCAAGTGCTGGTTGCTGAGTGCCAAGATGTGTTGGTGTGTGTGTGTTGGGGGGGTTGGTGAAAGCAGATAGGCAAGCGTATGTGGCTGTTGCAGGATAGGGTGGTAAATTGCGTAACAACAGAATTGTTGGATATTTACCTGTAATGTGATTTGCTGCTCTTGCAAAATGTAATAAATAAATAAATGAACATGTTACCCAATTGATTTATGATGGCTCTGCTGCTGCTCTGTCTATGCTCTGCTGCTGCTCTGCGTATACTATGCTTATGCTCTGCTGCTGCTCTGTCTATGCTCTGCTGCTGCTCTGCTTATGCTCTGTCTATGCTCTGCTTATGCTTTGCTGCTGCTCTGCTGCTGCTCTGCTTTGCTGCTATGCTTTGCTGCTCTGCGTATGTTCTGCCGCTGCTTTGCTTTTGCTCTGCTCTGCTCTGCTCTGCTCTGCTGCTCTTTCTTTATTCTGCAGCTGCTCTGCTTATGCTCAGCTTTGCTGCTCTGCTTATGCTCAGCTTTGCTGCTCTGCTGCTGCTCTGCTTATGCGCTGCTGCTGCTACGCTGTGCGTTGCTGTCGTTGTTGCTCTTGAAATTGACATTGTTGCTGCTTCTGATTGTAGCATGACTAAGTAGTACTACATAAATATGTTGCTAACTGCCACATGTCTAACTATTGCCGTCTCGCTCTTTGGCCGTAATTTCAAAAAGTTGCAAAGGTTAAAAAAAAAACAAAGAAAAGAATTAAAAATATGCAGCACAATGCAAAATTCATATAAACTTCACCCATTAACACCATTTGTAGCCCTCATTAAAAGCTGCGAATTGTGCTTGTTAACCCAAATAACACACACACACACACGCACATATTAAATGACTGAGAGAGAGATAGAAAGAGAGAGATAGAGAAAGAGAGAGAGAGAGACGCACTGCAAATGCTTAAGTAAAAAGACGAAATAGAAACAAAACACAAGAAACTAGAAACAGCGCTAAGCATCGAAAAAGCCACAAAGAGCCGCCGCAAATAGACACCCAGCAAAGGGAGTAGAAAGAAGAAGAAAAAAAAGAAACAGTTGAAGTTGCCACAAAACACTTTTGCTGCTTAAGTTAAATGCGGCGCCTCCAAAAAAGGTCAGTTTACCGGCCCGTTTTTCTGTGGTCATTAAAAACGGCTGCAAACTCAGCTGCAATTTTATTCCAGTAAATTAAATACAGTTAGAAATGTGTGCGGTTTTTCTGTTGTTGTTGTACAGGGTATCTGCTAGCCGTGCACATTTTGTTTATTTGCTTCGTTTTTTTTTGTTTTTGTTTCTTTTGGTGTTTGGCATTTCTTTTCGAAAAAACATTGAATTTGTCGCACAATTTGTCACACGCAAATGTGGCGCAGCTGGCATTTAAGTCAAGTTAGCCGCACAGCAAATCCGGTCAAAAGAAGAAGAAGAAGAAGAAGAAGCAGAAAAGAAGAATCCGAAGTAAAGAAATTTTTGCTGACTAGTCGGCCAGCTAACCCGTTGGCCATTGCCAATGGCGAGTCAAACTAAGCGCGACCTCAACACACCAGCTAAATATGTATATACGTATATACATACATATATATATATATATATACATATGCATATATATGTATATATATATGACACTTATAAAGAAATGGGATGCGATGCGGCACAAACACAAATGTGTTCAAATAAAATTCTAGCTAAAATCAAAAAAAAAAAAAAAAAAATGCATCTCTTTGAAAACTTGATTGCAAAATTTAATTAATTAACACAAGATTAACGGCAAATTGAAGTGCGACTGGTAAATGAAAATTGAATTTTTATACATTCTGACAGAGTAGCTCTTTTTCATCACTCCTAATTGTTGCACGAATGCACATTTCACTGTCGGATTAATAATTTGAAGACATGTTCCACAATTTGCTGTCTCATTTAACCAGAGACAGCAGATTCCGTGGGGTTAGGTGGCTTCTCAGTGGGGGATGAGTATTCTATGACTCTTCTTCTATTCTTCTCATTCTATATATATATATGTTCAAATTTCGTTAGCGTTAAATAACGAAAAACAAAATAAATTAATAAACAAACAAAAAAAAAAAAAAAATAAATAAACTTGCCATAAATACTTTCCTCATTGTGGCGCCGCAAATATAAATTTCATACTTTTCAGTATATTTTATGTTATTATTATTTTATTTATTTTTTTTTTTTACTGAACATAATTCCTATTCTGACATAATGCGCACCTGATGCCGGGAATGGCTGCCTGGCAAATTGGCCGACACTTTGGGTGTTGTCTTACCACCAGACGACCTAACTACACAATCAACCGCCTTCCCCACCACCCCCCCACCCCCTCTTCGCATAGCTGTAGAGGTACGCACCCCTCATCCACTCGTTCGTCGCTTTTCGGCGCCAACATTAGCGCAGCTTTTGAGGAGTGCGCAATAAATCCAGCTCAAAATGATTTTTTGGGGAGCTGATGCTGACGGAGGGGCGGGGCAGTCATGTCTAAGGCTGGCATAGAGATGGGCATATGATTGGCCACCACCACCCCGAGAATCCCCCATTCGTCCCCCCTCCCCCTCATCTCATCTCCAGCTGCACAATTTCAATTTCAAGTTATGTTAACGTCCAAAATGGCTTCACCAGCTTCCTCCACACACCCATCGCTCGTGGCTCTAATGAAAACGGACAGGTGCGTCGGGTGAGCCGCCACAAGGTGGTCCTTCCCTCTACACATCGATTATTGCATAATTCAATTTTTGGCATTCATTCGCTGCAATTTGTCACATATCTGGTAAAACATTTCACACAAAAAGTTTTCACTATTTTCGTTTCAATTTGACAATTCATTATTTGAACTTGCTTTCACTACAATTTTACTACAGATTTTTAGCGAAATTGTAATAAATGTTTAATTTAAGCAGATGGCGAAAATGTATTTTTATAAAGAAAAATCAATTTAATTTATGTAAATCAAACATTTTATTTATTTTATAATAGATTTATTGAGTTTTGTCGTTAGCAATTTCCACGCAGACAACTTGAAATGAGGAATTTCGAGTTACAGAAACTTGATTTCATTTCAATTAAGTTTTTCGTTACTTTATTGTTTTAAAATGCTTTTTTTTTATAAAGAACGAATTTTTGAATATCATAATAATAGAGTACAAAAAAAATAACACTTGAATTGAGCCAGTAAAAATTTATTTATATTTTAAAGTCCAGCACCAATTTCTGAGACAATGTCTCAACGGGCCTGTGTGTATTATGAGTTATATGTTGTATGTTGTATTTTCTTTACATTAATGTTTTTTTTGCTTGTTTTCCCCATTTTTTTGAGTTTTTTTTTGAGCACGCTTTCCTTCCTCTTTCATTGCTCTTTTGCCGCTTTTCCGCGTGTGTGATGAACTTTTGTGTGTGAAAACAGGTTTCACTGATTTTCAATTTCAATTGTCTTTTAAGTTGAGTGAGATAAACAGAGAGAGAGAGAGAGAGACAAAAAAGCACAGTTAGGAATGATGTGCATTTAAACGAGAGCGAGATAGTATAAATGCGTGTATATATATATATGTATGTATATATATATATATATATATGTATGTATATATGTAAGTATATATGTATGTATATATGTTTATATATATATTTGTGCCATTTTTATTTGCGCACATTAGCAATTTCTTTTGTTGACTGGCTGCCGTCGACGACATCGTTTGTCTGTCATTCTGTCTGTCGGCTGCTTCGCCTGTCCGCTCTCCCCGCCCGCTCGACATCCGTTCGTCGCTCGCCTTTGCTACTCGGCTACAACTGCCCTGCCTCTCTGTACGCTTTGTCCACTCTCCATCTATCTGTCTCTCCTTTTCCGCCAGAGTCGGCTGATATTTCGTGGCTTCTTTGTGGGCTTATTTTCTACTTGGATATGATGATGAGAAGCTGCCCAATGCCACCCATACCAGCACACACCACCTACCACTCCTGTACCATGCTACTAGCCTCCTGCTCCCCCAAAGTCATCATATGCTGCCACTTGTGATGATCTTGGCTGCCATTGTATTTTATTGTAGCTCATTTTTTTTAATACATTATTATTATTTTGATTTTCGCTTTCGCTGCTTTCGCTGCTTCTGCTACTGTCAGCGTCAGCGCAGTAGCCATCGCAGTCGCAATCGCAGTCGCAGTCGCAGTCGCTGCCTGCATTTCATTTGTGCTTTAATTTAATGTAATCTTCACAATGTTCTATTTTTCGTTTTTATTTTTTTATTTTCTTTTTATTTATACATTGCGTTTACGTTTCGCTCAAATTTGGATGCGGTAATTTCTGTAACGGGTCGCCATTGTTAAATAATAAATACGTCATTTATTAGGCTCCATTGTGTAATACCTAATGCCTATTGCTGAACTCTGCTCTTCACTGAGTATGCTCTGGTTGTAACCGGTCAATTGATGGGCAAATGATCGACTGTCACATACTCTGCACTCTGTATATCATCATTTTTGAATAAAAGTGCTTTTAATTGAGTGTGCAAGTCTCTTAATTGAAGACACGCGCAATGTGTAATTAACAAATTGTTTTTAAATTTGGCATTAATTAATCAAAGAATTTTTTTTATCTTTCTCATTGCAGGATTGTGGACACATTTCACTGTAATGAAAACACAACAATAACAAAGTGCATAATCCATTTTTTTATGTGTGTGTGTGTGTGTGTGTTTGTCAATTCCCCCCACACACACAAAAACACATACACATACCCACACATACATAGAGTGCAATATTAATTTTAATTTTTGAATGCTGATAAAAAAAAAAAAAAAAAGTTGACGACGTCGTCGCCCGCAAAGTCGACGGCAAAAGTTCACATAAAACGGCAAAAAGTTTTTCAATTATTGTAAAAAGTGTTAAAAGCGACGACCGAGCCAAAAAGAGAATCGCGCTGAGAGCTAGAGAGAAAGAGAGAGGCAGACAGCGAGAGAGAGAGAGAGAGCAAGTTGTTGACAGTAAATTGTAGTCGTATTATCGCAGTGGGAAAAGGAAAATGCTGCAAAGATTTCATAAATATTCATATCTATATCTGCTTCTGTTGCGGGGAAACCCAATTTAATTGCGTCAATTCAATTTTTCGTTGTTAAAAAAAGGAATAACAAAAAAAAATAAATAAAAAAAAAACCAACAATTTTTTAAATTGTTTGTTTTTTATTTCCTTTTATTGGGCTGTGTAACAAAATTAAAATCTTAAATTGCTCTTGTTTCTCAAAAATGTAGAAAGAGTGCAGAATTGGAACAAAGCTGCCGCTGTGGAAAGTGTGTGAAAGCGCCGTAAAGTTGCCGCAGAGCACGAAATACAAAAGAAAAAAAAACATATAAAAAAATAAAAATAAAAATAAAAACACAACAATAAACTAAACTAAAAAAAGTGAGAAAACAATAAACAAATAACTGACAAGTGGCCAAAGACAACGCCAAAATGAATCCGAGGCCGGTGGGCATTGGATTCGGATGCGGACGCAAACCACCCAACAATGCCAAGATGCGTTCCCGATGGCCGCCACCAACTGCAGCATCACTATTGTCAGCAGCAGCAGCAGCAGCAACAACAACAACAACAACACTATTAGCGACAACGACAACTGCAATGGCAGCGACAAAACCAACAACAAAAACATTTAAGCAACAAATACAACATAAACACAGCAATCAGCATTGGAGGAGCATCCCTTGCCCACAAATGAGCGCCATCTTCGCACTCCTACTGACAATTGTGGCCATCAACAACCTGGACAGCTTCCTAACCCCGGCAACGGCAACCCTGCTCGGCGAGGCGCGTCTTCGACAGAGTCCAACAGGTATGTTCCAATTTATGTCTAAGATCGAAAATTAGCTTTCAATATTTATAAAAGTTTACTAATTATTGCCGAAGCAAAAGCTTACGACAATCAATCCAATTGAAATGAATCGAATTTTTGGATTCATTATGCCTGCAAAATAAAAAATTTATATACTTAAAGGATAAAAAATGTTCAATCTGATTTCTTTTCTTTCTTTATTAAGTATTTTAAATTGTTTAAATTTAACCAGAAGTCAAAATTTAATCAAAAGTCAACAAACTTACATTTTTAATAAATAAAAAAGGCAAATTTTATTTATAAGTATTAAACAGATTTAATTCAAAATCAAAGTTTTGTGGACTGAAAGCTAATAAATTTCTCCAAGCTAATTTGAAACTTTTACGTTTTTCTATATATATGCGACAGATTTTCTCGTTTTCTTATTCAAAGTTACGAATTAATTTTAGCAATAATAAAATTTCGAATTCTAAAAAGTTTTTAAAATGATGGGAGAAAATTGAGCTGTTTAATCAAAAGTACTTTCAAAGTCGAGACCAATTGTCAATTGACCTATTGAGATGGCGAGGAGTGTATGCATAGTGAAATATTCACATGCAGCGCCTTCAAGGGAAAGAAGGGCCACAAAAAGTTTGCTGAAAAACTTCAAAAATAAGGAAAAACAAAGAGGCAAAAACAATGTCATATGGGAAACAAGAGAAACATGCAAAAAAATAAGAATAAACCAACAATTACAAAATGGAAAATTAAAAAAAAAATGCAACATTTACATGAAATTTATGTGGAAACGCATTTTTCATTCACTTTCATTTCACTTTGCATTTGTGTCAAAGGTGAAAAACTCATTCGCAAAAAACTGACTAGTAAAAATTCATCGAAATTGTTTCGGATTTTAAAGATTTAAGAAATGAGTATAAAAGTTAAGAGCAGCGTAATGAGTATCATTTGACAAGTAGCAAGCTGCGTGACTACACTGGAAGAAAAAATATTGCAACTCAAGTTCTCTTCAGTAATTTAGTCACTTTGTTGATATACAAAAAATACACGCTTCAAATCAGATAAACTTTAAGTTTTATGGCAAATTGATTATGGCTGGCAAGAGTGCACCAGAAGCAAAACAAAAAAGTTGACAAACACCCGCACACACACGCACACCCGCACACACACACCAGCACACGCACACCCGCACACACACAAGTGTTCTTCAACAGAGTCAATGGCAAAAGTGCGGCAAGTTTGTTTTTGCCTTGGTTCTCCCTTATAATTTTTATTTATTTATTATGTTTTTTTTTTTTTGTATTTTTAATTTTTTTTTTTATTTTCGCTTTGCACTTGCCTGTTGTTGTTGGTATTGTGATTGTTGTTTTCATTGTTGGCTGCTGCCTGAAATTATGAATCAGGAAGTCTTAATAAGTGCAATTTCAAGTCGTTAGTCACATAGAGAGCACTCGGCACGTCTTGGCGAGAACAACAGACTGGCAACTACATTTAGCTATAGTTGTTGCTCTTCTTCTTGCCACACACCCACACACATACATACAGATATATATATATATATATATATATATATGCGGGGGCGTCGTGCTGCAGTTGCCGTTGATTTTAATTAAGTGAAACGTTTAATGTGCGCCACAGATTTGTGTGTTTTTTTTGCGCCCTTGATGCCGGCGCTGCCGTCCCGGGGTGTTGCTTGCAACGGTTAGGTGGTGGAGCAGGTGGTGGTGGTCGCGCAGGGGGTGGAGTAGGAGTAGGTGGTGTAGGATGAGGTCGGTATTCAGTCAGGGGCAATAACTTTATGGCGAGACACATGTAGCGTAAAAATGCCACAGTAGTGATCAAATTGCTTTAAGTGGATCTTAAAACAGAGAATTTTACTGTCGCACACACTCATGCATATTGCATACCTATCAACATACACATACACTGTCAAAAATAACGCCTGGTTATTCAAATAAATTTGCTTATCCCCCACAATATTTACACAAGTTCATTAAATCGTTTTTATTAATTTTATACGTTCTCAACATCAAAAATACCGCAACTTAATTTACATGGAAACTGATCAATAACAAAAATCGGCATATTTCGCAGTAAGTTGTCTCTTTCTGGGCACTTACTTAATTCACAAATGAATATTGTTTATATATTTTTTGGAATTTTGTTGTAAAACAAAATCAAAACCAAACTATTCCAAATTGTTTACTGTGTACAAAATATACAAAGTACACCTAGATGCGAGGCAGTCATGCGGTAAGCGACTGATTTGAGTTCTCTTCATAATCGTATAAGTATACAAATACACATATATATAGAGTCAGTCAGTCAGTCAGTCAGTCAATCAGTTAATCAGTCAGTCAGTTAGTCGTGGGACAGAGCAGCGTGACAAACAAGCGGTAAATGTGTGCAGTTTTTCTCATTTCCCCATTTGAACAATGTTTTCCTTTTCCTTGGGCTTCATGTTGCTGCTGCTGCTGCTGCTGCTGGTGTTTCTGTTGTTGTTGTTATTGCTGCTGCTGCTGCTGCTTCGTCAACAATCAAATAGCAACACAACGTTATTTAATGCAATTTGCTGATTGCGCTCTATGCTGTTATTATTGTGCTCCTTTTGTACAAAGCTTCGCTGTACCTTTTGACATTTGAGCAGAGTGTTGAGCAGACCTGACTATGCACTATAATATATCCCCATTCCACAAGCACCCCTCCACCCCCACCACTATCTGTCTGTCTCTCACTCTTTCTCTCTGACACTCACATTAATGCCACCTCCCCCATGCCCACATCCCCTCATCTTTGCACGTATTACTGCATGGGTGGCTGGCGCCAAGAGCAAAACGCAAAGAGAAGAAATGACTTTAATGACATTTAATAAACAACACAACAACAACAACAACACTGCTAGACACATAAACAGAGAGAGAGAGAGAGAGGGCGAGAGAGATAGAAAGAAAGAAAAAGAGAGTGGGAGAGGGAGTGTTATAAAGAGAGAGACAAAGCAGCAGAAGAGACAGTCTGGCAACCGGATTCAAATTCCAGTTTCAATATGACAGACGGCAACATTCGAGAATGCAGCTGCAGCAATCGATGGCTTTGACTCACTGCTGCTGCTGCTGCAGCAGATGATGCAGTAGATGTTGCTGCTGCTGAAGCATCACTGCAGGTCGCATCAATATCAATGTGCTAGTTGCAGACTGACACCCATTCAATCCTACAACAACAACAACAACAACAAGCAGTAGCAGCACCATCAGCCGCGCCAGCAACTGGTTTTATCCGCACTATTTATGATATTGCCTCATCATATCTTACCCTAACTTACCTACCTGCATACATACATACATACATACATACTTACATACAAACATACATACATAGAAACATTTATGTAATATTTATTGAATAACTGCATTGGCCAAATTCTTGTCAATCGCTTTAAGTGGCACAATTGTAAAACAAATTGTTCACTTTTACACTAAAAGAAATTTCGACTATTTATGAAAAGAAATTTATTAGCTAACAAAAAAAAAATACCAATGTCAACTCGTTTTTTTTTTTACAGTGTACAAAAAATGACTAATTTTGACGAAGAACCGCTTTCAATTTCAACATAAATAATAATTGTTATTTCATTATTTTCAACTAATTGAATATCAATTAATTATTCAAGAATTCAATTAGGCAGTCAATAAAATAAAAACATTGAATAATTTAATTAATTTACGTTTACAAGTGAATACCAGTTTAATTAAACCGATCGCGATAAAAGCTTTTATCAAGTTGGAGAACATTTCTGATATTCTCGGAATAATCAGAGATATATTCAAATGTGCATTCGTTGCATCAACTTTTATATATATTTATTGTGCCACATTTGAGTATGACTCATTCTCCGTTTTTGAGCAGCCAGGTAAAAAAAAAAAAAAAATCATTTTCATTTGAGTGGAACACTTGAAACTAAAGAAAGTTCGACACGCTTTGATGGCCGCTCGCAGAGTAGACCAATTGTGGTGGGTGGTGGGTTGGTGGGTTGGTGGGTTGGTGGGTTTGGTGGTGCTGTGGGACGATGTGGCCTGTTGCCTGCTAAATAATTTAGCATAATTTAGCTGGTTTTTTTTTGGAAATGTATTTATGGTATTTTTTTTTATATATATATGTGTGTGTGTGTGTGGAGACCATAAACGGCTATAAAGTGGTACACTTGGAAAAAAAAAAACAAATGACAAATGCATAATTATTGAATTTCAAGTTAAAGCAGCAAAACTAAATTATTCGTCTTTTAATTTTTGTTAATTTCGAAATGATTTTATTTTATTTTTTTTTATATTGCGATTAAAGTCTTTTGCTGCTTGAATTTTTTCCCATTTAGTTTCGCCTTTTTTTTTTGAGTGTATCGCTTGTATGGCCAGATGGTCTGGTGCCGCCTGTCGCTTTGGCCTTTAGTCGCACTGGCAACAGAAGTGGCGGCAACTGCGTTCGCAAAATCAGCAACATTGCAACTGCAACGCCAAACCGCAGCAGCAGCAGCAGCAGCATCAACAAAGCCACCGCCATTGCTCGAAGCTTTATTTTCTACTTCTTCATCACACACACACACACACACACACACATAGATACACACACGTGCAGTGGTACAGGCGAACACAGATACAAAGGCAGTGGGTGGCTTGGGTTGCTTGACTGCTGACCACAAAGTTAATTGCAGCATGCGCGTGTGTGTGTGTGTGTGTGTGTGTACGTGTGTGTGTTGACTTTGTTATTGCTGTTGCTGCATCTGCGTTCATTTGTCCGTTGCGGCCAAATAACTTTGCTAATACTTTGACCGAGGCAGCAACTTTTATGAGAGCTTTGAGCGTAACTTTCGCTGTGGTCTTTGCAAACTACTTACGCTACGCACACACACACACACCCACACACACACACACACAAGCACACATATATACATACATACACACCGACTGAATTTAAATGTTCAGTGCTCAAATTCTAAAAGACTCGTATAAAAAAGCATAAGGCAATAATCAAAGACACAAACCCAAAGCCAAACGGTTTGCTGTTGCCGTTGCCGTTGTTGTTGCAGTTACAGTTTTTGATTGCGAATGCACAAAAAAAAATGAAAAGAAAAGAATCTCAGGCTTTTGCCTACAACTATTAGATTACCTGTGTCAACAGCGTCGCAAAAATTGCATGAGGCGGCCGAAACCAGTTTTAACTGCATTTTCCAGCAGCATTTTGCAGCAAGTTCCACACACACACAAACATACACACACACTCGAAGTCGCAGTCGCGGTCGCGGTCGCCATTGCCATCGATGTTGACATCACTGTTAACGTCAGCAGCGACGCGTTGCTTTGCGCTTCGCTGGCTCCTTGCTGCCTGCCAAACGGCACCCAATTTGCCCTGCTAACACCGCCCGCCCCAATTCCCCACCCACGAACTACTTCTGTTTCTCCTTCTACTCTTCTTCTGCTCTTCTTCTGCTCTGCTTCTGCTCTTTGCTCTCTGCTCTGCTGTGCCGGCCGGTTGATGTTATTGTTATTGTTTGTTTGTATGTTGCTCGCTGCTGTTTGCAGGCAACGGATTCGGTTCGTTGATGATCTGTTTGTTTGACGTGTGTTGGTTTAGTTATGGTGAAGGGAGAGGGGGCGTAATAACATCATACATACATACATACACAGGTCGACCCGTCGATGTTCGTTGTTGTGACTAAACTGAAAAGTCGGTTGGGTCACATGTTTTGCTTTGTCTATCTCTCTCTCTCTCTCTCTCTCTCTATTTACCTTTCGCTCTCTCTTGTTCTATTCGCCTCTCGGTTTTCCTTTGCACTCTCCTTTCGCTGTTTCGTGCAAGTGTTGTTGTCGTCTGTTCACTTGATCGCCAAGGTATTTTCTTACTTTATTTTGTTTCATTGTTTGCTTGCGATAAAAAATATTTTTTTCGTTGTATTGTCGGCGTTGCTTTATTGCCTCTTTGTGTGCGCGTTGTAGTTGTTACTGTTTTGTGTGTGTGTTTTTTCCGCTTTTCGTTTTGTTTTGCTGTGATTGTTGTTGTTTGCTTCTCGTTCAGCATTCGGTGCCTGGCACCGGCGATCACCGTTTCAAGTTGCGACAACCCAACCAGCCAGCAAGTCAGCCAGTTAGATAGTAACAACAACAACAACAACAATCATCACAGTGCATGTGCACCGCAAGAGACACACACAGAAACAAGTACGAATGATCGAGTCGAGAGCACTTAACGACTACAAAATACTCTGCATACCCATTACAAATGTGTAAAAAAGGTATAGTGTATGTAACAAGCAGTAGAAAGTGTCCTTTCCGAACCCCATTAGGATTATATATATTATTGTACTTCTGTGCATATGTATAAACTTGCCGAGCTCAAAGACTATTTGAGAGTGAGACTTCAAATTTGGAATTTAGATTAATTTGATCGATTTCTGTTTCCGTTTAGGAAATATCGATATACATCGATAGCAGTAAAAACGATCATTTTTTAAGTCGAAAGTTTCTTAACTTTTACTGAGAAATTTTTCAATAAAAGAAGGATATATATGAAGAAAATGAACCAGCCGGGCTTGGGATATACCCAAGTCGAGCTGACTCGACTACAGCGTTCTTAGTTTTTCAGTTGGTATTTTGGGAATTCCCTCAAATTGTTTTTAAAAATGAATTAATATGCTTTCAGCGACACACATACAAATTTATACATTTTTTTTGTATGTTGTCAGAATATAGAATATAGAAAGAGCAAAAACCTGTTTTTTCACAGCAATTTAATAATCAAAATTGCTAAATAAAATATAATGTTGATTTTACCATGTGCTAAATTTGTATATAAGTAAAAATGTAATATGAATTAAAAGTAGTGTTGACTTGTATATATAGTATGCAAATTAAGAAATCTGCGCTTGAGCAATGAACATTAATAAGAACAAGTGCTAAATTTTCCAGATTCTTTAGATGACTAACGAATCTTAATTGCTCAGACTAATCAGAATAATCACTTCTTAATATGATGATGCATATGTGTGTATATATATTTAAATTATTCCAGTTAATTCCACGCTGGCCCGTTATATGGATTATTTCAAGTGCTTTTGACCACTTAAAGCTCTGAACTGTGATCTGGCTTTAAATAAAGAATAAAAAACTGCTGATGGAATTATAATAATAAAGTATAAAACCATAAATAAATAATGAAATTCAATATTTCTAAAGCTTAAAAAGCTGAGGTGTTGAAGCGACGAGAATTTAATTGATTTTCTTCTATGGATAAATATTGATTTATGTGTTACTTAAACTCTCATTGAATATGAAAACTGAATATATTGTTTAATGTAATTGGTTTTTCTTTGGAAAGACGTTAAGAGTTTTATGGCACTTAAACTTATATGACAATCATTAGTTTTGCACTTTGTTTTTTGTTAAAGTTTTACACTCTTTTGGCTTACTGCAAATCGATGCACGAGTGTGGGCAAAGGTGCTAATAAATCAATATAATATCTTCGGAAATTCCCAGCACATTATATTTGCTCTTTGGATTTCAATTTCCGAGAATAAATTAAATTGAGTGATAGATCGCCGAGAGAGATAATATTTTAATTACAGAAAGCTGGCAACAAGAAATAAAAAAAGTGTTCATCGTGAAATGGCAGCTGTGCCAATGTCACATAATACTTTTAGCTATAAGTCGTCTCAAGTAAGCTGTTGAGGCAATTGTTAGCACAAAACAGATGAATTCATTAATCTCAGCTTCTAAACAATATTATTCGAGCCAAATAAAAAACCGCTGAATTTGCCTAGCTTAGTTGAAAATTATAAATAAAATGTATGTGCATAAAAATATGTTCTGGCTTAGGTAACATTTGGAGACAGCACATTTGGCAGACTATAAAATTCATAAATTTAATAAATGTGGGTCTTAACAATGCTTGCATTCGTTTTCTATTTTATTATTTAATTATTTTGAGCACCTCTGCTAAGCTTTTGTAAGCTTCAGATTTCGTGGCGAATGTGCAAGGCAAAAATAGCAACAAACAAAAAAATAAATATATCTTGTCTGCGGCTCCGATTCATAAAGCAAGCGATTGTAAATTCTATTCCGAATTTCAGTTCAAAGTTACTGTTGTAATATGACGAAGGCTAATTTGTTATGCACAAACAGAAATGGATATATATATATATATATATGTTTGTATGTATATAGAATAATAAAATCGATTTGTATAATGTTTTAATGCAACAAAACTCAATCAATTTGTATATGTTCGCATGTACTTATCAGATTGTCTACGCAATTTGATTTCCTGTTCAGCAACAGCAACAGCAACAACAACAACAACAACAACAGCAGCAAGAGTCATGTATTATAAATGTGTAAGTTGCCACCGAACCTCGACGTCAAGTACCGACTTATGACTAGCTGTGCATCAACTTAAAAACAATACACACAAACACACACACACACACATATTTATACACACATATAGTAATACGTAATACAGAGACATGTCAATGCTGGTAAAACGACAAGAGAGAAGCGGAATAGCTTTTAATTTTTTATTTTCAAAACTGTAATTACCTTGAGCACAGCAGACAAAATTGACATGTGACACATTATGGAGCTGACGCTGACGTCTTCCCTTCCTTCCATCGCGCATCTCTTTCTAAAAAATTTCTCTCTTCCAACCACGTTTCATGCTGCGAATATGTAATGTGATTTTACATTGCATATTTAAACCATTCTAACTGTGCTTTCCAATGTCTGTCGCTGCCTGTGAATAACAGTTAATTGTTTCTTAAATAATTAATTACACAAGCACACACACAAACACCACCACACATACACGCACGCACGCACACATGTATGCTAGTATTTCTAGAGAGACATTGGCAATCGACGAGAATATCGAAGCTTTTGATTGGTGCTTCAGCGTTGACTTCACCAGCACAATACAGACAATGTATGTATACAAAATTGTCGACCTCAATGTATGTATGTATGCACATAGCAATTATACGCATATATATACGTACGTATCTCAATGTGAAAAAACCTTTTTCAATTTACCCCCTTTTACATACCTATTTAGTAATGATGCGACTGCCTTTGTTTAGTTGATATCAATAAAATGTGCAAAAAGAGAACAGAAAAAAATAACTGTTAACATTTGAAATACTCATGGGAGTTGGCAAGTATCGATTAGAGTGCTTAGAAAACCAAGTTCCATGATTAAAATTACATATTTTACATATTTGATGTTTGCACATCATATATATTTTTGTACATCTTACATAGACCTGAATTGGAAGCGGATTAAAAGCTTGATTCACAAAAACCCAATTATGTTATTCTCAATCATGGCAGGACTTTATCCAAGGCAAGCTGTATACATGTTTATATATAAATTATCCAACTACATATCGAATATAGCCGTATGTACCGTATGTAAGCATAATACCAAATCGAAATACTGACGCCCTGATTTTAAATATATATAGAAAGCTTGCTTTGCCATTGCCATTGATGTTATTGAATAGTTGGACTCTTTTCAAATCGTTTGCAAAACGTTTTTCATATGAGCTAAGCCCAGTTTAGCACATTTTTTTTTTGCTATTTTTTCGTTTTTTTTTTTTTTTTCCTAATTTCTATATTGTTTTGCTTTGGCACTGAGCGTATAATCAAATACTGTGCTGTAGTAAAAAAAAAGAGAAAAAAAAAGAAACGCTCAAAGCGGCTTTTACTTGTTTCGCGATTATTTGCTGCGGCTGCTCTGTGTTTTCATGTTCTACATTCAATGTGAACATATTTCACACACAATAGAATTGCCACACAATTTCGGTGCTAAAAGCTGCATGAGGCAGGCATTCGGCTGTTGGCCAACTTTGGTTAGGGTTTTAAATATTCTCCTTTGGCTGAGAAAATATTTTCACAAAACGGAATTAAATCGATTTTGTTTCGTTTTCCCTGCTGCAGCGTTAATTTTTATTTTATTTTTAATTTTTCCGTTTTTTTGAATTTTGTATTTTTTGTTTTTTTGTTTTTTATTTTGATCGGCGTTTGCTATTGTATTTGGCGTCGCGCTTTTGCTGCTGTGTTGTTATTATTTTTTAATCAATTATTAAAGTGTGCAGGCAAATGCATTTTCTTTTTTGCACATGGATTACCCAAGCAATTTCAAGCAATTTCCATTTATTTCCATTCATTTTCATCATGACGCAACATCAATTTAATAAAAATATAAAAAAAAAAAACCAACAAAGAATTAACCTAATAAGCGGATCCATTCTATAGTGAATTTGCTATCAATTGCTGCCAAATTGCATTACGTTAATGCCACACACCGTTGCAACTTCCCAACACACCCCACCCATCATCCTGCTGACACCCAAAAGACTTAATTTCTTTCTGTGGATTGCGTTTCATCATTAAGCCGAACATACATTGTCGGTTTAGTGGATTCATTGAATTTCATGTAACTTTATTTGGTGCACATAATGCATTTATTTATCGAGCACAGCAGCAATAATAAAAAAAAAAAAAAAAAGAAAACATGAAAACATTTTCATTGAATGGCACAATTTTCTTACTGAAATGCGCCAAAATTTCTTCTTAACGCGTTTTTCCCAACTTTTTCGACATTCCTCGTTTAGCGGGGCACTTTTGGCAACAACATCAGTGAAAAATACGTTTAAAGCAAAGGAACAAAAAAAAGAAAATTACAAAATGGCGTCGCTTGCCAGTTGTGCCGTGATTTTTTGCAATTACTCTTTATGTGTGTGTGTGTGTGTGTGTCTGTGTTTGTGTTTGTGGGTGCTGCAACAGTCAAAGAATTTTCGCATATTTTATGTATTTCAACGCATTTTACTCATATAATTAAGTTGAACAAAAATAAGTAGCGACAGTGGTTTGGATCAGCGCATTCCAGCTTCGTAGATGCAATTTATTTGTATTTGCAAAAGCTTTCAACATTCCGTAATTCCATTTTGCAAACAAAAAACAAAAATAAATAAATAAAAAAAAATGCTACAGTTGCAATGACGGTTTGCTTCATAATTTTCGGGTTTTTTTTTTGCGCTGCCACACGTGGGCATTGTAAGGCAGCAACTGCTTGTTGCACTCCACATTGCCACACATTCGCACACACAGCTGGCAACAGCTCTTTGCAACTGCCAAAGCCAGAGTAGTAGTTTCAAAAAAAAACAAAATTAAATGGAGTTAAGAAGACAAAATTTGTGTTGTTTGTGGAAAGACACAGATTTTCTAAAATTGTTAGCAATTTTTTTTTTTTTTAATAATATTAAGGGTAAATTGAAGATTGAATTAATCAAACCAAGAAAAGTCGTCTGCCCGCCTATCCATATATGTTCATATCGAGCTGATCTCAGAGACAATGAGGCCTGGCGTTCACATATTTTGATCAAGAGTCTTTCATACAATCGATAACTGTTTATCGTATCGTTTATCGATTTTGTCAATCAAGAAGTGTTGAACAAACTAAAATCTTGATTCCTTGTCCATCAATGCTACAAATGTAAATTTCCCCTGCATTTTCACAATAGTTGTTTATATACATGTTTAGCTGCATTTGCGCATATAATTGCAATTAATTGGCAATAAAATAAATGGCATAAGGCAAATATATTCCATTGCCAGCTGTGGCATTTCCAGTTGAGCTCATTTTTATAATTGGACTGTTAAACAGCCAATTGCCTAGGCTCAGCAAATCCAAGAACTATGTGTGAATCTGACC
The DNA here is from genome assembly GCA_035042405.1 of Drosophila demipolita. Taxonomy (NCBI): domain Eukaryota; kingdom Metazoa; phylum Arthropoda; class Insecta; order Diptera; family Drosophilidae; genus Drosophila; species Drosophila demipolita. The sequence continues at coordinate 663,244 of JAWNLI010000353.1, read as the reverse complement.
ACCAACTCAAGGCTCAAGGCTCAAGGCTCAGGGCTCAAGTCGAGCGGCAGCTGGGAACACACAGAACTAATTGGCAGACGTACAAATAATTATCTATCTGTCTACCAGTTTCTGCATTTTGGCTAGAATCTTGGGTGTAAAGCAATAGTAGCTCATTAACACACACACACACAACCACACACAACCACACACAGGCATCTTAGCAACGACAAAACTCGCATAATTATTTGGTTTCAATTTAATGAGAATATTTCTTCATTGTTGCAATTAAGTTTCGTGCCGCACTAAGATGTCATTTCTGTATGCAACAACACGCATACGCAGAGTGGACAGGCGAGAAAACAATTACTCTGTGTTACCTTACAGCTAATATTATTGTGATATTGTGCAAGAGGAAGTAAAAAATCAAAATGACACATTTCCAATCCTATATGTTCTTCATCAGGATGAGCAACCCAGTCGATATATATATATATATATATATATATATGTCTGAGCGAGAGCTTACATTTAGTGTATAAGTTTTTGTTTAACCAGCGTGGGTAGAGTATATTTGATAACTATCGATAAGTGTTTCGCAAATATCGATACATATCGATATATATTTCCCAATCAACTCGCTCAAAATAACAGCATTCTGCAACTGAATCAGCTATAAGAAATTTTTCGATTTTGAGTGTGCAAAATGACTAGACTAGAACATAATTCACAGCTGGATTGAGCTAAGTGTGTATGTCGTAAGGGAACTCAATTTTTTAACCAAATTCTTAATTCTGACTATATGTTGCTGCTGTTGCCGACACTGCAAGCTGGCTCAAAGAGCCTGTCAGTTAGCAACGTTGCAGCTTTAGTTTTGAGCTTCCTTTCCGTTACCGGAGTCAACTTGGACACCTATCACTTTGCCCCTTTTGACATTGTAACTTCACGAAATATGGCAAAGTACATGAAAGATATTTTAAGCAAAAAAAAAAAAAAAAAAATATATTGGAATTCTGTACAAATTGCACATGCCGTAAATATCACAAAATCGGTGTCTGTTTAAATGCTTGCAACTTGAATTCCTTGAAAGCTTTTATCTTTCTCATTTTGTGAATCTTCTGCAAATTTTTCGCAATACGCTGCAATTGTTGAGTGCGGCAAATGCGATACATCAGCTATGAAAGTAAACAGCATAAATATATATATATAAAAAAAAAAAATTTAATTAAAAACAAATTTCTAAGTAATAAATAAGTTATTTCTCACTCACTTTGAAGCTGCTGTTTTCTAGTTAATATTTTGTCTATTCCAATTTTTATATAAATATGCTGACAATTTCCACACTTATGCAAAAGTAACTTTCACAAATAAAATGCGTATAAAATTAGAAACAATTGGCTGCAATTTGTTAGTTATTTGAAGTATTCGACAATTATTGTTTGTACAAGTTGAGAAAAGTAGAGTTTTTTATTTAATTTGTGTCATGCTCGCATTTACAATGGAATTAAATTATAATTAGTTGATTGTTTTCTGTTTCGTATTATAATTAAAACTGTTTGTATTAAACGTTGGGAATTTCAAAGAGATTAAGATAAAAATAATGACCTGATTATAGGGTATCTCATGTGCAAAAAGTCACGAGTTATTTATTTTTTTTGTATCTTTTTTTTCTTTTTTTTTTTTCTTAAAGGTCTTTTGTTGACTTCCCCTCGCCCTCGCTGGCAGTTCCCTTATCCAACTACCAATTTATTTATATATTTTTATTTTTATTTTTTAAGTGAAAAACGTTTATAAATGAACTTTTTTGTTGGCAGCGACATTTGTTGGTGTTTGTTGTTGTTGTTGTTGTTGTTGCAGAGATTTTTATGGCGGTGGCAGCTGGAGTCGCTGACCAGCTGGATGCCGACTTCTCATTAAGGTCCACAGTGCTAACAAAAATGTCCACTCGAGTGGCTCTTGTTGCACAACTATTTGACCAAGCGATGATGAAAAGAAAAAAACGGGTGGAAAAATATAGTAATAGGTTTACAGATGGAGATAGAAATTCAGAAGATTCTCGCTTTAATTGGTGTGGCTCAGTTTTTTTTATTTTATTTAATTGTTGCCTCGTCTGCGAAACTTTAAAACACATTAGTCTAATGGGGATGGTTAGGTGGCAGGCTGGTGTTGTTGTAGTTAAGGGTATCTCTACGGTGCAGCTAAATGGTATTGGATGGGTTAACAGCAGCAGCAGCAGCAGCAGGGGGTATGGGAGGGGTAGGGAGGGTTGGCATTCTGTCTGTTACGCCGTAGGCATTGAGGCGTAACAAAGCTGACTTAATGACTTTGAATGTGAGCACGAAAGAGCAAAAAAAAAAAAAACGACACCGAAATATACAAAATACACACACACACACACACAGACACACACACACAGACGCACACACAGGCACACATAGCGAGTAAATTTAAGAGTGAAACAAATTAAAAATGACTTTAAAACTGAAGTTGAGAATCGCCTTTTGGGCTGCTGCTCGTTTTGTGCGTATTCCACAAATGCAACTGAGAAAAATCCAATGTGATGTTTACATTTTAATGACGCCTGGCTCACTTTTCACTTTTCACTTTTCACACTCTCCAAATGTCAACGAGAAATGGACGCTGCTTCCGGCAAACCATTTCTCATTTCTCATTTCTCATTTCTAATTTCTCATTTGCTCCCTTTGGATGCCGGTGCCTTTCGAGCTGTGAAATATCATTTACTGACATTGACGAAGATTCCATGAGTCCGCTCCCAGCAATATATATGCCTATTGTGTGACCTTTTCAGGCCATTGCCATTAAGCGTTAAGTGAGCGAGTTCTGGCCGTAAGCAATCAACCGTTTTTGACATCACACTTTGCACCTTCGATATAACTACTCCCACACTGAGATCCCTATTTCTCTCTCTCTCGTATTTTTTTCATTAAATAAAACTCAAATTTTCCCCTCTTTTTTTTTTCTTGCTATCGCAATTATTTGTTTGCAATAAATTCAATGTTAAAAAACGCTTTGTTTGTGTGATAAACCAATCGGAATAGTTGATCTTTTTTGTTTTAAGTGTAGTTTCGGCCCTTTGCGTTGGTAGTTTGCATAAATTTATCTTTGCACTCCAATTCTCAGAACATCAATAGATTTGATTAACTGAAATTTAAGCCCTTTTTCAGTTATATAGTCTAATTTCAGCTGACAAATTATTATTTATATAGCCTCCCAATGCTACGTCCAGTGAAATTTACTGACCATTTTAAACATTCGGCAATTTCTGTGTTTGACAGGCAATTGATGGGGCTCACTTTAAGAGAGAGAGAGAAAACTATTAAAAAAAAAACCCTTTAATAGGCTTAATAACGTTTTGAATTCAATTAAGTCTGATTTGGCCAAGACTTTAGAGAAATGTTTGCATTTGTCTAGCATTGATGGGTCTCTGCAACAGTTGACAGCTGATTTCTGAATTCTCAGAATCCAGCAGATTGCGTCATGGCCAGCATTGATGCGTATTGGATCTACTGCCTCCCTCCCCCCTGCTGTAAGCCAGGGTCCAGCTGCTAGCCAGCTTTCTATCAATGCACACCCAAACATGATTTCCCTTGCCATTTGGGCTGGCATCTCTGATGATGCCTGATGGACTCCCTTGATGTTCCTGTTGCTGCATGTTGACAGGCTCCGCAATAGCTACTGTGTGCTGGGCGAGCGTTAGTTTCCAGAATATCAGATAAAACGGTGCCATTGGTGCCCCATCGGCTTATGCTCCTCATTCAATTAACGGCGCTTCACAGCCGAAGCTGAATCTCCGCCGTCATTGCCATGTGTACGGCTTCTATTGTTTAAGCCTGTTTATGGAAATTTGATGTAATTTCAATTTTAAGACTATGTATGATGAATAAATGTTTTTTGTAAGACAAGTTCTTAGAATGTATGAATTATAATAAAGGGGGAAACCAAAATGGAAATGTAATGAAATTATAAATGTGTAGAAAATATATATATGAAATATATATATATATGAAATATATATATATATATAAATATATTATATATAGAAATATATTATATATATAAATATATTATATATATAAATATATTATATATATAAATATATTAAATATATAAATATATTAAATATATAAATATATTATATATATAAATATATTATATATATAAATATATTATATATTTAAATATATTATATATTTAAATATGTATATATATATATATATATATGTATATATATATATGTATATATATAAATTTATGGAATGGACAAATGGAACACTTTGCATTAAGCGTATTCAAACAACAATGTAAAAAGATGTCGCTGCGCTGAGCATTAATTCTAATGGTGAAGTCTGCCAGCAAAAAACAATAACAACAATTACATAGCATAAATGTTCAATTTGGGAACAACAAACAACAACAAACAACAACAACAACAACGAACATTGAATGCAACTAGCACAGCTGCAACATGGCGAGTACGTAATCACAATTGACCAACTGATTGTCTGAGTGTGGATGTTAGTTTTTGGGTGATTGACTGCCTGACCAGCTGACTGTGATTGTCACTGAAAATGTTTTGTGACCGAGAGTATTTTCAGGGCCACACCCAAGGGGCACCACCCCCCCCCCCCCCCCCCACACGCCCCTTCTTCATCCATTGGCTGTCGACAGTGGCCTTTTAATTGAACACAATTGCAACAGAAGCCGCAGATCCGCAATCGAAATAAAATCAAATCGCTACCTATTTATAGAAGTGTGTGTGTGCGTGTGTGTGTGTTGTATGTGTGTGTCTTAAGCGGCAGGTGGTGGTGTCAATTGGCCACTGCAGGCTGCTGCTGTTGGTTGCACCCTGTTTGTGACAGTTGCAAAGATGAATGTTTTGGGGGCGCATTGTGTATGCATGTTGCACGAACGCCCATTAATTAGGCCAGCAAAATGCGATGTGGGCGTTTTGGACAGCTTCAACTAAAGTGCGTTGACGCTATGACAGTGCGGCTCCATTTTGATGCAAATGCCACACAAACAATAATTAAAAATTGTACAAAGAACTCGACAAATAAAAATCAACAAATTGTAGAAACAAAAAAACAGAAAATATGAAAAAAAAAAAAATAAATAAAACGTTTAGTTTTTTTTTTGGGCAAACAGCAATGAATCGGTGTTTTTAGTCGCAAACAGAGGGGGGTTTTTTTTTTTTGGTTTTTGCATTTTTTATTTTTTGGAATTTTTTGTTAAATGTTTTGTTGTAGCAGCTGCATTGCTTTAGTATTTTGGGCTGTTCAACGCCATTGACCACGAAGCCAGCTGGTGCGTGACATTGGGGCCTGTTTGGGAATTTGAATTGCAATTGCTATTGTCAGTTAGTCAGTCTGTCTATCTGTCTGTCTGTCAGTCTGTTTGTGACAATTTTGTGTCTGCGAGTAGTTGGGCGGAATGAATATGAAATAGCATACAGCAACACCACCCACCACCCACATGACCGCATACCAAATGCCAAATGACACATGCCACATGGCCACATAATAATTTGAAGAATGCTCTTTAACTGCAACTTTCAACCAACTAATTTCAGTCATAACTAATGGATATGCTATAAATTGAAACGAGATGTCAGAAAATGACACACACACACACACACACACAACATAATCCTTGCCAGTTTCTTAAGGCCTTTTCACAATTTTAATCAAACAAAATATTTGCTGTCATTTAATTTGTAAAACTTGATGTATAAGTGAAAACAAAAAAAATGCACTTTTCCTTTGATTTGTTCAAAATGTATTTCGATGCAACATTTGTTAAAGGCAGATTATCGGCAACATTGAGGAAATGCGTTGACTTTCATTGTGTTAGTTTTGTGCGAAGTGAATTTAATTTAAATTTCATATACAGTTTTTCAGTTCGAAAATTGTTGTGCAAATGTTTTGTTTGAAAATGTGCAGGTAATCGTTTTTGGGATTAAAAGTGAGCCATTTTAGGCAGTCCGACAATAAGAGCTTCACTGTACATTTTGTTTGTGAACATTTTCCATTCAGTATGATTAATTAAAATTTGCAAATCAATTATTTTAAGTGGGAGTAATTATAATTTTTGTTTTTATTTTTTTTTATATTTTTTGAGTTTTCATTATAATTATAATAATTTCTTTTGTATACACAAATAACTTTTAAATGGTAAAATTCAGTTTGTAGAACGAATATGTCAAGCTGCTGGCACTTTGCCTCATTGTTGCATTAACTTTTGTCTAGTCACGCACTCAATTCTAACAAGTGTGTGAGTGTGTGTGTGTGTGTGAGTGTGTGTGTGTGAGTGTGTTTATTTATGTTTATGTTTTATGCGTACGCTTTTCATGTTAATAATAATTTACATTACCATTACCATTGTTGCTGTTTGCTGTTGCTGTTGCTATTGTTGTTGTGCTTGTTTGCCCAGTTTGCTCTAGTTTAGGTTCACATCCTGCAAAATGTTGTGGTTATGTTTAGTTGCCACACTCACACACACACACACACACACACACACACACACACACACATTGCCCCGCTGCTCCCTTCTGTACCGCTTGTTGAGCTCATTCACAACTTTATTTGTATTTGCCCAAATATGCGAATCAAAGTTTATTAAATTACAAATTGTGTACGAGTGTTGCTGCTGGCTCAAATCGCTGTTATGTAATATGTTTTTTAAATACTAAATATGCAAATTTTCGAATATATTAAATTTGTTTATCAAATGCTGCCTGCAGGTTCTGCAAAAAGCAAAGCTAATTTAAGCACTTGTATTATGTTGCTGGAAAATCAAAACTATTTGCATTAGGTTTGTGTGAAACGCTTTGCTGGCTGGGGAAAACATTTGGCTAATTTGTAAGCTCAAACAATCCAAACACCCACCCACCACCCACCAACCACCGCCCACCGCCCGCAGCCCGCAGCGCATTCCCAATCCACGCGCCGCCGCCTTCTGATGGGATTCGGATCTTCCGCATGAGCGTTAATGAATTGCTGGCTGCCTTTTGGCCTTTTTTGGGGCGTGGAGGGTGAGTAGTGAGCCAGCCTGTTAGCTGGCCCAATGAGAGACGCATGCCATCAAAAAGTTGGCCATTTTAAAATAAAAGCTTAACTCAATTATTTGATGGCACCTCGAATAATTGAATCGCCATTCGTCGTTACACACTTTTTGATCCCCGTGCCCCTGTAACAGCCGCCGCAGACCCACCACTCCCCCCCCCCCTCCACCACCCTTTGCTCCACACTACGCAGAATGGTTTCGCCTAACAGACTTTGATGACAGCTCAATGAAATTCAGAGGGGACCGCTCCACAATTGAATTATCGAAGTCGAATGTCAGTGCCGATCACGCCCACACGTATATATATATATATATATATATATCGTCCCATAGAAATACAATTAAAATCAAAAAAGTGTATGTGTGTGTGTGTGTGTGTGTGTGTGTGCGCGCTGACATCGACTCATCATGTAAAAACACAGCAGGCAGGCAGCCATTCAGAGAATGTTCAACAAAAAAAAAAAAAAAAAAAAAATGAAACAAAACTTTTGCTCGGCAATTCGAAAATTGAAAATTGAAAAGTCATAGTTGAAAAGCGGAACGGTTGTGTGTGTGTGTGTGAGAAGGGTCCATTGGGCATGTCCATTAGGAACGTCAATCAGTGCCTGCAAATGGACCAAATGGAAACAATAATGTTAATATCAGCAATGACAGACGACAGCAGTAAATGAATGCGATATTCCCAAAAATTGATTGAACTGATTCGCACTCAAGCCGGCTTACACCTGAGAGTCTTATAGGTTTATGTCTGGAAGCCACAAACATGCCTTTTTGGCTCAAACCAAATGCGTTTGCAATTTCGCTCTACTCATCGTCGAGGTGTATTTTTTAAGTCTTCTTCTTCTTCTTCTTTGACTGATTTGATTTGTGCGATAAAGTGCCAATATTTACCGCAGGCCCAAAAATTTGAATAGTTCTGCTTGAAATGAGAAAAACCTATGACAAAACTTCAATTTATGTGCTTAGTTTTTGCATTTGCATATTACCAAATTGTTGGTTTTAAAACTTAATCGCTTCTGTTCTATTCAAAAAATTATACGAAAAAATCTGATTTGGCCATAACTGGGCGAATTTCAAAAATGCTCGCAATAAATATAATTGGCAAATTCGATATAATGTTTGTTTAGAGTGTGTCGTGTGTGTGAGTGTGTGTAAGTGTGTGAGTGTGTGTGTCGTGTGTGTGTGTGTCGTGTGTGTGTGTGTGTGTGTGTGTAGTTTACCAGAAGCGTGTTGTGTTTACACAGGTATATGTAAATATTTGAGTGTCGTCCATTTGGCACTTTGGTCTTTGAGGACGGAGTATCAATTTGACTTTTGGCCACAACTCGATAAACAAAGCAACTCCTTTTTAGACGTTTGTTGTTGATTCGGTAGTAGAAGGAGAAGGACGACGCTTGACGGCTAATTAGGTAGCGGATTAGTCAACTGTGTAACTGGTGACTTTTGTGGTTTTAATATTATTTGATGGTTGCCCATACACAAAATTATCAAACAAAATCTAGCATCAAAACCGCAGACAATTTAAGTTTGGGTTTAAGCAAACAACAGACACAGTTAGCTACGATTTAGCCAGATCAATGCCATACATTACCAATGTTGTTTTTGTTCAACAACAAATTGTTGCATCTCGCTCGCATATGCCCCAAATGCATATGCCTCAAATAATTTGAGTTGAGTGTGGCTAAAAGATTGCGTAAAACTAATGGCAATTTGATGTCGATGGCAATGTTTGTCAAGTGGAGAAATTAAAATGTGGCAAATAGATTAGTAAATGAGTAAATGAGCTAAATAAACATAATTAACAACAACAACAACAACAATAACAATAAACATCAGACAACAGTCCGCAGGCAGCAGACAGAGGCGAGTAGACAGCAATTTGCATAGTTGGAGAGCATCATTTCAATTAACAAAATCATTGCGGCCAATTAGAGAAAGCAAACAGTAGCAACAACAACAATTTGCTAGGCAACAACAACAACAACAACGACGACAACAACAACTACAACAACAACAACAACTACAACAACAACAACAACTACAACAACAACTACTGCAAAAGCAAAAGTCATGTAATTCAAGAAAATGTTCGCGCTTATTGACATCACTGTAAATCATCTAACCCATGCCAAGCACCACTCCCCTGCCCCTGCCCCTGCCCCAACACAATCACTTGCCTCAATTGCAAGAAGGCAGCAATCGTAAACTCTTTCAGCAATTTCATTAATGAAGCCAACAGCGACGCTGAAATAAATTATGTTAAATGCTAAATTATTTTCTTTGCGCCAGCGGACAATTTGACATTTTCGCTTTGCATCTGTATCTCTGTCAGACTCTGTAAATGAGTGTTCAGATTCTTATATATATATATATATATATATATATATGTATATAACTGCTTCAGGCCAATTGCATTTCGTTTTTTCGATAAGTTTTTTACACGAGTTGCGACAAGTTTCTCACTGGCATTCGACTCAATGCCAATGCCAATGCCAATGCCAATGCCAGTTTTAATATTCACTGAACAGCAATAAATTAAATAACAAATTTTACAGGCGACTTACATTTTTAGAAATAAACAAAAAACTCAAATACTAATAAGAAGCATTTTATGGTTATTGACGAAATTCCAGCTTGCAAATGAAAATGACATATGGTAAATGGCAAATGGCAATTTGGCTAATCCAATAATCAAACAGTTAAAAAGCTGCAAAATCGCTAATGATATATTAGCTTTAATAATCTATATAAAAAGTTGGCCCCACAACCGATGTTTATCTATCTGATTTAGCAGCACAAAGCTCAATTTTTGATTAAGATAGAGTAAAAATGCTGTTGCCAGTTAATAGGTAATATAATTTATATAGATTCTGAATGTTTTGGTCTCCGTTTATACAGATAGTCTTGGCTGTTTGCCCTGATCAAAAATATATATATATATATATATATATTTAATGGGACCAGGGCTGCTCTCTTTTGCCTGTTCCAAATTTGCACCAATATTTAATGGGTTCAGTGTATATTGAATGGAATCAGCCGATTCGACAGTCGTCAGTCGACAATCGGCAATCGGCAATCGAAAGCGAACAAAATACATCGGATGACAGCTGAGGCTGGAGGCCAATGTGGTTGGGAGGCATTGAAACCAATTAACGAACAATCAACTCCGGGAACCGCAAAATTCAAAATGTACAGCCAGTATCCCGTGGCTTAGGACATATATAAACATTTATATATATACATATATATATATATGTATATATGTATATATGTATATCTGTATAAAAGCCATAAAATGAACAGACTAAATCTATAATTTGAAATAAATGTGCACAATATATGCATGACACTCGAAATGAGAAAGTTTACACAACACACACATAAAGCACATATATACAAATGATATACATATGTTGCATACATACGTGCCGCATGTATTTAATGCGGCAAGTACATGTCAACTCTTTGACATTTTAAATCTCTGCGCGACAAGCAGTGCTAATTGTTTCAACTTTTCAGTCATACCCAAAAAACTGTGTAAACAATTAAATAAATAATTACAATGACTGCCAGAAAAGATGTTGAAAAGATATAGTAATATATATATTATATAAGTCAATAATATTTGAACTAATCAAGCTGCTTGAACAACAAAATATTTTGCAGTCGGACTGTTGATCTTTACCTAATATTTATATATATATAAATCGTAATATTATATATATATATATCGTAATTTTATATATACATAAATTTGTATATAGCGTATCCAAGCGTCGATGTTTACGTGTGTATAATTTATTTAATATATATTTATTGGTTGCTTTTGTGTGGCGATTTATGCAAACAAAATTGCATAATTTAAATAATGCATATAGCAATTTCAATGAAAATAGCAACAAATAAAATAATAAACATATTAATTAAAATACAATAACATTAATATGTGCAAGATTATTATATGGAAAAAAAAGTTTATTAAGCAATAAGTCATTAAATTCCAATGCAAAAGCAAATTAAATTTAAGCGCACTTGTTTTGAGTAAACAAGCGAAGCAAAAAAAAAAAAATAAAATAAAAACATAACTGCAATTAACGAGAATCATTGACATCTGCAATAACTAAACAAACATATAACATAAACAAACCATAGACAAAAAAAAAAGAAAAACTATCAACAATGTAAATATTTGATTTGACAGCTAAGTGAACAGTTTACAAAGGAAATGAGCTTTTAATTGGTTGCTTAATTGATTTGAGAGTAGTGATAGAAAGAAGCTTCTAATTAGTTGTTCGTTTGAGAACTGAAGATGAGGACTAATGAGGATTCACTTGGAGAATATGCCAACAATAATCAAGAGTAAATTGAAAAATATGGCAAAAACTGCATGGCTTAAATGTGTCATGTTGCTACCAACTGTAGTTTGCCTTGGTAAATGAATTTTTTTTTTTTTTTTTTTTTTTTTATCTATTTGTCAGCCTATTAAAGCCGTAATAATCGACAAATTCATAGCTTAAGTTTGTATTGATTGATTCAAAACAAAACTCATCCAGAAATGGGCGATGCAAAAAGGGGAAAATCTATTTAGGGGCAAAGTGATAAAAAAAAAAAAAAAAAAAAAATAGGCAGAGGAGCTCAGCTCACATCGAAACTATTTAAGTGCAGGTCACAAATCTGAAATGCGAAAAAAATGAAAGAAAGAAAGAAAGAAAAAAGAAAAGGCAAAAGACAAAAGGCAAAAGGAAAGAAAAATGTGAGCAGAGAAAAGTAATTCAAGCTTTCAAATAGGTACAACAACAACAACAACAACAACAACAACAACAACAACAATGTGTGAATGAACCGCGACGCGGGTGTTGGCAACAACTGAAACCGCGGCGGTGGCAACAGCGGCGACAGCGACGTCAACGTTGGCCGCGACGTCGGCAGCACTTGGCGGTCATTGTTCCAATTTCTAACCTTTTTTTCTTCTTCTTTTTTTTTTGTATTTTTTCTGTTGTTGTTGTATTTTTTTTTTGTGTTTAACTCTGGCTCTGTTGCTCTAGGCACGTATGTTTATGTGTGTGGAGGAGATTTTTTCAAGTGTTGTTGTTAATTTGTTTGGCAGTGGCGCGCATTTTTCACTGACACACACACACACACACACACACACACACACACACACACACACACACACACCCATACACTTGAGAGAAATGCCGACACTATGTGTGTGTGCGTGTGTGGATGGTAAAATAATAATAATAAAAAAAAACCGGCTACGGCGGCGACCAGCTACCCTCTGCTTGCTGCTCCCCCCCCCCCCCAACACCCTTCGGACTGCTAAATGTCTAACCAGTTGTGTCTATGAGCCAAGTTGTTTGTGTTGCTGTTGTTGCTGTTGTTGTTGGTGTTGCTATTTTATGACTCTGGTTTGGTGTTGTGCATAGAAGCCTGAAGCTGCCGCAACAACAACAATCACTGCCACAAAATACAGCAGTTTAAACATTTGTATTCGTGCCTGTGGCTCACATGTCAGGTTGACCAGCCAACAACAACAGCAACAAAAAAAAAAAAAAAACTTGGCTCATAGACACAACTGGTTAGACATTTAGAACCGCATGTATGTGTGTGTGTGTGTGTGCGTGTGTGTAAAAAAGGTTTAAAGTGTAAAACATGTTGAAGAAATGCACAAAAGACACAGCGAATAACAAGAGAAATGGCAAAGTACTCAGCCCATATGACTTATGCACTACAAATACTAAATGCCACAGCGCAAAAAAAAACAACCAGAAACTCAAAATTAGTGGTAAAAAAGAAATAGGGATTCTACCTAATATGCCAAATAATCTGCTTCGAGTTAAGTAAAATCATTCTTGATCTTCTTCAGGTCTAAGAAAAATATAAAAATAAAGTGCTTAAAATATCTTAGAAGATCAAGAATTGTTGTAATTTATCTCAAGATTTTTAATGTTACTCATTGATATATATTTTAAGCTAAAAACTTATGAAAAAAATATTAAATATATAAAATATGTGACTTAAGCTTAATACATTTCAACCTGATCAGTATTTGCAAAATTTCTAAGACTTTAATCCGATTGTGTCTGACTATTTGTTGACTGATTCGTTATTAAACATGCAACTTGTGTTACTTGGAAATATTCTCTCATAGAGTAGAGAAGATGCCTTCAGATTGTCAGACAAAATTCATCTTGATTATCATATGTTAAACAATAATTAAACGTGCATTAATTATAATCATGCATTTCTCATTAAGTTGTCAGCTGCCAACTTAACCTCAAACGTTGTCTCACTGTATAAGTCAAAGCACAAATCATAAATAATTAATTTACGCACTTTGACATCAAATTCTTCCTTATTATTATTCCTAACGTTTACATAGGTTTTCTATATGTTTTCAATTTGAAAATACAGCATTTTGAATTCGCTTGTTTGTCCTTTAAACTGCTCTTTTCTTTTCCATATTTAAAGGCACATCTATAAAATGTGTAGAAGGATAAAAATAGCAGCTCAGATAATATGTTGCAAGTGGAAAGAAGCTTGTTGTTGCCATCCAATTTAGTCAAGTTCAAGTATTAAGCGGATAGTTTAAGGCAAACACGCTTGCCAAGCACGCACACACACACGCACACACAAAAATACACACACGCACACACTAAAATATTGACAGCTGGTGTTGGCTTAAATGGGGATGGGGGGTATGCAACAAACGAGAAGACTCGTTGACTAAGAGCAGCAGAGGGGTTACAACATGAAAACTAAGTGGTAGAAAATGAGTCAAAATTTGTTTGTACAACAAAAAGTGAATAATAAATCTTTTCGTTCAACTAGGCAATAAAAAAATAAATAAAATAAACATGTACGCAATGAATGAAAATAAAGCTGGCGCAAAAATGCTTTTTTTTTTAACATAATAAAAAAATGAATTTAATTACTCTTAGCCATCAAATTTAATGAGTGTCTGAATAAAATAAAAGCCGCTGCCAAATGAATTTTTTATGGAATGCGAAAATTCAATTTGACTCGCTATTAATATTTATTTAACATGCCTGTGCTGATTGTGTGCCAAGATGCTCTCTTCACATACACAAATCAATTCAATTCAAATGAAGTTGAATGGGAGCTTACCACACACTCACACACACACTCACACACGCACGCACACACATACAGCAATCTCAGCATTTTAATAAGCTTAAAGACTATGCGAGACAGGCAAATAAATGAATTCCTTAAGTTGAGCGTAAAATTCTTAACTATGACAAAAGTCTTACGCAAAATAATACATCACTCAGACTTACGTAATTTTCTTCACTATCCCACAAATATTCAATGTTCTAGATATTTTTGTAAATATTTAATATTATACACAGTTCAGCATATATATTAATAATCGTAATAATATATCAACAGACAACTCATATTTTTCGATTGTTTTTTCTTAAAATGTTAATTTAAAACCAACACTTTTATAGTTAAAAGTAATTTTAATACAAATTATAATTTATAAAAAAAGCAATAAATACCACTTTCACTTTATAATCAAAATTATCCTTTATTTGTGCTCAAAATATCGAAAAATATTGTTGCTAATTTTAGGCACACCAATTTTAATCTCTTCAATCAATCAATTTGCTAAATGAAATTAAAAAATGCAGTGCTATAAATATATATAATAATAAGTATTATATAAATATTATAATAAATGTACTTCTCAGTTTTTCCATTAGAAAATACGCAACATTCCATTTTTATGGAAGAATATCTTATTAGACGTATTAAAACTACTTTTAAATTACAATATCTAAATAATATTAATAAACGTAGATTTTTAATAAGTGACTTTTCGATTTTGAGATAGATCAGAGATTTAAAAAACGTTCAATGTGTATGCAAATATTATTTGAATTTTCTTAGCTGTACGTGTTTTGATAAGTTACCATATTTATATATTTATGGTGAAATCAAGTGAATTTTATATGCAAATCTATGACACAAATAGAAAGAGACAAAAAAATACACCCTCTACATAATTTATGTATATCTTTTGGACTCTTTTTTTGTTTTTTTTTTGTATTTTAGAATGTAAAGTAAATATTTGTGCAAATTATTTGCTCCACAAGCTGTGCGAAACACGAGCAAGTTTTAGCCAAGTCCACGTCATGGCCACAGCATCGCGTGCCTTTTGCTGTATTGCATTCATTTTAATTCACACACACACACACACTCACACACACACACACACACTCACACTCACACACACAGATTATCAACACAACGCAGTTCGTTCAACTTTTGTTCACACCATAACGCCAAAAGCGTACCCCACCTCAACACCTCCGCTCCACTATCCCTCCGCCGCCCCTCTGCCCATCATGTGGCTTGAACAGTGTATCCACTTTGGCTTGCAGTGCGTCTTTTGAATTTGAAGTGTCAATTTTTGCTACAGTTATTTTAAAAGCTACCATTTTTCGCTGCTCCCGCTCCACCACTAACTGGTTGTCTTCTCAATTTTAGTGGCGGATATATGCACAAATTTTGATTTGATGTTCGTACGCTAATTCAATTAGATTTATGTGCGCCATTTGACATATCTTTCCTCTTACCCCGCCCCACCACCCTCTCAAATCTCTGCTCGCAGAGACAGAATTTCACCGCTCTTCTCCCAGCCACAAGCGCACACAGACAATTTTGGTGACGTTTGTGTTGTGGATGTGGTTGGTTTATTTATTCCTGGACATGTCGCTAAATGGGTTTTCTTGTTTGCTCAAAATCAGATCATGGCCAATAAATCAACACCCAATTCGATTTGTGTGCACCAGGCAAATTGATTTGCCAGCAAACATCAGCGAGCGACACTTTTCTTCTGGCTAAAATGGTTGGACAATGGCAGATGGAGGGGAATGGGGGAATCGGGGAAATGGTGGGGTTGGGTGTATGTTCAGTTTCCGCTGTTGTCCATATCAATTCCTGATAATTTTGTTTTTGCTTTTTTTTTTTTTTTTTTGCAAAGAAAATAGAGTCATTGACAGCGGCAGCAACAGAAACAGCAGCAACAGAAAAAGCAGCAACAGCAGCAGCAACAGCAACAGCAGCAACAACAAATGTTTGCCATGTTGGGCAAACACGGCGAAATCCATGTAAATAACTATTCAAAAAACAGGCTTTCGAAAGTGGCAGGCAAAACGGGTTGCAGCGGAAATTGTTCATTTGCTGCTTCGGCTTTAATAATATATTTGATGAGGTGGGTTCCCAGGAGCTGCGCCTCAAAAACTGGAGTCGAACTGTGTCAAACCCGGCAGCAGCTTAACCAGATAACCTGCCTGGCTGCTGCTTGCAGCTAGAAATCACGTATACGCCCTGTATCAGCGGCATTCTAATCACGCCCCGATCAATGAGCTCTGCACATATTTTCATATAAATATGCCAATCTTCGACAGCAAAAAAAAATGCAAGAAAAACACAAACAAACAAACAAACAAACAAGAGAAGAAAATGTCAGTCGATTCTGGGGCGGACAATTCAAGTGAACTCTCGACTGAGTGAGTGACTCGCTTGGACTCACTTGACTCGGCTGACTTGCTCCACTTGCCCGCAATCTCGCTTGGCCCTGCTCCGTTTCCCTGGCCTTGAACGTGGCCTCGTCTCTGAGCATCGGTCTCTGTCTCTGTCCCTGTCTCAGTCTCAGTCTCAGTCACAGTCTCATTCTCAGTCTTCGCATTCTAATTTTCTGATTTTTAATACTGACTGCGATTCGAAAATTTTTGCATTTATGCATTTTGGCGCGTTTAATTGAAATTGACATTTGTCGATCATAATTCTGTTTCTTGACACTTGGCTTGCTTATTGGAGTAATTGAATTTCCGTCGATGCAATCGACCTTTCTATATGCGCTGTGTGTGTGCGCTGTGTGTGTGCGCTGTGTGTGTGTGCTGTGTGTGTCTCTCGTATAATTTACCAAAATGCACAAAAGCGACTTTGACAACAGTCGCAACAATGTTGATTTAATTAGACGTGCACAGCAAGTCAAATTGATATCGAAAATTCGTCAACGTTGTCGCATTTTCTAACACGTACCACTTTGAGGCGCAAACAGCGTCAGCGACAACAACAACAACAACAACAATAAGAAAAAAAAAAGCAAAAACAACAGCCATAACCATACAGAGCAACTGAAACAGACACTGACAACAATGATGACAACAACAGCGACAATGACTCTGACAGTCGTTGCATACAACAGGCAAACAGGCAAACAGGCAACAGGCAACAATAACTGAGAATTCTGCAATTTCTCAGCAATCATTTAGTAAACCATCGAATACCCTTGAGTTATATTTTGAGCTATAATATCTGATTTTTCTTATACCCAACAAAATAGTTTTTACAATTTGAGCAAATGTTTTATACCAAAAATTTGTCACAGCTTTTGCTACGCAACTTGTCAAATTTAAAAAAAAAAAAAAAAAAAAAAAATAAATAATAATAGTAAAATGTAAATATAACAATTTAGCGAAATTAACATATTTAATCAAAATTGTATGTATTTTCAATTTATTCAAATTAATGTGCATGAAGAACACATAATAATTTTTTTTTAGCGCTATTCGTTGTTAGTTTAATTGAAATAGAATTTAAAAATGTTCATGACAAATTTTGATTAATTTAATAAAACAAATGATAGATTATTTGTATTTGTTGAATACCCTGTAAGTGTGCAAATGTGTAGTAAATTAAAAAAAGGAGAGAACACAGACTGTTCAAGTTAATGAAGAAATAACTTGTATAGTTAATATGCCCGATTTGGGTGTGGTTTTGGTTAATGGGTGTTGGGGTATGGCAAGACCAACGCTGACGTCAAAAATTGTTCAAGTGGCGGCAATGTCTGCAGAGTTGCCAGCCAGCCCCCATTTACCGGCCGTGGCAGCCATTTCGTCTCGTAGCTCACATTGTTGACTTCGGTTTTGGGTTGGGGACTGGCTCTCTGGTCATTCACATCGTTGCATGCACCGTGATATCTGCTGCTGCCTTGCTGCTGCAAGTGTATTTATGTATGTAAGTATGTGTGTGTGTGTGCGTGTGTGTGTTTGTGTGTGTGTGTGCGTTTCGTTCATCTTTATTTGTTGTGCGTGCAGAAATTTAACAATTGCAGAAATTGAAACTTTTGCTCGCTGGCTATAAAAGTCTCGCAGGCACAAGACATAAATATGAAAATAAAATGTGCACACGTTGCTCTTGCCATGTTGTTGTTGTTGTTGTTGCTGTTGTTGTTGTTGTTGCCGACAATTTTGATGCTTAATATGGCAATGCACTTTGGTTTTGTTAAGGCGCGCCTGGGAGCGTCAAATTAAAGGCATTCAACTTGCACTTTATTGTTTAAATAAATTCAATTTTATTGCTTAGAGAGTGTTCGTATTTTCATTTCATTTATTTTATACCATTTTATTTTCATCGTGCATCCTTAAACATTTTGTAGTTGCCAGCATTTTTTTTCTTCTTATGCCTTTTTTATTCCCCTCCCCCCCTTAGTTAGTTTTGCTTGTGTTTTTTGTGTGCCACGCTTTTGCCTGCGGCTGTCTTTTGGTATTTGTGGGCAGGGGGGTGGCAGGCGGACAAGAGTCTCATTTTATTTTCATATAATTTGCACGCAATTTGCAGTTCATTGTTTTTAATATAAGCTGCTGAATACAATTTAAGGCCAACTTGTGGCAAATCTGGTTGCATCGAGTCTTCTTGATACGACTTCAAATCCATTTCAGAGCAATCGTAGCACTGACAATGTTTTTCTTTAAGCCCTTTTCCTTGTTACTTTCGCAAATAATCATTTTTATGCAATTTTTATATAATTTTACAACGATTATATGTCTACCCCCCCCCCCCCCCCCCTCAATCTTCCCTACCAACTCCTTCTGCATTGCTCTCCCATTTTTTTTTCTGTCTTTCTTTGTCTGTAAGTATTTTTCTGCAATTCGTTTCTTTGTTTGTGTTAATCCACTGTTGACATGCAATTTTATTCAATTATCATGATTTAGTGAGCTGTCTTCTGCCGCCCACTCTTCTCCCACTCCACACACCATAGCACCCACATTTTACACCAGCAACCCCCCCCCCCCCCCCCCCCTCCACACTCGCACTCCTCAGAGCCATCTCACAACTTTGTTGCTGTTTTCCACACAGCAGCAGCGTGGGAAAATTAGCAAGCTGTACTCGTAAAAAAAAAAAAAAAAAAAAAAAAAAACCGTGCAATTATTCAATTTGTGGCCGCATCGCATTGCAATCCAACTGCGGATCAGCTGTACGCTCCGTGCAACGAATAACAATCACAAAACAGCTGTCATCTGCTTGCCGAAGAGCTGATACTCTCCACACAAATCAAATTCAAATTGAAATAATCAAAAGAATTGTTTTGATTGAACTTTTGACCTGTTCACCTCTTCGTCGAGTTGACTTTCTCTTTCCACATATTATGCATAATATTTTTTTTTTTTGTTTCTCGCACCTTTCTCTTTGATTAATGAATAATGCTGACGTTGCGTATACGCAACGTGCAACCTGCCACATGCAACGCATTGTTTGCATATGCATTCCAATTGCTTAATCGATATACAACTTGTCCAACAACAACAACAACAAAAACTGAATATGAACTTTAAGTTCATTTGTTGTGTATTTCGTATAACATTTGTATTTTTGAGTTTCAATAATCTTACTTGAGAACTTGCGGTTTTCACTCTATCGGTCCTTCTGTCCATCCATCCATCCGTCTGTCTGCCTGTCTGTCTGTCTGTCTGTCTGTCTGCTAAATTGCCCCTGCTAAATTGTTGGGGCGTCTCTAGAATGCCGCAGCAAGACTAAAAGCAACAGCAAAACACAAAACCAACAAAACAACAAATGCAGCATGTTGCCTTTAAGTTGAAATATGTACGTAATTTCTATGCACCAAAGAAATAATCGACAAAATGACACTTTAGGGTGACCATATTTATGATGTGTGACTCTTGCATTCTCTCTCTCTATCTCTCTCTCTCTCTCTCTCTCACTCTCTCTCGCTCTCTCTCTCTTTTCCTATGTGTGTGTCTGAGTTTATGTGGACTTCAAATTATATGGTAGACAAAAATAAATAAACGCAGACAAAGCTGAATGGGACAATGTGAAGAAGTCACATCTAAAGGCCAAAATTGTTCAAAATAACCAGGGATCCCAAATAAATGCAAATAATATTGTCCAATTTCTTATACCTGTTATTCTAAGCTTTGCACTAAACATGTAACAAATACTCCAAATTATTTCACTCATCATTAACTTTGCAACTTATTTGAATATTCCAAATAATGCAAGGAAATATTGAGGCAGAAATGCAATTAAAGTTTAATAGCAACCGAAAGATGCTTGAAAATGTGCACAAAAATTAACGAGACAATTTAAGATGATGGAAAAAAAATAAGAAGAGGAATTAAATTCCAAAAGAGCATGAAATAATTTGAGCTTATGAAACATGTTTTATTTAATGGAAACAAAATGATTGCAATAAATAAGCCGCATAGATAAACAAAAAAAATAGCTTTTGGAAGAAAGTTTATTTTTTGGGAGGTGATTGCACAACCCTGGAATCGAGCTTATACGCAACGAAGTGCGATGCACATTTGTGAGATTTAGTAGCGTATGAAAATGGCATGCGAGGAGCGTGGAGCGAGGAGCGAGGAGCGAGGAGTGGGTGACAAAGGAAAATAGCAAATGGAGTGGTTGTGCTGCTGCTGCTGCTGCTGCTGCTGCATATGTGAAAAGGCAACATGGAAAAACATTCAAGCCATGCACTTGACCACTTCCAAACGCAATGCAACATGCTGTGCATGGGTGTGTCTGTGTCTGTGTGTGTGTTTGTGTGTGTTTGTGAGTGTGTGTGGCTAGCAGATAGTGCGACGAAAGCAGCTTAACAACTCAAACTTCCCTACCCCAACAAACCCCCCCCCCCCCCACCCACCCACCACACGCCACCAACCCATACCATGGCACGCAGGTCCAGTGACTCAACAGCTCGGCTTTGCAGCACTCCACTCCGCTCCACTCCACAAACCGCTCCCCAGCCCGCTGCATTGCTCTAGCATTGCCAATTGCGAGTTGGTCGTCGCCAATCGAATTTTTCTGTCATTCGGCAAATAAGTGGCATCAACTGTCGTTGCTCGGTGTGTGTGTGTGTGTGTGTGTGTGTTGACGTTAGTGGGTGGGCTGTGGGTTGTTGGTTGTGGCCGTGTGTTTGCCAAAGCGATGCAACACCTTTCCACAAACATTGCCCAAAGCAGCGCGCAAATGGAGCGAAAGACTAAAAGGAAATTGAAATCGGAAACGACATTATTAACCAATGCTAAAATGCCAACCATTACTTTGTCAACGTTTATAATTACTTCATTTGCAGTTGGGAACTTATTAAAAAAAAAAAATAAATCACTAAATATATAATTGGATACTATTTAATTTCTATTTTTTTTTTTTGGCTTATAGAAACTGCTAATAAGCTAATTGGCCAATGCTTCACTTAACAAGCTGAATTTAATTTGATTTGTTTCAATTTTATATATATATATATTTCGATTTAAAAGTGCTTAGCTTAACATATGAATAATATTGCACCTAATCCATTGTATTAAATGCAAAGTGTAATCATTTTCGACTTAAATGTAAAAAGCGTCGATTTTTGGCAGTTACACTAAAAAAAAAAAAAAAAAAAAATACTGTTTGCCTTTTGCAATAGCCATAAGAAGGCTCAGTTGGTTTGGTTGGCAAGACTTTTCGACTATATATTCGTATTTGTATATGTGTATTTGTGAGTAGTCTTCATTTCGCATTCCCAGCGGACTTTGGGCTGAACACAAGGATGAGTTCACTTCCAATGCGTTCAGACCGCAAATTAAATGGAAATAAATGCAGCCAGACGGGGCCATGAAAAAGTAGCATCAAAAGTGAAGAAAACCCAGTCTGTGGATAATATTACAGTGCTGCATAAAAGCTCATACACACACACACTTAAAAACACACACACACACATTTTCAAGCACGTACAAACAAAGCCAAAAAAAAAAAAAAAAAAAAAAAAAAAAAAAAAATTCTTTTTAAACGTTTTTCATCCTTGCGAATATTTACCTTTGCGATTTATAAGATTAGTTGCCGACGCTTGCATACGAATAAGAATATATATAAATATGTTGTGTGTGTTTATCTGAATTATCCATAAGTTAAGAAGAATTTGAAAGGACTGCGCCTGCAATTGAAAGCAACTCACGATAGCATAAAATGCAGCTGCAAAAATATTTAATACAGCTCAAAGTGTCACACACTTACAAGAGCAATAGAGAGAGATAGAGAGCATGAGATAGAGAAAGAGAGAGAGAGAGAGAGAGTATAAAGTGATATATATTTAAAAAAGAGAGATATGCTGGCAAGTTGAAGCGGAACTGAAGTAAGCATTGCACAAAAGGCAGTCGTCGATGTGTTGTGGACCCAAAGCACACAAGTTTATTTGGAGTGCAACCAAGCGGCATTCATCACTAGACCATCCAGGCACCAGACAGCAGCCAACCAGCCAACAACCAGCAACCATCGCTACCAATACCACCAAGTAGACTGCGACCACCACTAGACAGCAGCCACCAGCCACCACCAGCGGCCAGTGGGGAAAGAAGCATTCCTTTAAAATGCATCTGAACAAAGTAAAAATGTGACGAAGAAACAAAGCTTAAAATGTTTACATACCACACATATATCCCATATAATACAGATATCCAATACAATGGCACAAACATGCTCAAATATTTTGTGGTATTTCTATTGGCATATCGCTGTGGTTTTGGTCATTCTGATATGCTCAATTATCTTGACTTTTGTCCATTTTTCAATTGTTACTTCAAATCGCATTTAAAGAAAGGAAAATTATATGGGTACATCGAAGACTGATGCAGATTTTCAAACTGAAATTGCTACAAAAAACGTGTAATAATCGAGGCGAATTTTGTAAAATTCGCAACATGCTCAACAAAAATGTAAAATGGACAGGCAAACATTCGAGAATGTATGAAAAGATGTACCAAATTCATATCTGATTTTTCATTTATACATTGCAGTTATTATTATTATTTTTGAAATTATTGCGTATGCTTTTTAAAGGGGAATTTTCATTTCAGAAAAAATTAATTACTTTGCTTTGCAAATTTAGTTACTTTATTTATTATATCATTTGATTATATTTGGTGTTGTTGTTGTTGCTGTTGTTGTTGCTGTTGTTGCTGTTGTTGTTGCTGTTGTTGTTGCTGTTGTTACTACTGATATGGTTAAGCTCACTAATTGGGTTAAGAATGCTTTTGGGGATTTGGTTAGTGCTGGATTATGAAAGTCGATCCCTCGGAGCCAGAACGGAATAGCTATAATTAAACATGGTTAACTATGTACATGTGCATATGCTTATGTGTGTGTGTGTGTGTGTGTGCGTGTGTGTGAGTGGATGTATTTGCTTTTGTAAATAGGACGAACAGCAACCAGAGAAATGATTTTCCTTATTTAATTTGGAGAGTGCGGAAAATGTGTGTGTTTTCCGAATCCAAATCCATTGCATCTGCAGAATTTGTAGTATTTATTGTTAAGTTTTATAATATGCATACCATTTTCCATTATTTTGAATTAATTAAATTTTACATTTCTATTGCTTGCAGGTAACTATTTTTCAACTACGGACCAACAAAAATATGCATAGAAACTAGTAATCATCCGAGATGCGATAAACTGCAACTGCCAAATCCAACTAAAACTGAGTCAATGTGTGTGTGTGTGTGTGTGTAAGAGAGAGACAGACAGAGAGAGAGAGTGATTTTACATTTGTGAAAATGGTAAGCATAAACTGTTTATTTTGCCATTTTGCGTCCATTTACCAAAACTGGCATTTTAATCCAAATGCCAGTCGCAATCAATAAAATAGACGACGTTGCACTCTGCATGCCGCCATTTTAATTAGGTGTCGCTGGTGAAGAATTGCACAACAACCTCGTCACACACACACATACACACACACACACACACACAGACACGTAAGCACAGGAATCCCAAGTTGACTGCTAATTTTGTTCTGACTTTCAACGCGACAGAACCAAAAAGTTCGCCCCCCCCCCCCCCCTACCCGACTTGTCCCTTCGCGTGCCCACCCGACCTTTGTCGAATTATCGAAGGTGCCACATGCCCCACAAGATGCACTAACTGAGTGAGACATGGCCCCGACAGCTCGTTATTAGCAAAATGTCAGAGCCAACCCAAGTTTGTGTTTATTGTTTTACGAAATAAAATGTGCAATTTTCGGCATTTCCTTCGATCTGCCCAATATTTGTATGTCCTTACAAAGGACATTATTAGTTGTGTGGTAAAGCTTGTAACGTATTTATAGCTCTGTCTGTCAGTCAGTTTACTTGGGCAGATTTTCGAAGCCGTCTGGATTGGATATATATGCCATATAGTTGCTAAAGGAACGATGGCTTTTAAGTTGGCCTATTGTGCGAAAAGCGTTTCACTTAACAATTTATGTCGTTGAAAAACACAAGTTAAGCTTATTTATGCTTGGTTGGAGATTAGTTTAATATTGAACTCGTTGCTTGTTTATTAATTTTTATTATATCTTTTTAAGTTCACAAATCAGAACACATTTTCAATGTTTATCTTTCCAAATGTATTTCAAATTAATTTAGTGAATGTTATGGTTGCTGAGTGTTTTTTTTTTCTCAATTTTTGATTTTGAACATTTGGTCAGTGCAATGCGAAATTGCAGAGTGCTTCAAGTTATTCTTCAAGTGTATCTTATTGTGCGGCAGGCGATGCTGAAATTGATTTTCGAATTGGCCAACACAAGAGTTTGAGTGAAATGTGAATGGGCATATGGACAATTGTATGTATAAATAAACTACAAATTGAATAGACCAACCATTGGCAATCACACACACCCCAAACACACACACACACATAAATAACAACAAAAGTTTGTGCAACAAAAGCAAAAGGATTTCACCGCATAAATCTCAGAATCTTTTTTCCCTACTTCTGGCCACACCTGTTCGGCTTTGTTTCGTTGCTTCTATATATATATTTTTTTTTTCATTTGGCTTGGTTGGCTTTTATTGTTGCTCCTCACGCTATTTGTTTAGAGAGATCACAGTGCACTTTGACAGCCAGCTGTTGGGGGCGTGGCTGTCGACAAAGCCATCATAAACACAAGCAAGCCAAAGCCGTCACTTGCAAAATACACTTCCATTGGGATGGCTTGTGGGGCAAAACGTGATGCTTCAACAATATTGTGTCACACAGCCAAAGTTACGACAATAATCCATCTAACTTAGATTCAACATGGCTGCAAATCTGTAATTAATATACAAATGGCCAACACACCTGACACAATATTCATAGCCTACTTATATGTGTCAGTGTCAAGATTTTCTGTATTACGGTTGACAGCAACCAGTTGGTATTTATTGCTGCTGTTGTTGTTGTTGTTGTTGTTGTTGTTGTTGCTGTTATTGGTTTTACGTTGACAGGTAAGACTACAGGCAACTGTCTCTCTGCACGTTCGCATTGTTGGCTGTTTTACGGCTGAGAGTAAATTAAAATCCAAAACAATTTTGCTATGACAAATCCCATTTTATGATATCAAAATTATGCAATAAAACAAACTAAAATTCGTTGCTAACAATGTGACACAACTGCAGATGAGGGATAACGGCACTGAATGTGTGTGTGTGTGGGTGTGTGTGTGAAGCCGACAAAGTGGATGGCGAAATTATAGAGAAGGTAACAGGACAAAGAACAACAAAGTGTTGCAAACAAAACTGCGGCAAAACAACAGGAAAACAACAAACATATGCAAAGTCCATCCACTCTTTTTCTCTATATTTGCCTTTCTCTCTCTCTCTCTCTCTCTCTCTATCTCTCCATTGTCATTCTCTTTCATGATCTGTCTCTTTGTGTGTGTGTGCCTAGCACGGCAGTGTGTGAAAGCAGATAACGTTGGCATTACGTCAGGATAACGTTGAAATTACATTTTTCACACAGACTGCCAGCATCGTTTTGGCTAGTCGGCGATGTGTGTGTGTGTGTGTGTGTGTGTGTGTGTGTGGACACGTGTGTGCATGTGTTGCTGGGGCTGGTGGGTAGCATGTCAGACACTGACCGACACACTCACATGCAAATTTGGTTGCAAGACAACGACAGCTCACACACACACACACACGCACACAGTCAAAGTTAAGCCTCGCCGAGAACGCTGACAACGGCGGCCACACAAGTAGTCCGCTTGAGAGCAGCAGCAGCAGCAGCAGCAGCAGCAGCAGCAGCAGCAGCTAGCAGAGAACACCCAAGTTTCCAACCATGTCCATGGCATATCACAATATGCTGGCATTCAGTGGCAGGCAGCCAGTTGCTGGCCGTGTTGCAAGTCCTTTGCAGTCGCCTTTGGCTTTAGTTAGTCAGCCTGCCACTGGCACCACATAAGTTGCATATTATTTCTATTATGTATTTGCATTCGTTTGCTAAAAAACAAAAAAAAAAAAACTGCATCTCTGGTTACCTGCTGCAATTTCAAATGTGAAATTTATTTTTTACTTTTTACATTTCTCCATTTCCATTTTCATTTTCCAACCTGATATGCCAAGCTATAAATGTGCAAATTAAAATATATATTATGCAATTTACCGCTGCGGCTTGTCTCACAAGAACTGTTGCCACAGTCGCAGCAATCATACGCCGTGTGTGTTGCAAGCAAAAATCGAAGTTGCTTACGAAACGCTGCGTGCAACAAACAAACAACAAATATTTGCCTACTAATCGAAATCGATTTAATATCTTCTCCAGTGTAATATAATTTATTACATTTAATTTGTGCAATTTTTCAATTTTTATATAGCTAACCAAAAAGTCTGTGCGAAATTTAAGCTTTCGATTTAGCTGAGAAAAAAAAAAAAAAAATGGTTTGGTTTTTTGATAGTGCTTTCAGTTTATTTTAGATAACCCCAAAAGTATACTTTGCATAAAAATGCGAACGTGTTCGAAAGTAGAGATGTGGCCAGAGCATGTGTGAGAACTTAAAATAGCTCGACTAGAGGATACCCTGTTTTCGAAGCGACAACACATATTAAGCTGGAAATAATTGTTCTCGAATTATGAAACACTTTCTTTTTTTTTTGGGTATTAAAAGTAAATGTCAAAATGATTATTATGAATATTGAGCAACCCCTTAGCTGGTTAATGGAGTAGCATTGCTGTAGCTGTAGATGTGGATGTCTTGTAGCACAATTTAAATCAATTTAACGCCCAAAGGTGCACATTTAATGGATTGATTGGTGCTCGTCCTTGCCCGTATTCTGAATCGATTGTGGACCTTCGACTTTGGCTGCACTATGTCCAAGCGTCAAGTGCGTGCCAGCTGGCAAGCTCAGGTCTGGGTCTGGGTCTGGGTCTGGGTCTGGGTCTGGGTCAGGGATCAGGGGTTTTGGACTCTTACAGTTGTTGCTCGAGTTCAGCTCTGCTGGGAATTGAACGCTCAACGCATATTCAAAACCATTCGAGTGCAATTTCAATTTGATGTTGAACGACTTTGAAAGCCATTTGCGTATGCCTTTGTGTCGACTCTTATCCAACACAAACCCCCCCCCCCCCCAAACACACACACACCCCCCCACAACGCCTCTTTTTATGCGGCTGTGTGCTCTTTAAGCTGCGAATACACTTAGAAAAAAATATATGTGCACCTATAAAAAAATATGTATTTATGCAAGACTTGGATTCGTTTCCAACTTAAGAGTTTTGTGCAGCTAATTCGGTTAAAAGATTAGCGCAACAGCATCATATTAGTGGGTAGGGTCCTAAAACCAGTGGCTAAATACTGCGAGAATGATCAACCCGCAAGATGCCGCTGCAATTTGTTTGCTCAACTGGGTTGTCGGTGGTCGAGTGTTGTCCAGCTCAACAACATCAGCAGTTTCCAATCGAGATGCGGCTTCAGTTTGCTCATTTGCAAAGAATTATGCGTGTGGTCAAAGTTCAGCAAAGTGCTTGGTCAAAGCTGTGGGCTTGCAGGACCAACAGCAACAGCAACAGCAATGGCAACAGCAACAGCAACAGCAACAGCCAATGTCAACAGCAACAGCCAATGGCAACAAACCGCAGCAGCAGCTGCGTCAGCGACAAAAGCCAACCTTTCTCTACAGGATTTGGCACCGGGCAAAGCCCTGACCAAACGTGACACTGCTTGCCCCTTAAGCTTCTGGTCCAGGCGGCCAATGCCAAAGAAATTCAACAGAAAAACCGATTATCTGCCGCAAATATGGCAGTTTCCGTTATTGCATGAATAGGAATTTCGCTTAACTGGGCACACAATAAGACGGAGACACACAGACTCTGTCTGTTTTGGCCAGTTGTCCAGTTGTCCAGTTGTCCACAAGGGTTTGCGTGTGTGCGGATTTTGAGCAGATGTTCTTCGACAATTCTCAATTGAATATTTCACTTGCACAAAATGTAAATGTAAATTTATACAGCAATTAGCTGAAAGTGGATTCGCAGAGTTCAGCTGCTCTTCAACGGCAACTTCCAGTTGTCCCAGTCCCCAGTCCCCAGTCCCCAGTCCCTGTTCCCAGTCCCAAGATTCATTTCAAATCCGGGCATCAGCTAGTCGTCAAGTCAACAGCTCGTCTTATTTGTAAGAAAGCTAATTACCTTTTGCGGCTGCAACTCCTTGATTGTGGCCCTTTGTTATTAACGTTTTCTACTGTTGCCCATCAATGCCCATGAAGCATAATGAAATTGGAAAAGATTGAAAATGTCCTGCCGCCAAACAGATATTAATTATTTAAAATAGGTATTTTTATAAGCTCAGCGTTGAGCAGAGAATCGCTGCTTTAAAGCCAATATTAACTAAAGTGCTCTTCCGGTTAAATGCAATTTAATTCAAATAATATTCACAACATTCATCATAATCAAAATAGTTTAATCGATTTTTGTTTGGCATTAAAAGCAATTATCTTGAATTTTTAGTAAATTTAATTAAAATGCCGCAAGACGTTCTTACAATGCTGCAAAATATAGTTAAATTTGATCAAATAAAAAAAAATATATATATATATATATCTTCTTTTCTTTAGTTAACTTAAAAAAAAAGTATTTTTTGATATTTTCTGATGCGTCATCATTCGAGTTGTGCTTCTCAACTCAATATTTCGAAATAACCGAATCGATTTACGTAGTTTTTTATATTTTATGTGAAAACAACTCAAATGTGCATCAAGTGTGGAAAATAGTAGAAGAAGGAAAACCCTCAACTCTACTTGAATTTTCACGTCATTTTGTTTCAATTACTTTTAAACTGGAATCTACAGTTACTAGCAAACCGTTAGGCGTGCATATTAGGCCAAGGGATAAACTGGTTCGCTTCTCGTCGAATTTTGCACGCACATTTGAAATATTTTAGGGAGTTTTTTTTTCTGTTTTTTTTTTTTTTTTTTTTTTTTTGGGCAAACGGAAACGGCAGCAACTTTTATCACGTATTGACGGTTGAATGCCCGTGGCCCGAGAGTTCGTTTTGTTACAAACATGACCCCGAACCCTTATCAACTCTTTACCCCTCCGCACACCCCACTCCACCACCAACCATAACTGCTGCTTTTCGACTTTTTGAAGCTAACGGGCTTGCATAGGTGCACAGCAGCACTTTTCAAGTACAAAATCGTTCAATTGCAGTGCAAAGTTTTGCCGAAATAAAAAAAATATAAAAAAAATTCAATCGTGAAAATAATGTTTTGCCGTTTTCAGCTTGAGTGCCAATGCGTCCAAAGTGGCGTTTGCCCCCCCCCCCCCCCCCTGCCACCCTGCCCACCCCACCATGCCACCTAGCCCAGAACTGGCCGAGTCGAAAGTTTGTCGCTGCTTGGAGTGCCAAGCATGCATTAAATGTTGCTGTTGTTGTTGTTGTTGTTGTTGTTGTCGCATCTTGGCCGTGGCGTGCATTTAGCCCTTTGTGCGTCATGCTCGACTCAGCAGTTCGTTAAATGAATTTCAAGTGGAATCCGCTGCAGATGCTCATCACCATCGACATGGAAACAGAGATTGCGACAGAGATAGACATAGAGATAGTCACTAAGAGAGAGAGAGAGAGAGAGGCAACTACTTTGCTTGCTGGCTGCAAAGTTTGCTATAAAACTGACATAGCCAACATTGGAATAGATGAGACACACAGAGAGGGAGAGAGAGGGCGGGGGGAGGTGGGAGAGAGCAGGAGTCAACTTGCAGCAGCAGCAGCATTGGCTAGTTACTTAGTTGACATTGTTTATATATTTTCAGCAATGCAGTTAACAATTAATTAAATTAGTTCATTTTGCGCCCGATTGACTTACAGACAGATGGAAAGGCTCTGCGGACAGATGGAGGCCAGCAAGTGGGCTAACAGAGATTCAACTTGGTAGGATACCTGTTCATTTGACACGCAATGCACATAAAATCTATATCTGAATATCCAAGTGTGTTAATTAATTAAGGAACATTATAAAACGACGAATTGAATGGGATAAGAAGAACTTCAGTTTTGAGTCGACTGTGGTTGGCTGCACAATGAATTTATGGGATAATTTAAAAAAAAAAAAACAGTTGCAGCAGTTACAAATATTGAAACCAAAAGCCACAACATTAATGTGTGTGCGTGTATATGTTGTGTTGTGTTGTGTTGTGTTGTGTGTGCCATAAACCAGTCATAAGCAAATGTTTCATGCTTTAAATCAAAACTACATTTTGACATCGCACACAGGCGGTTCGTTTTTTGCCCTCGTGTGTGTGTGTTTGTGTGTGTGTGTGCATGTGTGTGTGTGTGTATTTGCGTGTTTATTACCCAAATTATATGGGGCTGTGCCCAGTTTGGGTCCCATTTTGGGACCCATTTTAATTGCAACAGCTTTTGATTACTTCAGCAAACCGGGCCAAACATTTTATGACATCTGCAGATTTATTAATTAACTTGTTATCGCACCCTAAATGGGCGAATCATCTCTGCTAATATATATTAATATATATATTTTGTTTAAGTGCCCGCATATATTTTGTACTTAAATATGTTATTTTGGGGGGGTTGGGTGATTGCCTCCTGTTTGCATTTTAAATTCGACGCTTTGTTGAGTTTTGCCACAGCCCAATAGCCAAATTATTCATTACCTAAGCTAACAAAGCAAGTATTTCATATTAAAATTTTAAAGGCAGCGCTTAAGGATATTTAAGTTTTAGCCTCATTTCGAACTTAGACAGATTCCAAACTCTGTTTGCATGGCCTATGCCGGGTTGCAGGGATCTCGCTCTGGTTGTGTGGGGGTGTTGAGGGACAAACATGCTGCCACATTATACAGTAATAAATTAGCATAACTAAATAATGTGAATGCGAGTCGGACGTGTTCAGTTATTGTATTCAGCCTTAATTTAGCTTATAAATATTTGCAATCAAATAAATTGGCTGCCTTGGCACTCTCTGTGTTTTTACCCACAAATTAACAATTGATGTGCAAATCCGATTTGTAAAAGCACTTTAAACCAAAACTAACATTAACTCTAATTATAAAGGTGGATTGTAAATGTGTTCAAGATGTAAATTGTGTACTGGTTCCCAAAACAAATTTTTTTTTTTTTTTTACAACAATATCCAATTTATTTGGTCTGCCGTTTACCCCAAGTTTAATTACACAATGGCTAGTGAACACAAAATTTAATTAAATTAAATAAACATCAATTATTTCACATTTTCGAATAAAAATGGAGAGTTTTATCTGACTGAAGCAGATAAAAAAAAAAACTATTACATTTAATTAGCTTATTGTGCACTTTTGATCTTAAATACAATAAAAGACGATGTTTTTCTAATGACCTATCAAAATACAAAATATAACAAAGAAAAATGAAGTGCAAATGACCACTTAATGAACAAGATAATTATAAGTAAATAGTTCAAACATTTGCATAATAGAAAATGAATTAATGTCAAGTGAAACTCGAATCTTAATGCGATAAGAAAATATTAATAGGCGCAACGAGGCTTTAATTATGTAATTTAAAAAATTTCAAAAAAATTTCAAGCATGGTTTGAGAATGAAATATGCATTGAATTACACAAATATTGCTGCTCGGCAACAACAACAGCAATACAAAAAAAAAAAAGAAGAAAACAACAGCAACAACAGCAATAAGAACAACACAACTCTGATTCTGTGTCAAAAGGTTCACATTAAATATGTATATACACACACACACATACATATACATATATATATTTTATTATTGTAATTTTGTTTTTTTTTATGTTTATGGTTATCGGCTGATTAAGTTATTATATTTATAGTTTATGATCGGGTCGTTGCCGGCATTAATTAATGTGAAAATCGCACATTTGAGTGGGCTTCATTTTAATGACATTGCGGATAATGCTGTCATAGCCCTTGGCTATAACACACAGAGTTAAATGTGTGTGCAACACCAATGTGCAATGTGCCAAATTTCAAAATATAACGAATGCCGATTGCCGTTGGGGCGTGTGTGTGTGTGTGTTGCAGTTGCAGTTGCAGTTGCAGTTCAAAGTGAATTTCAATGCGATATGCTTGCCTACTGTGTGAATGATATGCACAATAATACACAGACGCCCACACACACACACACACACGCACACACACACACACACACCCAACAACGGACAATCGCACAGCTATCTCATTCTATGCCCCATTCGATACCCACTGCTTGCATCTTTCTGCTGCACCGCCAACAATACAACTCGACGCGCCGCGACGCGTGAGCTCTGAAATTTTTGCTGTAAGCGCGGCATGCAAATAATGTTAATTTAAATGCGAGTATCATCGGCAGCAGCTACACCACTACCACGACCACTGCCACTACCACTGCCACTGCCACTGCCGCTACCACTACTCTGCCACCAGCAACAGCAAAACAACAACAGAATAAAAACACGCACGACTTTCACATTTGCAGTGCACAGTTCGCAAACACACACACACCCACACACACACACACACACCCCCACACACACACACACACACACACACACACACACACACACACACACATACATATTTGTTCTGTGGTGCTCCTACATCCTGTCACAAAAGTAGACGAAATGTGGCAATTAAAATTTCCCTCAATCATAATTTGTACATTTTATTTTTTGTTCAAATAAAATTGAACACAACAAAAATAAGCTTCAACAATTATTTAACATAAAAATCGCTTGAAATTCCCAAAATTCCATCCAGTACTATAAATTTAACAAATATTTCGAGTGTTCAATTTGTAGAGTTTGGCTGGTACATTGAAGGAAAGTAAAGTAAATTCATTGCATAATTTTATTACTTGTAATGTATTTTGTTTCAAGATAAATACCTCAATTTTCTTGCCTTCTACTTGTGGCCTCTTCTGGCCTCGTCTGTCTGTCTTTTATTTTTTTTTTTGTGTGGGGGGGGGGGCAGGGGGCAAAGAGAGATCATTATTGTTGTTTATGTTTGGGGGTCGTTTGTTTTAAAGTGTTTGCCTTGTCACATGGAATTTAAAGCGCAATTATATTTTGTGGCATAGACGGCAGTCATAATAAACTGCAGCTGTGCCCAAACAGAGGCGTCAGGTGTGTGTGTGTGTGTGTGTGTGCATATGCTTGTATAATGTATTGAATATGTGACAAATAATGTGCCTCGTGGTTGCTGGTTTCTCTGCAGCAGTTGCGATTAAGTTAACTATTAATGATGATAATGATGTGGCTGCCAACGAACGCTGCGATAATGCTGATGTTAATACCCATAATACCCCAGATGAGCAGGCAAGCAGCAGATTGTAGGGGGGGGGGGGGTGGTCTTGCGATGGGTTGGTTAAAGCTTCTCTTCATGCAACTGACAAATAAAAGGCTGCCAGCTAATTGGCTGCCACATCTAACCTAATCCTTAAGTGTCTTAGCCAACATATGCTTACATACATATTATATACATAAATCGGTTCTTTCCAAATACTCATCGGAATACTCTAATTAACAATTAATGGCCAATTCAAAACAAAAAAAAGTGAGCCCAATTAGCCAGGTGAATATATATATTTCAAGACGGCCAGGTGTCAATTATTGGTGAAAAACAAAACTCAATTCTTGCAAAAATTGATTTCACTTATGCAAATAATGCATTAAAAGTAACATTTATAAATTCCAAAAAACGAGAGGAAATGTACACTTTAATGGGATTCACAGTTTTGTGATTTTAATATGTAAAAATACAAGTCATAAAAACAAATATGTTAATATGTGTATAAAAAGGTGCATTTTTTAATATATATATGAAAAAAAAGACAGCGTTGGCATGTTGCAATGTTGTACAAATATGTAAAATGTAAATAATGTAAAATTTATTAAAAATTCATCATTAAAATCTTTCGTTTGTGGAGTTGATGACTCTTTACTTTCTGCCCTTAATTGGATAGATTTATTCAACCAAAAGTAATAATTGTAAAAGATGATATAATACGAATTACATAATGACGAATTTTATGTATCTTAACATAATTACTAGAAAATTGGGATGATTCGCAAAGCCAGTTAGACTAAAAAAAAATGATGGTAAAATATTGGCAAAACTGTTAGGAATAATTCTGGAATTTAACTGGATTAATCGTTTGAAATAATATTGCAAATATTTTCTGGTAGCAGCGCTGGTTGAGTTGTTTAGTGTGTCGACTGATAATGAACATGACGTCATCACTTAATGAACAATTGCAATTTTCAGCGACTCGGCGAGTCATTTATTTTATCAGTCCGTCTGTCACGATGAGACTCAAGATAATGCCAATATTATGCATACCCAATACGTATCTACAAATATATATATATATATATATATATGTATTCCGCCGACAGATAATTAATTTTTCATTTGGCTGCTTAAATCAGAGCTGAGGAGCTGCTGCGTCACAGATATTCTAGATTAGTTGCGACTGCTAATTAAATTCTGCTATCTATTCAATAAAGTCAATTAGCCTTCAAGTGTTGCATGTTGACATGTGCACCACCCCCCCTCCCCCCGCAAATCGCATATTTGCATGTGAATGCTGCAGACGATTAGAATCTGCGACAAATTGCAAATCGCTTTCTGCATTTGGCTAAAGTATTTAGGTTATCGAGGCTTACTAACGGCAAGCTCACAACAAGTTAGTACTATTTGAGTGCCTGGGCTTATATTCATTGGAAATATAAGCCACACAGAGCTGTGACCGCAACAAGCCACAAGCTGCATTTGAAAATATTTCAACATTGTCTAAGAGGCAACACACATGGAAGAATACACACACACACACACAGTGCCACACAACTGTTTAATTACACAAAAATGGGGCATTGCAGAAAGAAACTATAGGCCAAAAAATCAGTATTTATATATTCAGAAGTTTTGTTCAAAGTTATGCCAGGTGCAAAGGGTTCCAGCTCCAGCTCCAGCTCCTGCTTCTGCTCCAGCTCCTGCTTCTGCTCCAGCTGCTGCTGCTGCTGTTGCAACAATTCATTTTTAGAGTACACGGGGGGAAAAAATGTATAACTGAAATCTAATTTAATATTATTAAAATCACACAATCAATTACACAATTCACAAAGAAAA
>JAWNLI010000353.1:435000-622500 GCA_035042405.1 Drosophila demipolita | reverse complement strand
AAGCTTTTTTATGTAGTTGGCAATTGCAACTAGCATGTTTGGAATGTTCGCGCGCCAGCGGCTATCGCCGATCTGAGCCTTGGCAAACGCACACAAAGGCCAGCTTGCAGATTGGCTCTCCTCTTGGTGTCTGGCGGTGTTTCTTGTCCGACCAGCTGTTGGCTGCTCGCTTGACTTGGCCTGACATGCCTTTGGCGCACCGCGTTGCCGCATGTCGAGCGCCCATTTGCCCAATTGCCCAGATGCCCAGGAGCCCAGGAGCCCACTTGCCCAGCTGCCAAATGATTGTGGTGTGGGTGGAGGCCATAGAATATTCTTGGCAGCGATTTGGCCACAATTACAAACATCTTAATAGGGCCAACACACACACAATGAGATAGCAATATCGAGTCAAAAAAAAAAAAAAAAGAAAAAAAGAATTGTGGCAGTGAGAGAGAGAAATGCTGCCAGGCATTTTTCCAGCGGCTTTCGCTTGATTAGTTGCCCATGACTTGGTTAAATTTCATTCTGTTGGTCCCAGCAAATTTTGTTGATATTCAACATAATTTCATAATAGAATTTTGATATACAATAAGATGTGTTCCTATAGATCTAGTTACTTTTCTTGGTATTAAGTATTAAACTTGTGGTAAGCTGCCTATTGGCTTATTTGCAGCCAAAGCAGTTCGTGAAGCTTGCAGGTATTCCCTTAACAAAAAAAAAAAAAAGAAGAAAACTTAAAACCTGTGCAGCATTCAAAACCATACACAAAGTCCGACAAAATCACACAAAGATGCAGACACACACACACACACACACTCAGGGACAGACACACTTATACGATGCGTGTGTACAAACGCGAATTGAGTTTGGCAAAAGTTTTCAAAAAGCGCTTTAGCGTAAAAATGCTCCGCTGGGCACCGCAGCGAAAGTGAGTTGAAGATGCTTCCAGGTTGGTGGGTGGGTTGGCAGAGTTGGGGGACTTAGTGTAGTGAAAGGTTGGGTTGGATTGGCGAAGTTTTTGGGTGGCATGCTCCGCCAAATTTAAATGCACAAACTTTACCTGGCAGACGACGTGGGACGGCTTGTAATTTTCTTTTAGTCAACTTTTAAACGCGCTCAAAATAATTTGCATGCGTGCCCTGCTGCCATGCTGCCCTGCCACCAACATGGCGTATGCGTAATATTAGTTTTGGCGGACCCAAACCCACCGCACTGCACACCCGTCCGTCTCCGGCGTTTTGCTGTGCATAAAATGTGCAAGGGCTCGTTTGAGCAAAAGACGGGAATATATATTTAAAACTGAAAACCGTCGACAAAAAAAAAAAAAAAAAATATTAAAAAAATAAAAAATGCAAAACCACAACAAACAAATGTACGTGGCCCCTGGCAGCTGACGGGAAAGCCAAGCACATCGCAAAAACCCAGAATTCCAAGGCTGGGGATCGCATGGGGGTATTGTAATTGTGGAGTAAGTTGGGCAGCCGCAAAACAACAAAAAAAAAAAACATCAACTGAAACAGTTTGAAATTTGAAAAAATATTTTTCTGAAAATCTAAATATAGAAAAATGAGAATGCCCTTCGAAATGATAATTTGAATTTGGCCAATTCGACTCCACTCAATTATAAATTTATATATATGTTTGTATTGTTTTGCTTAGGAAAATTAAAAACGATATTATTGTTATTTAAATATAATTATTATTTAATTAAAACACAAAACTTATGCATGTTTTAAATGTTTGCACCTGACAAGGCGATAAGAAATAATTAAATTTTGAGAAATGTGTATTTTTCTTATTGTTTTTTTTTGCCACACGAAACTTGGCTGCAGCCAAGATGTGGTCTTTATTCAGGGCCAAAATCACAGTTGGCCAACATCGGTTGAATCCCTTTATTTATTATAGTTATTGCCTTTTGTATTTCAATGGTGTGCGATGTGGAAAAATGTTTTGTAATTATTTGGCAATTTGGTAATTACGAAGTGCATGCAAAGCGTGGCAAATAATGTTGCAGATTCTGAATAATTTGAACAATTCATATAGTTTGGCGCCAGCAGCAGCAGCAGCAGAATGGTTACGGGGGTGTGCGGGTTGGGGCAGCTAAAAGTGTTCTGCATAATTTTGCGGTTTTTTTTTGCTTTGTTCGCTGATGGTAGACAATCCTTTAAAAAGCAACCCGCTAACTCAGCTCACATTTCAATTGTCCATTGTCCATTGTCCGTTGTCCGTCGCCAGTTGCCAGTTGCCAGTTGCCAGTTGCTGTGTGCGGTTTAAGCCTCATTTCCTTGCACTTCCGTTTTTGGCATACGAGCAGACAGATATACTCACACACACACACACACACACGCACACACGCACACACATATAGACAATGGCAAACTGCTTTTTGGGTGGCTACTGAAAAATGCAAAACTTTCATTTGCACTCGGGACTCGTTATGGTTATGGTGGGATTGTAGTGCACATCCAAGGAAATTTCCGGACAAAGAGTAGTGGAGGAGTTTTGGAGAAGTGGTCGTGTTGTTGTTGTTGTTGCTGTTGCTGTTGCTGTTGTTGCTGTTGGTGTTGGTGCCTGCAGAATGAGCAGTGCTTCTACGGCCTTTAACTCAGTTATCCCCGGTTAACATTGCCATGCAATTTATTAGAGTTTCGTTTCATTTCGTTGTTTCCCCTTTATTTCAAATTTTCTGTTGTTGTTGTTGTTGTTTTTTTTTGTGTTTTGCTCACCGAATTGCATAAGTAAATAACGCACGTAAATGCATTTTTGTGCAAAAACCGAAAATTAAACAACTGAAACGAAAGCAACTACAACTGGCAACCCAAAAAGGCGTGGCATCAAGGCTTAAGTGCTCTCTAATTGATGGCTAAACTTGGACTGGAATTGGCATGCCATATATTTCAATAAAAGAGTGTTTTCAAATCGACATGAATAATTCAGCTCGTACATCATATATGTATATATATATATATGTATATATTGTACTACATATTCGCTTGTTTCATTTATCGGAAATCGGATATTTTTCGACTGTTGGCCAAAGTCTTTTCATAAGCGATGGCAAATACATATTCATAAGAGTATTGGAACATCGGTGACAACTGTGAGTGGGATGCTTCCAAGTTGGCAGGCTGGAAAAACATTTTCTGCAGTCCGCAAAACAATTGTGCTACACATATATTTAATAAACAAGTTGTGTGTGATTCTCTCTGTGTGTGTGTGTGTGTGTGTTTGTGTGTTTCTTGTATATGTGCATGAGTGCAAAATAAACTAACATAGGAAAGAAATACAAATTTGTGGGCGACGCAAGCGACAGCTTAAAATGGAAATGAAAACTAAAAAGTGGAACTCTAAACATACAAACGCAAGAAAAGTTCGAAAGCCTTTTTGTGACTTTAAAGTTTTGCACTCGTTGATTGCATACACACACACACATACATGCTTTGATTGTGTGTGTGTGTGTGTGTGTGTTTTTTTTCTGGGCATGCCACTCCCACAAAATAAACGAAACCGCCCACAAGACTTCTTTAGCTTTGACAACATTCGAATTTTTTTTTTTATTTATTTTTTTTTTCGTTGTTATTGTGTGCAAGGCAAAATAAGAAGAAGAGGAAAAAAAAATATTAACGACATTTTCATTTACAAAGAGCACAATAAGTGAATCGACAGAGCACCGGTTGAGGACATGAAGCCATTGCCCAATATGCATCGGAGTCAGTTGCTTCTCTTGCTGGAGCGGCATACTTCAAGGCGGAAATAACACTTAATTGATTTGCAAAGTGGAACGAATCGTTCAAAGGCACACAAAACAAAGACAGCAAAATCCAGCAAAAGCAATACAAAAGAAAACAAAAAAAAAAATCAAAAAAAAAAAAAATGCTAACGATGCTTGTGCAAATTTTTACAAGAATGAAAAGGAAAAGTCTGGGCGAATTCAATTTTTGGGACAAAACTGATTCAAAGTGACCAAAAGACAATGGCTCAGCAGACGCAATCGATAAGCAAAAATCCGATGCAGCTGCAGGATGCAGGATGCAGCAGCATCAACAGCAGGAGGAGCAGGAGCAGTATCAGGAGCAGGAGCAGGAGCAGTAGCAGTAGCAGTAGCAGCAGGAGCAACAGCAACAGCAGTCGCAGACAGAGTGAAAATGCTCCAATTCTACCGCTTCCCCACTCAGTTTAGCATAATTTCTGGGGCGGCATAGAATATGGGAATGGGACAACGACAACGCAGACGGACAGATCTCAATGCTAATGCGAGAATGCCGCTTCTCGCTTCGATGGCGCATCAATGGAAAGCAATCTACAAATGCTTTGTTGCCGGAGCATTATTAAACTGGCATTTTCATTTGTAGACTAACACACACACACACACACAGACACACACACATATTGAAACTCACTCAGACACATTTTGTTGCCGTATCTGCTGGCAAATCGGAACGGTGGAGCTGCGAGGAGCAGCGTGGATCTGAGTGTAAACGCTCGACTGCTTCAATGTGAGGCAAATCCTGCTTTTCACATTTGTATTTGGAGCGGAGAGAACATCCGGTTTTTGGGCCCTTCAGAGCGCGCTTTACACGCTGCGGCGGCCAGCCAGCCAGCCACCAGCCAGCCAGCCAGTCGTTTTGTTGATTGGGGTTTCTGTTTCTGGAGTTTGCTTTTCAGCTTTTACCCACATTTGCCTCTGCTCTACTCACGGACTACTCACAGGCTCAGGTAAAGCCCTTGCAATACCTTCAATTTTTGCTTTGCCACTTTTCGTTCGGCTTTCGGTTCGGTTCGGTTCGGTTCAGTTCAGTTTGGTTTGGTTTGCTTTGGCAACAACAAAAAAAGAAAATGTCGACTCACACAATTTGAGCCATGGCGAACGACAACAACTGGCAACAACAACTGGCAACAACAACTGGCAACAACAACTGGCAACAACAACAACAACAATAACCAGCAGCTACAACAGCTGACAACAAAGGCGAATCCACATCATTACGATCTTGCAGCTCTTCATCAGCCCACATGGATTTGGGGCCATATACCTGTACTAATACCTATACACAGGTATTTATATTGGTTTGTGTGTGTGTGCGTGTGTGTGTGTGTGTGTGTGTGTCTGGCTAAGCATTTCCCAGGACAACATTATGTTAAAGGAAATTCAACGTTTTCCACTCGAGCGCAATATTATTATTATTATTATTTTGCTATTGCTAAGGTTCTCTTTTGTTGCTGGGTTTTTGCTTTCTCTTAAATACATATATATATATATATATAGAATATAGATATCATTTTCAACATGAGGTATATGGTTTCTTTTAAGTCTTTTGTCAATGTGCCTTATTTGCTTTGTTATTTGATAGAAAGTTTGTATTAAGGAAATATGTAAAACATTACAAAGTAATAATTAATTGCACAACAAATATTACTTGAACACTTTTATTTGGTTTTGTTTTTGTGATGACAGGGTATACACCAAAGTCGGGAATTTGTTAATTATTTTTGTTGCTTTTCCGCTGGCGATGCGGCTCTTTGTTTTGTGCCTGGCCTGGCTGCTGCTGCTGCTGCTGTTGCATGTTGGTATTTTATCTGCCTGGCAGCATCCTTTCGTGCGTCTGCAACTCTGCCACACACCGTCCATTTACTTTCCATATATATATATGTTTATATATATATACATTATTTATATATATATATGTGAGGGTGTGCTGTGCTGTGCTGTGCTGTGATGAACGCTATTGATAATCTTTGCAGCATATCGCTGTTGTTTTTTTACTGTTGTTGCTGCCTCTTTTACATCTCTTCATTTTTTTTTTTTCATTTTTTTCTGTGCCCCCCTCTTTTATTGTTAGTTGCACGGCTGCTGGCGCACTGCGACATGTAAAATGTGTGGAACCCAGGTTTGAGGGCATTATTGCAATGCACCCGCTGTGGCGCCACTAAGCACATTATCAAAAACTGCTTATGCAGAAGGGGGGGGGGGGTGTGTGTGTGTGTGTGGGAGGTTGGGGGTTAATGAAAAAAGCATTGTGCCGCCGCCTCCTGTCGGATGGCGATGATAAATTTAATGCGCATTTGTTGAGTGCACTTTAAATGCGAATTTTACCTGGCTGACAACACAACGCATCAGCACTCACTTCGGGCCATCTCCTTTTGGCCACATTTCAATTACACAGCGCTTACTATTAAGCCACGTAATATGCAGTCAGAAGCAGACACAGA
This sequence comes from Drosophila demipolita, assembly GCA_035042405.1. Lineage (NCBI taxonomy): Eukaryota > Metazoa > Arthropoda > Insecta > Diptera > Drosophilidae > Drosophila > Drosophila demipolita. The sequence continues at coordinate 616,308 of JAWNLI010000353.1, read as the reverse complement.
AGCAGCAGCAGCAGCAGCAGGATAAGCAGTAGCAAAAGTATCTTTGCATCACATCGTTTTTTTTTTTTTTTTGTTTTTTTGCCGCCACCGGGCATCATTATTTTTCATTTTGTACTCCCTGGTGGTCCATTTGGTGCAACAGCAGAAGTGGTAGGAAAGAGACAAGAGAGAGACGCTGTGTTAGCATAATTTGCTCGATCGAAGTGGTTGCGAAAATATACGGCAGCTATTGGACTGGGATTTCGGGACTGAATCGACCTGTTGGCAATCAGAAAGACAGCAAGTCCGTCAGTCAGATCTGTGAAGTGATTTAAGATATATATATATATATATATATATTTATATATATATATATGCATATATATGTATGTATATACGTTGTGTGTATAAACAGGGTCTACTTTTGTGTCGGACATGTCTTGCTCCTGTTCTGGCTGCTGGGGACATAGTATTTGGCCACATTTTAATTAAGCCAAGCAAAGATAACGGAAGCGAAGCACTACAGCAAATAAACCCAATGCTGCCACGCCCACGCTTCAGCAACCGCCCCTGTTTCATAATTTGCTGGCCGCTGTTACCTCAATTGGTCAATTTCAAAGCCTCAATGCAAACGACAGCGGTTCCCGGGAAAAGCTTATTAAATTTTCGATGCCACATTTTGTGGCATCTCCCAACTCTCCCAAAATTCGACATTTATACCAAATGTTGGCGAAATTAAAGACACAAACAGTAAACATAAAAAAGTCGAAATAGAAAAAGTTTCACAATAATTGAAAATAAAAAAGCAAAATACAATTTTCAATTTTGTATTTCGAATATATTCCGAATATTTGCAAATAACTAGAGCTGCGCATAATTGATATACAAATGTTGTCTTAAATTAAAACAATTTTATTTGCAGCTTGCCAATATTGTGGCTTTTAAGATAACAACTGGCTTCTGGCCTGGTGCTAACTGCTCGGGAATTATTGTGGCCATATTGTTGCCACATTTTGGTATCAACTAAATATTTATTTCAAGTGCGTAACTGGCCGGCGGCAATATGAAGAAAATTTCACGATTGCCAAGTAAAAAGCTTTTACGATGAACTCAAATTGATATTTTCAGCAAACGAATTTTTGAATGTTGCTGCTGTTGTTGCTGTTGTTGTTGCTGTTCTTGATACCTGTCATCAGCAAGCTCATTGACAACAACAACTACACAAGAAAAAAAAAAAAAAAAAAAAAGAGAAGAGAAGAGAAGAGAAGAGGACCAACGCGGCAGCTGCCAGTGCCACGTAATGCTTCAATGCCCAGCGGCGGCTGACGCACCTGCAACGTTTCTCGATTGAATTTCGTCTTTCTGTCGCAGTTTTTGGGTTCAGCAGCGGTAGAAAAAAGGAGCAGAAACGGGAGCTGGAAAAGGAGCAGGAGCAGGAGTAGGAGCACGGGGGTCTCTGTGGCTATATCGTTGGTGGACGTGCCGCGTAGCAGCTGCTGTGTCGCATTTTTTAATTTAAGCAGCCAGCAAATGCACACACACACGCACACGCACACACGCACACCCACACACACACACCCCCACACACACACACACATAAGTAAACAGAGGAGCCGCACATTTAAAGAGCTTGCGGCTTACTGCTTTTAACTTGAATTCGCGTATCTGCTTATAATTTTAAGTTATCCCACACGCTCCACTTTTCACTAAACGCTTCTTCTTTTTCCACTATCATTGCAGGTAAATATTGGCTTATTGGTACAACTATTTGAGATACATTCGCCTGCAGCGAAAAACATGGTCAACGCACCTTTTTTAATTGTGAGTCCAGTTAACAATTAATTATCAATATTTCATGACATGCATTTTGGATATCCCTAAAGGGATGTCAGGCAACATTAAGCTGCTGATCTGTGAGAAAAAAAAAAAAAAAATGGTGGCAAGAGTAAAAGGCAAGTGACTTGCTGATGTTGCCACTGATTGCTTGCATACGCAGCCCCCAGACATATGTACAGTCAATGCATTCACAAGTTGCTACATGGATTAAGCCAAGCCAAAAAAAAAAAAAAAAAAACACCCGAACACCCAACACCCTTCCCCACATCTATTTGGCGACCCTTCGTTCAAACAGTTGGTGACCCTGTAAATTGCACAGACAAATGGAATGGCTGTGAAAGAAGGAAAGCAAATGCAATATATATATCTATACAAATATATATATATATATATATATATATATGTATAAAGCAAATGCAACTAGACCAAATGCGGGAATCTGACTCGCGGTTAATGCTTTGGGTCTGGCAAACATGTGTTGCAGTTTGCCAAAACATGCAAGTGTCAAATTCAATTGCAGTTTTTCTGCCGCCGCTGTTGTTCTTGGTGGAGCAGCTGGTGGCTGCCAGTAAAGTTTCCTTTGCTGCGTTTTTGGCTGTTTCGGTGCCGAGGAAATAAAAGTTTTGCAAGTTTGCCAACAAGAAATTCGACAGACGACAGACGGGAGACGGCAGACGGGAGACGGGAGACGATAGACAGCACAGCAAGCAGCAGCTGGAACAGTGCCGCACCTGAGATCTCTCACAGATTCTGCCACATGACTTGCCGACACTTGCGAGACACTTGTTACGCAGCCAACAACAACAGCTACAACAACAACAACAATAATGTTGCACGTGTTAAACGCATTTGCTGCACTTGAAAGTTTCTTTGCTGGCCCATGACAGCATTTTGGACCACAGCGAATTGCATGCGGGATTTGAACTTTGGTCTCATGATGATGTGATGCGGTGATTGCAGCTGTTGCAGGTTGAGGCTGCGGCTCTTATTGAGTTTGTGAGCGACTAAGTGGCACAAGACACAAGACACAAGGCACAAAGACAAAGAGCTTGAAACCGGGGCGAAAGCAATAAGCTTCACTTAAGCAGTCAACTAAGATTGCACTAGCTGATATACAAGAAATTGCGCACAACACATACACATACACACACACACACACACACACACACACACACACACACCCATGCACACTTATACACATATACGAATGCGTATTTTCACAAAATCCTGGGCACATTGCGAGCGAGCATTTCATATGAGCATAATAATATTATATATATTATATAATATACAATACGAAAATTATCATAAGAAAACATGCAGCATAAACGAGAAAAAAATAATAATATTAATCACACAAAAACAATAGTTTGACAATTTGTTGCGTGTGTTTTCTGTTTTTATATCAGTTTTTTTTCTCGGCCAAATCTGCAACTCCATCTTCTTCAGGCTATTGTTATCGATAATGTCGATAACTCGATCAGTTCTTGTATATATATTCGTTTTGTTATCAGTATCTGTCGTGCCGTCAACAGGCAAGAGACTTGCAAGTTGGAAACTTTTAATTAGAGGCAAATTTCAAATTCTGTGCCATTTTTTTTGCTTACAATCATTATATTTTAACAGCAAGAAATTCTAGAACTTTAAAACATAATAAAAGTATTTAAAAAATAAAATATAAATAATAAATAAATATTTACATACATATCGTAGACCAGAAATAAACTCTTAAACTACATCTAAAATTACTGCTTAAAGTTCAAAAGTTCTGTTTTTGAACGTTTAAAGCAAATTTGATTTCTGTTTTGCGATGCATTTCGAACTAAATATTCCACTTCAAAACTTAACTGATGAAGCAAATTAAGAATTTCTATGAATTGTGTCGTCGGAGGCGTCTCCTTCGATGAGTCAAAAAAAAAAACAATACGACAAATTACAAGTCCCTCCGCAAAATATGAAGTAATTTTCTGATTTCAGTTCAGTATTTTCCATGCACATCGCCAACATTTTTGGGGGGCTGTGAATTTTTGAATATATCTTGAGTTGTTTCCACAAACGCCTATCAAATGTCAGAACGGTTTCGAGGATTGTGAATGCTGCCACGCTGTGACAGTTGAAAGCGTAACGTGAAATGTTGCAACATGTTGTAATGCGTATACGTTGTGAGTGCAGCCAAAAGGGGCAAGTAAACCAAATTGCCAAAGATTGCCTGCAATTTTTTATGGTTCGCTGCTCAAATTTGTACTTTGCCCTTTCATTTTGAAAACGTGGCTTATTCAATTGCCTTGTACACTGGCAAAGGCAATTTAAGTGTGCTAAATACATTTTACCAATGCCAATTTACGCTGACCAAGTTAATGCAATGCTGGGGGTAAATATATATATGTATATATATATATATATATGAATTTCGATATATATATCTTTACCATATACCGTGCACAATTCAGCAGCAGCGGTCAGGATGACAATCTGGTTCATTAAACTCGCCGGCCATGTGACAGCATGGACAGTGTACACTGTCCGACAGAAAACTGAACAGTCCACAGCTAGCAGGGAGCAGGGAGCAGGGAGCAGGGAGCAAGGCAGTGGGAAGAGGGTCAGGTCAGTATGCATTGAACGGTTAACCGCAACGCAGTTCGTCTGCCTCTGCGTATTAATGACAGCAAATATTGATTCTGGGCCATTGCTTTTGCTTTTCCATTTACTGTTGCTGTTGTTGTTGTTGCTGTTGTTGCTGTTGTTGTTGTTGTTGTTGTTGTTGTTGCATGTTTGTTTGGAAAGATGCCGCGCTGCGTTCGCAGTTTGTTTGCGGTTTCTCATAAAAGACGCTCAAGTTTATATACTCAAAATTGCTATACTTACGTTAATCATACATGCACACACACACACACACACACACACATACACACACACACACACACACACACACACATACACACACACACATAGCCGTGCATGTAATTAGTTACTTGCAAAAATCAGGAAGAGAGAAATTGCCTCGTAATGCCGAGCATGGTTAAGTGGAGTTGGCCCTGTTAGCACATTACTCACACACACACACACACACCCACACACACACGCACACACACACCCACACACACACCCACACACACACACACACAGACCATGAAGCACAAACTTAAGCAACCTTAATTGGCAATGTGATTTTTTTTTTTCGGTAAGCAATGATTCCGCAGTTTAGAAAACAAATTTGATAAATCACACACGCAATTTTGGGGATATTTGGAAAATTAAATATAAGCTAAAAAAGCTAAAAGCAAAATGGCAGTAAGAATCAACCGAAATTCATATCAGTTGAAATGTAATTTATATATTTTAAATATTTCATTTATTTGTCATTGTTGTTGCCTTAATTTAATCTGAGTTTGTTAATTGTTTATTTTACAGGTATGTCAATGATATTAATTGATTTCCTTTTACAAAACATATTTTGCTTTTGTACCCATTTTGTATATTTAACAATGTTATCACATATTCCTTTGAACTTTTGCCATTAATCAGCAACGCATTTAACAGTATTAAATAAGTGAAATGCTTTTCATAAAAAAAATGTACACTGCAGTCAAATAAAAATGGGCATTTAAAATGGGAAAGATAAAACTTTTACAAACAAAAAAAAAAAAAAAAAAAAAAAAACGACTACAGAAAACAAAACATTTTTCTGCAAAGTATTTTGGCGATACCATGTTATTAATGGCGTTTTAGGATAAGAAAATAAATGAATCAATTTCAACATAACTTGAAAATAATAAATAGCTATTTTGGAGGGATTTACTTAAATATTGGGGAACTCAATGGGGTCCTCAGATTATCAGATTATCAACACAATATGCACAAAGTCATTTGCCGAATATTTTATGATTTCAACCGTATTTAATATTCACAGATATTTTCAATTAAAAATCAATTTGCAAATGCTGCTATTGTCATCAATGTTGTTGTTGTTGTTAATGTTTTTGGTGCTAAGAAGGCAAACGCCACTTGGCCAGAAGAGTGAATAGGCAATTTTATTAATTTTAAGTCGCTGGAGCAGCTCTGGAAAACTAGCGGCCACTTTAAAAACCCACCGCTGGAGTCAAATATTATTAAAATTTACGCGAGACTTTGCCAATGCCTTTCTTGCAAACAGTGGGGCAAAGTGCCAGAAGGCGATAGCCAGACAAGCACAGCAGACAAAAGAGGGAGAGTGAGAGAGAGTTTGAGAGAGGGGGGGGAGGGAGGGAGCGTTTTGGGAGAGTGGCCCTCGAAACGCACCGTTTGCATTAATAGTGGAAAGTCGAAAAATAAAAGCCATTTTTGTCAGAAGAGGCGACGCCAGCTGCGATTCAAGTGCACTTTGAACCTAAAGGGAACCTCGCCAAGCCTTGCCCCGCCTTCACCCCGGCCTCCCCCTGGCCCCACAGTCTGTGTCACTTTCTCTCTGCTTCATCTTTCTTGCTCGCCGCCTATTGATGCAGGTGCTGGAAGGAACAAAGGGAAATTGTTAAATTAAGTGCTTGCCTCCAACAAATGGAGGCGCCACAAGTCGATTCTACTTTGCCAGGGCAAAGTTGAAGTGCAAGGCGTTACCGCAAAAGGTAGCGAGTGAAAGTTTTTAATTTACTGTGGCACGCGTAAAAGAGAGAGAGAAAAAAATGAGAGAGTGAGAGAGAGAGAGAGAGAGTGAGAGAGAGAGAGAGAGTGTGAGAGAGAGAGAGAGTGTGAGAGAGAGAGAGAGTGAGAGAGAGAGAGAGAGAGTGAGAGAGAGAGAGCGAGAGAGAGAGTGAGAGAGAGAGAGAGAGTGAGAGAGAGAGAGAGTGAGAGAGAGAGAGAGAGTAACACACACACACACACACACACACACTGACTAATCGCCATTGCAGCAATGGCACAACAACTTTTGTCATTGCCTACATTTTTGGTATGCCATTACTTGTAATCAACGCGTGGCAGGACTTGCCACGAATTTCTGCCACTGCAGTTACCTCTAAAATGTAATGGTCCCCCCCCCCCCCCCTTCCACCATTCTGCAACCCATCAGCGCGACCACTCTTTTCGATTTCGTTTTCGCCTGTGCACGACGCATTCGTGCGGAAAATTAAATTTACTGACTGTCTGGCTGCACTCGCTGCTGCCCGACTCCACAATAACCCCAAACACAAGTCCCCGAATAGCAAATTGCGAATAGCGGATTGAGGACCTCGAAACCCACCAGCCCATCCATCGTTGTAATTTTCTTCATTTTTTTTTCACCCCCCCTTCCTATACACTTGTTACTGCTACGCCTTGCCGGCTACACGGTAAAAATAAATTCGAACCAAGAAAATTTTCATTTGATTTGGTTAACTCAATTGTTGACCAATAAGCGACACTCGTGAAAAGTGTCATATTAATAATAATCAAATTATTATTATAAAAATATATCATTGTTAAATATCTAAAAAAAAAAAATGTCTGTCTATCGAGTTTTTTTTTTATGTGAATAGATAAAAACATATATAAAAATATTGGTTAAATTTTATGAAAATAATAAAAAAAAAAAAAGAAATACATATCGAATGGTATACAAAAATATGTCGCACACAAATTACAATTTTCAATTCTTCAATTTTCTAACTGTGTAAACTCGGCTGAAGATGCAGTTGGAGTTGGAGTTGGATTTGGAGTTGGAGTTGAAGCCGCGCGCTTTCATTCAATTTTTAGCAAGTGCTGCCTGCCACTTAATTTCCGGCAAAGTTGGTAATTTGCCGCTGAATGGCACAGCAAGAGATTTGCTGCAAGTGGAGGGCAGGCAGGCAGGCAAATGGCAGACGAAAGGTGTTCAGGTCGCTTGTGGATCGATTGGCAAGCGATTCACTTATTTTCAGGCAAAACGTGAAGCTGACGTGGCTAAATTGAATTGTAATCGGTGTCGCATTTAATGTATACACAAACACACACACACACACACACACACACGCACACGCACACAAGCTAAGCTCACTCTGCAAAGCGGAAGCGGAAGTTTGTAAGAATGCAGCATCGCGGAGGCATGCCACAAAAGCGCCTCTTGCGGCATCACATACACAATTATTGACGATTCGCGTCGCAGCGCTGAGCCAAACTGAAAGCAACTTAACTCAACTTACGAGAACGAAACTGAGCTGAGCTGAGCTGAGCTGAGCCGCTCAGCGAGGCGCTCAAAATCACTTCCGATGAGATTTCAATTTTGCGATTACCTAATTGACACTCAAAGTAATGGAAGCTGCCTCACTGCCTCGTTGTCTGTGTGCCGTTCTTGCCATGTGCCATGCTCCTAATTAGAATCGCTCCAGTGGCAAGCCCAGGAGGACGGCCTTTAATGTCAGTTGCCCTCCCGAGTATGAAAAAGTCAGCTATCAGACTAATCGGAAGCTGTGAATGAAAATATACAAAATGTAAATATACAAAATGTATCTTTCACTTCAGTTTAGCTTGCTTCAAAACTTTCAGTTAACAGTGAAGAAATCCAATCAAAATTTAACTTTAACCAAAGCTGATTGGATAAGTAAATAAAAAGTTTCTCTCAACAGCTTTATACAAACAGTGCTTCGCGTTCACTTGCCATATTATTATATTATGGAAACTAATTTAAGCAATTCAGTGAAATCGCCTTTATAACTCATTGAAAGCATAATCAATTTTGTGAAAAGGAATCAATTTTTTTTTTTTTTTTTTTTTTTGATATAGCAATTTTTGGTATTTAGGGTTTGATTCAGCTCATTTAACGTGAATCTTTATCAGTGAAATTGTCTAGCATTCGACTGAATTAAAGCATTTTATAAACTAAACTTTGAAATATATTGCAAAATTTACATCGAAAATAGCACAATAAACAACATTAAATGCAAGAAGAGCTGCAGTCGAGCGTAGTGAAATTCTGTTAATTAGCGACAAGTCAATTATACAATTGGCAAACGTAAGCGATTACAAAATTCTATAAGCTATTAAATTACAAATTCAAATAAATAAAATACAGCCATATGCAATTGAAAGTGTAATTTTCATTTTTCATTTTTCATTTGGTTTTGCTGTGTGTTATCTGTATCTGTGTGCAACGCCTTTTTTTTTTTTTTTGTTTGCAAATGCAACGGAAATGGTCAAAAATTAAATATTCATATCTGTTTTGCTGTTTGTTGCTGTTGTTTATTGTTATTGTTCGTGTTATTGTTGTTGGTGGTGCAATGCTCTTTATGATTTTATATACAAAAATATTACTCATAAAATGGTGTCAAGCTATAAAACTTAGCGGCGGCAACAGTCAACAACGAAATTCCAGTCATAAAAAAAAAAAAAAAATTCTTATGACAATGCGCCAACCTTTTCAAACCATCCTCATCCGCTGCCCCATCCCCATCCTCAACCGCCCATTTCCTTTTATCCATTCACCTGCAACTGGCTGATCTCAGCGCGTTTCGTTTCATTCAATATGAAAATTAAATTTTACTCCTAAAAATATGCATAAAATGTATGGCAAAGAATCTATTAAGCAAAGAGCAAAGTGTCTGGCAAAGGACCATTCATAGGTATTCTAGAAAAGTTGCTACAACTTTTGTGCTCACTCTGTGTGTGCGTGTGTGTGTGTGTGTGTGTGTGTGTGTGTGTGTGTGTCAGGTAAGTAAGGTGTTATCGACCCTGTCATATGGCCCTTTGCTAAATGGACTGCAAAATGTACAGGGGAAATTTGTAATAACAGTGACAGGAGCCACATTGAAAATAAAAAGGGAAGAACAAGAAGAGCAACAACAACAACAACAACAACAGACAGCAAATACAAAAAAAAAAAAAGCAGAAAAAAAAAACCAAGCGAACCATAACTGAATAATAAAAACAATAATGTGTCGCAAATTGTGCGCGAATGAATAAAACAGAACGGAAGTGGGGCTATAAAAACTGCGTTTAAACTCGCCAAAACTCTCAGGCAACAGATACGCACACAAATACATATAGAGGAATATAATCACACACAAACACACACACACACAGATAGAGAGAGAGAGTAGCACACATGCAAGCACAGACGATGGGTAAACATGGACGCTGGAATGGAGCAGTAGGCTGGTCGCTGTCAGACTGTCCAGGATGTATAGCATTTTATGGTACAACGGAAAACTCAGCGGCTTCCGTCCGGCACAGTTTCAACTTGTTGGTCAGCCCAGCCATTCATTCAACTGCCAACGAGGGCTGCTCATTAAGATACCGTTTATTGAGCATAAAACACTTTTAGATTTATCACCCATCTACCTTAAGCCATACAACTGGTTTGTCGCCACAAACTTGAAAACTTTAAATTTTATAGTTTTTTTTTTTTTTTTTTAAGGATTTGCACTTCTCTTGAAAAAGCCATGTCGGATGAGTTAACTTGGTCAGAACTTGACAAGGTTTTCTATACAAAACTTCTTTTTGTTTTTAAGAAAGGACTTTTAAACAAGTAGCAGAATTGGCAGCCCTCGCACCAAACATGTATAAAAGTAAAGATTTTATACCACATCACATGAGTTCGTGTGTGTGTGTGTGTGTGTGTGCATTACCTGAGCCAGTTCTGTGACAGAAAGCGGCTAATGTTCTGTAATTGATACGGCAGATAGTTGAAATTGTGCCGCTGATTAATGGGATGACAATGATGACGGACATGACGGATTTTCGGGATGGGATATCTTGACAAATGCGATTTTAACTCCAAATTATTTGGCTGTTTAGCGTTTATTATGCCGCAAATGACGTGTCCGGTTTTGGCCATCGCGAATCAGTTAGTAATCACAAGTTAAATGGATAAAGGATTAAGTATTGCAATTAGTGTTTAAGTGATATTTATTGGCTGACAATTTGATTGTTGAAGCGTATTTTTGGAACGTTTGCTACTCGTGCTGTGTGTTTACCATTTGTTGGCCAAATTGATGAAATTGTCAATTTATTCACACGTCGTTTATTTTCCACGTTTGAAATTGACACTCTGCCGTGCATAAAGAGCAATTTGGCCAAAGGCAGTGTCAACAAAATGGCTGCCGTTGCACTTGATTACGATAACGATAACAACATCAATGTTGATGATGATGATGGGGATGATGATGCTGATGATGGCGATGATGATGATGATAATGGTGTTGCTGCTGATGTTGTTGTCGTCGTTGACAGCACCTTACAGATATAGGCTAAAACAATGGCAACAACAGGGCTATAACAATAACGGAACGTTTACCATTCAAACAGAATGAGACAATCTAGTAGCCAATTTAGACGTAATGGCAACAAAATGTCACTTGACTCTCTCTCTATCTCTACATCTCTCTCTCTCTCTCTGCTGCAACATTGCAAACAGCAATAAGAGAGCTGAAAGGCCATAGGCAGCCTGGCAAACTGGCAAACAGAGACAAAGCTATACAGAGGTCAAGTGATGGAGTGTTACAGGGAGGAGGGGTCAGAGGAGAGTAAGTGGGAGAAAAAAAATGGGCGTAAAGAGAGAGAGAGAGAGAGACAGAGAGAGAGAGAGAAGGAAGCAATGAGCTTTGCTGGGCAATACAAACATTTTTTTCCAGCTCGTTGCCATTCCATTTTGCTTTCCTTTCTGCTTGTGTGTGAGTGTGCGAGTGTGTGTGTGTGTGTGTATATGTGTGTCCAAGTTTTTTTGTGACATGCCTTAGCTCTGATAGCAACAACAACATAAGAGCACAGGACACGTTGATGTGCGTGTTGACATAAAGTTGTCGCCTTTTATCGTCCTTTGGGCGCTTCGCTTTTCCCTTTTCCCTGGCTAACTTTTGCTGCCATCGGCTGCCTGTCAACAAATTTCGCAATTGGCATACCCCCCCCAAAATTTGGTCATTAACAGTCACGAAATGATCCGAGAGCCAAGTTCACTTTGAAATTTGAAAACGATGCTTAGCAAATGCGAAATCGAATCTTCTCTGAATCGAATCGAATCGAATGACAAGAAATCGTCTTAAGGGATAGAAAAAATATTGAAGCGCCTCTTGCGTAATTTGTGGTATTGTAAGTAAATCAAGCTACTCAAATCTTAACACATTAAAATATGCACATCACTTTGAAAAGTGTTTGTAATAGATTAATTCCAGTTTTGTCCTCTGTTGGAGTTGCAGAACAGTCAACTTATTTGGACTGAATGTTTGCGTTGTTTTTTGAGACTTATGTTGCACACACAAAATGTCAGAAAATCGTCCAGCCCATTTAAGCAACAACAACAACTGCAACAACAACTGCAATAACAAAATCACTAGCAATGGCAACGCCAACAGCAGCAATGGCAATAACAACAAAAATATGGCGTAAACTAAAAAAAAAAAAAAAAAAAAAAAAATTTTAAAATGTTTGCAATGTTTGTACAAAAAATGAGGTTAAAGCCAAAACAATTTTCAACCACATTCAGGCTTGTAAAGCAATCAGTTATTGTTGTTACTGCTGCTGCTGCTGTTGCTGCTACTGTTTGTGTGCCACGGTGCGTATGAATAATGACATTTGCCAGTCAAAATGGCATTCAACAATTTTAGACACCTTTACAAACACCAGAAGTAACTGGTAAGTGTGTCCGTACTCGTCCATGCTACCCTCTAAAAGTACTCGAACTGCGGATTGAGAGTACCTGGAACTCCATTTTTGAGGCGCAACATCTAAATAAGAGGAAGAGTATTTGGTGTGGCTGCTGTTCTGTTGATCTTAATATCCACTTAACTTAACAAATGCCAGCAGTGAAGCATGGTCAATTATTTAACCTTAAGGCAAAGACACTCCCATAAAATGTATACTTATAAATTGAGAATTGCATATGCCACACAAAAGTAATACTTTTCAGAATTGTATGACTTTAACTTTTTAAGTGTTAGCTATCAATTTAAAATACAATTTGCAGTTCATTTGTTAGTCGATTTGAGAAGAGTTTAACACACGCTGAGTCAGCAGTCGTCATATATCCTGGCGGCTTATCTGCTTTTTTTTTGGGTGTCCTTTTCATGCAGTTGTGATGGGTGCATGTGCTGATGATGGCGTTGATGCAACAATGCAATGTTGTCACGCTCATGTCAACTGTCGGATTGTTATTGCACCCACACGCGAAAGTACGCAGCAAGCCAATTCTACTAAAGGGCAACAGACACAGACAGACAGACACAGACAGACAGACACAGACAGACAGACCGACAGACAGTCAGACACACAGTCGAAAACTTGTAATCAGTCATGTGCCTAATTTCCGCTACTTATCTCAAATGATATTTTTTTTTTTTTTTTTGTTTTAAGCCAATGCCAAATATCGCTTAACTTATTATCTTTGACAAGAGTTAATCTGCTTGACTTTCATAATATTTTCTTTTGTTTTTTTTTTTTTTTTATGCTGTAAAACAGATTTTTTAAATTTTATTTGAAGAGCCATAAAGCTGAGCAAGTTAATTTTAATTGCATATAAAACAAATGAGTGTTAAGGCGCAATAATATTATAATACCTTCTGGCTAGGGTATGCAAATTTATTATTTTATTTTTTATTCTTTTATTATTTTATATTATTGGATGAATGTTGGGAAACGTCTAATTAACTTATTACATTTGAAATTGATTTTAATTTTAATGCTATGCACTATTTGAACTTTTAGCAGCTAAACGAATTCTATTTTGCTGAGACTTACAGATGAGAGTGAAAAATGAAATTGCTGAAAGATCTACGATGAGAAGACATTCTCTGTTTGGCCGTGAATGCAGACGGCCCACTCATCAATTGGCCACTTGATCCAGCTGTCTGCCAGGTGCACAACTTTGGCATAGAATTGACAGGCTTGCTCGAGCAAGGTGCTGTCCCTGACAATGCCAAGAATTTGCAATCACAATAATGTAAAATCAGCACAATGCCAAAACCAAACCAAACCAAAATCCAACCAAACAATACGAAATCAGCACGCAGTGCAATGGGAAATGGCTAGCAGCAGTTTTGTGGCCAAGTGCAGTCCAAGGTTAGCCAAGGTAGTCAGATTGACTGAGAGTTAGAGTCGGAGTTCAGAGTCAGAGTCAGAGTGAGAGTCAGAGTGAGAGTGAGAGCAGGTCAACGTGAATAACGATTTGCACCAGTAGCTGTAGCCATATCCATAGCCATAGCCGTAGCCGTAGCTGTAGCCGTAGCCATAGCCGTAGCCGTAGCCGTAGCGATAAATATTTTCATTGGTGAGGTTTGGTTGGCTTAGCCCCGCATTGAAACATGCTAAAACATTGGTTAACTGCCGCACACTCAACAGTCAACGGCCGGACGACCACAAGCACGACAATAACAGCTAAAATACTAAAAAAAAAAGTGAGAGCCTTTCAATTAGCCGTAACCGACTACGGCACACTCTGTTACCAATATTGTTTGCCTCCCATCAATCTTTGAAATAGATTTTTGTAATTTGAAAATTGTAACATTTAAATTTAAAATTTGTATTTTCAAGCTTTGAAAGGGATTTTATTGTTAAATTTTATATACTTACTTAGGCATATGTCTAAAATCCTTTTCCATATATCAATTTGGCAGCGAAGTGGGCGTGCCTTTTATTTTGAATCCCTAAATGGCGACTAGAAATAAACCCAAAAATTCCATTGTAGGAAGTGCTATTTAAATTAAAATAATTTATAGAAATATATAGAAAATAGAAATATATAGAAAAATAATATAGAAAATAACTAAAAATAATTCCATTTGAGACCTTTCCTAAATGACAGCTTTCCTAACTGCTCAACTGTCTCAAGTTGTCGGGGCGCTGGCACAGGTTTCCACACATGTTCTCCTTGGGATGACCTTCTAAAATCGTGGCAGTAATTACATTTTTAAGGCATCGGAATAACATTTTTCTCTTGCACTTTTGTAGTTCTCTTTTCAATTTAATATGGTATTAAATGCTGATATCGGTCGACTCAATATAATTGATATGATATATATTTCAAATATTTCTATGCAACTAATCTGTTACTACGTATAAAATATATAATAAATATCTATACTTGATCATCCCAATTCATCGAATTGCGTAATTCTTGCTTAAAAAAAGAGGCAAATTAACAAGAATCTTGGACAAAACTAACGGAACTAAGCTCTATAAACACGATTACCTTTAATCGACTTTTACAGATGCGATTTCGCCAATGCTTATCAGATTTCATATATATCTCCATTGCCCGAGAGCTTCTAATTGACATTCCTTTTAACCAATATACTCTTCCCGTTTCGGTAACAAGGTATAATAAATAAAAAAAAAGCGTGCAACCAAAATGGCTTTTATAGCTGGCAGTTGCAAGTAGTAAATTCAATACAGCTGGCAACAGAAGCAGCAGCGAAAAACTGCGCAACGAGCGAGAAATGAAACTATGAAATTTATTGTGCAACGCTGACCATTTGGCGCATTTCATGTTGCTGTTGCTGCTGCTGTTGCTGCTGTTGCTGCTGCTGTTGCTGCTGCTGCTGCTGCTGTTGCTGCTGTTGCTGCTGCTGTTGCTGCTGCTGTTGCTACTGCTGCTGCTGCTGCTTCTGCACTATTTCAAATGCCAAATTTGTATGCCTCCCGGGCAAAATGGAGCAACAGCAGGAGCAGCACCAACGATTGACATTATTGACAAGCGGCTAACGGAGTGGACCAACTTTTTGTACTCATCAATGTTGGGAAATGCTTACCAAAAGCGCAGATCTCGTTCACCACGCGTCCCACTCTCAGAGTCAGTGCCCCACAGCACCGTTCGCCTTTGACAGTAAATTTCAAATTGAATTTATGGCTTTTGGGGCTGGTGGCCTGGCCCAGATGAGTCGCTCAACATCAAGGCAACATCCCTGACACTCCCAGCCACCGGCAACCCCGTCGCCGGGCTTTATGTATTTATGTTTATTTTCATTTTATGATATGCAGTAGCGACTTTTTTTTTTATGAACCGCACGTGGTTCATTGAACCAACGGTGCGGCCCCACGGAGCGCCAGCTGAACCGCTCCCTGTTGGGGTGTCGCACTTGGTGGCTTTGATTAGCGCCCAACTTGATTACCCGCTTTAGTTTTTAGTGTCGGGTTAGGCTCAAAATTAGTTTGGCCTTTCTGTGCTTTTCCAAAAATGGCCTATTGAAAATCCGAATACGGCAGCGTTAAATTATGCAATTTTTCATCTTATATTTTGCTTATGGAATTTTGAATCATTTAAAAAATTCGATAGTAAAAAAAAAAAAACGGGCTGGCGGAAAAGGCATTCGGCCATATCTAATAAATATTATAATTTAGCCAATATACAATTCATTGTTCTATTGTGTTTTAAAGCTTATAAATTAGATAGGTTTTTGTAGTAATTTCAATTTTTGTAATACTTAATCCAACATACATTACTCATTGTTTAATAAACAATAAAACTTTATTATTAATTTATATTAAGTATAAATTGAAACTATAAACTTATTTATTAAAAACTCTGAATGAAACTATGAAACAACAATTGAATTTACTTTTTAATCAACAATAATGTATTTATGAATAAATACTTTGTACATTTTTAGTGCTGCTGCCTTTATTTAATCATTGAAACTAACATTTCGCTTTTAATTTTATTGTCATTGCAGGTAAATATTAACTGCGAAAACTGGACAATGACTTCAACTAGGAGACGGTAACTAAGGCTCAGGCAAAAACTGGGCCTGGGCCTGGTCCTGGTCCTGGGCCTAAGCCTGCGCCTAAATAAACCATTTGTCAGGCTTACGAGTTGTACTGTTATCTGCCAGTGTTGCCGCTCTTTAGCAGGGTTTGTTAATTACACAGGCAGGCACACAATTTCAGCCATCTGCACTTGAGTTCACTAGTCCGCCAGGCACATGCATTGCCATGCCGCTGGCTGCAACGCAACGCAAGCAAAAAAAAAAGAAAAATACAAAAAAAAAAAATAAGATATGCAAAAAAAAAAAAAAACGAAGGAAAATGTAAAAAATCACAGCCTTTAACACGACAAACATTCATTTCAATTGCCCCAAGTGCCCCCAAACACAGGACCGCCATCCGTTCGTGTTTCATCTGCCTCCTTCGACACATTGGCTGCCCCAGCTATGAAGCGTGCCTCGCAGCCCGAAAAATGAAATTGTAAAATATTTCACAACATATTTTTGTTGGCGCGGCGTCGCCACTTTAAACAATCCGCATGACCATAAATCCACGCCACTGTGCTCGTAAAAGCCAAAACCCCAAGCACCCCATATTCTGCCCCAGGGCCCTGGGGCTATCGCGCCGTTCGCTTATGCTATACATATTTTTTTTTTTATTATTTTTTTTATTTATTTTTTTTGTCAGCCGCTGCCCCGTTTTTCTCTTCTTTTTTGGCCATATATTTCTTGTTGTTGTTTTTTTTTTGTGTGTGTGTACTTTTATGATGCGTCGCACAACTTTTGACCACTTGGCCAACCGCGACATTTTAATATCCATAGTCATAGCTATACTCACATAGCCAGTCAGGCGGAGTGCCCAGCCCAGCTGCTTGGAGCGGCATTTGTCGCATTTTTTTTGTGCAACGCCTAAAAATATGCGCAGCCCTTGCGAGATTTTGCACAGTGCATAACTTGTATCACGTTCAGCAGGACGACAGACAGAGAGCCAGACAGACAGACAGACAGACAGGCAGACAGACAGGCAGACAGGCAGACAAAAACGAGAGGCAGATAGAAGAGCATATGTACATGTATGTAAGTGCAATCTATAAATATGTTGAAGTTGAAAATGTTTACGGCAATAAATTCTGGTACATTTTAAATATGTTTATGAATTATTTAGTTCTTTTATTAAAACAAATGAATAACAACAATAATATACATTCACATACAAATAAATTTATAATTTTGTTCTCAGAAAAAAACCAACTTTGATTAACAACGGAGAATCTTGTTGTTTCAGTTGTTCGGGACAAAAGTACTTTTATGACTAAAAATGTGATTGTTCAATTTAAAACACTCACAGATATGCACAGATAGCATGCAAAATTTGATGAAATAATTCGAGAAAAAAAAAAAAACATAAAATATATCAGTTGATTTGTTATTGTTATTTATTTTACATATAGAATAGAATGGCCAACTTTAACGAGTATTTAAATAAAATTCAATTTTCCTATATCAAAGTTGAGTGTTTTCAGATTGTCTTTGTTGAATAATGGCAAAACAATCTAAAAAAAACCATATGTTATTTTGATATGAAATTGTGTTGATATATTCTGTAACAAAATTCGTAATAATTTGTGAATAGCACAGATAAAATGTTATAAGCCTGTTTTTGAGTGGCACATTAATTCATTACAACTATTATTATTTTAAATTACACACTAGAATAGATATTTAATAATAAGTAAAAGATGCAGTTTTTTGAAACAATGTAGAAAGCATTATTATTTATCTAAAACGTGCTTGTATTCGAAAAATGAATATTTATTGCAATGACAAACTATGAATTATGCGCTGAGTGGATCTGATATTGAGCTGGGGATGGGGCAATTGGGGCAATCAAGGGGAAGGTGAAGGATGTCGTCGAACGTTAACCAGCCGATAGACAAGAAGGCCATTAAAACTTTATCTATGCCGATAATTTCGAAAAAAAAAAAAAAATAAAAAATATTTATATTATGAATTATTTGTTTGCTGTGGCTGACACACTTTATTGAACAATGTTGCATGCAGCGCGAGCTGCAGGCTATGCTGCAAAAATATGCAAATCGAGAAATATGCGGGCTCATATATCAAATGCGCCCCCCTCACCCCCCATCCACCCCACCCACAAAGTCTCGATGCAATAATGGCTAACTTTGCGACCATATTGCCTTGTTACATGTTGCACGACCGAAAGAACGCCTCGAGCCATGCTACTAAAATGTGGCAATGTGCCTCAACAATTTGGTTGGGGGAGCTAACATGAAATGTTTATTGTTTTCGCTTGGGTTTGTTGCTTTTAGCATCTTATAGAAATGTAGACAAAACAATAAACAGAAAAATAAAACAAAAGCCCCAGTCAAACATAATAATAATGAACACTTATCTACAAAAAAAAAAGTCGCTGATATATCTGACATATATATATATATATAGGAAATATACATACATTAAATATATTAAAAATATTAAAAAGTGAGAGCGGCAAAGTTGAATGCAACTATTTAAATTAATTTACAGGACAAAAAAAAAAATAAAAAAATATATATATATATATATACAAAATTGGTATACAATAAGCGATTTTAGTAATTTGAAAATTATTTCAATTCGCTGCGATTGCAGTTATTAATTTTGTGCGTTCATCATAATTGCAATTTGACACATTTAATGGGCAATTTAGCATGCACCGAAATTAAATTATGGACGCAATGGATGCCAATTGGCTGAGATGAGATGGGCTTATGCTGGGTGGATTTTTAGCTGACAATGCCAAATGCCCAATGCCCAATGCCCAATGCCCAATGCCCAATTCCCAATGCTCAATTTTCAATGTTTATTTGCATTTAATTAATGTGACACTTCAAATGAACTGCTCAACCGATCCATGAGGGCGTTGCTGTCTTGACCAATTGTGATTTGCGACACATTAACGGCGACATCAATAGTGTGACAACCCCTCACCCCACCCCCACCCCCACCCCGCATATTTGTCAAGGCAATTGTATTTAACGGCACCTGTCAGCAGCGTAAAGCGTCGCCTGTCAGTCACAACAATGCGGTTGGTAACCACAATTGCCTGGCTGAGCGCAATTCCCGCTCGAATTGTCGTTGCCATATGTTTAATAAACTTCAATACAGTCACAGTATGTGTGTGCGTGTATGGGTGTGTGCGTTGGTAACATGGCGAGACAAAGTAAACTTCGCTGTGAAGACAAGCGTAATTAAATGCAACAACAGCAACTAGGACAGCTCCACAGACACACTCTTATTTGCAACAAATCGTTGCAACATGCATGTAACAGCCATCCAAGCGAATAACCAGTAGCGACCCCAGCGCAACTGACTGTCAAACACACGCACACACACACACACACACGTTCTCACACCACCCACACAATGGGCAGCCGCACGCCTAATGCGCTTTTGTTGTGCATTGTTAACATGGCCCACACAGCTTCATCGTTCTCATTCTCATTCTCAGTCACGTTGTCATTGTTGTTGTTGTTGTTGTTGTTGTTGTCGAGGTCCTCATCACCATCAACGTTGTCAACACGTTGACAGCCGGCAGGTAAGGACTGCTCGGACTGCTCCCCCGAATCCAACTTCAACTCCAACTCAAATTTGCAACTTCCCCCTCTGCCTCTGGTCACACAGCTGTCTCGGGCGACATTGACAAAGTTGTTAGCCAAGACAGCAGCAGGCAATGATGCTGGCACACTGCAAGAAAACAGCACTATGAAAACAAGTACACTGAACACAAATTCCATAATATAATTTCATTTTATTTATATCAATTTAAAGTGGAAATACTTTATTTATTGCAGCCAACTATATTTTTTTCGTCTGTGTTACCAAAATACTTGTCAAAAGCGATTGGAGGCAAATATTTGATTGGCAGTAAGCTCTTTCTGTCTCTCTCTCTCTCTCTCTCTCTCTCTCTCTCTCTCTGCGTGTCTTTTGCTCCCTCTTTGATTGGTCGGTCTGCTCAGATTTGGCTAGGTGTAACATGCGATGTGCTGCAGTTGGCCTTCCTTGGCCTGTGTTTCCTTAGCCCGTCTCGGATTTTCCTTCTGTTGGATTTGCCTTTGGTGGCAAATGTGTTGCTTCCGTCAATTTGCAACGTTATCTCTGCGAACTCTGGTTACCAGGCAGGGAGCCAGCAGGCGCCGCCCATAAGCAATTCCCTTGTCATTCCGACGCACACACACACACACACACACACACACACACACACACACACACACACACACACGTACACACACACGCATGTGCGTTCTCGTGTCGAGGCATTCGTGTCGGGGTTTTGTACAATTTCATGTTTAATTTCCATAATTTATTTATGTGTGTGCGATGCTTTCAAGCAATAAGTTTAATCACAACCAGCAGCCACAGCCTCAGACCAGAGAAACAGACAGACAGAGAGAGAGAGAGAGAGAGAGAGAGACAGACAGACAGAGAGAGAGAGAGAGAGCATCAAAGCGTATCTGTGTCTATCCAGTAATTGGCACTCACGTAATATTGATTGGGCGATTTGTTGAAAAGCTCATATTCTAAAACTGGCCAAAAATCACAGCTAGGCAGGCATTAGTCGCCCTTTATAAGTACAGTGCACACTCTGAGTGTGAACCGCACTTGCTGTTAGCTATGCTGCCGCGATTCCCTATATAAATCGAATCAATTACTTATAATTAAAGTATTTGATAACCAATTAATAAATTTACAAATTACCTTGAAATTAATACAAATTTTATATTCCATTGTCTCTTTTGGCCAAAATTCCCAACATTTATTATATATTTATTTATTTTACTTTCTCTTTTTTAGTTTGATAACATATTCCTGATAACTTCAAATAATTTTGGAATATGTCGGGAACCACAATTGGTGGCTTTTTTTTTTGTATAATCAATTTATAATTCGAATAAGCTTGCAGTATTCATAAAAAAAAATAAAAAAAAAATAGGGAACCATCATTCTTAACCATCTGCAAAGTTTTCACTGTATCTATGCGCAGCTGGCCATGGAATGAAAGCGTGCTTTGCAGTCCGTTTGAAGTGCACAGAGATCCTGAATCCCGATTGTTCGTTAATGATGACAGCTGATGGGAGTTGTTAACGGAATTTCTGATGGCATTAGGTGAAAATTAAATAAAATGAGGGCGAATATGATCAGCAGGAGCTGCAGGAGCAGAAACGGCAGCAGCTGTTGCTGCTTTTAAGTGTTTTTTTTTTTGTTTTTTTTTTTTTTTTTTTTGTTGGTTTCATTTTGTTTTTGCATTGCTTTGTTGTGGCCTTAATTTGCATGCATAAATATTTCAAAAGGGCGCTCAATCTGCTGTCTGACATACGCAGGAGCCTCAGAATCAACACTCTACTGTTAGGACATGACCCAGCCGAGCACAACCTGTGCCCCCAAAATGGCGAGAGCAGGTGCTGTTTTGAAAGCCAACACGTTCCACAGTGCCAGTAGATGCTTTGTGGGGCGTGGTACGGGGGGCGGTGGGCGGTGGGCGGTGGTTGGTGGGCTGTGGGCGGGTCGAGGCGCCAAATGCCAGCAAATAAAATGTAATGAAAGCCTCAGCCAAATGAAATTTTAACACACAGCAGCACACACATACACAAACACACATACACACACACACACAGACAACACACGCGAACACGCAGCTGTTTGGCGTGTGTTTTGTTGTGCAACTTTTCAATTACACGGCAATGCAAAGGCTAAAATCACACGACGAGCATAGAATGTTGCTAGGGAAGACGTGTGGCGGGGGGGGGGGGGGGGGTGGGGCGTTGGGTCGAAATGGGATACATAACTACGCTTAGCACTCGTGCACCCATGTTAAATCAGTCAAGTGCAGTCGTAACCGTAAATGCAAATTGGCTTTTGTGTTTGGCTTAAAATCAGAGCAAAATCTTCTGTCCGTCACATTGATTGGACACTAGAAACTAGCCACGCCCCTGGTTGCACTAATCTGTCCAAGCAATGGACATACAATGGCCGAGCATAGAGATGCTATCAAACATTAATTTATAAACCTAATTGCATTTCATTGTTGGATTAATTATCAATATTAATAACAACAACGTAATAAAATAATTTATGAAAATGCATTCAAATCCATTCTTAGATATTTTAATTAAACTCCTCCGAGCAAAACAATTTTGCATGCAATTTACAAATGCAAATTCGCCGTTTTTACATCTTGCAAATGCACATAAAATTAAAAAGAAAACATAAATTGATTTAATTTAATTAATTTACTTATTTAATTTAATTTAATTACTTAGATACTCGTTGCTTAAGGCAGCTAAACGGCTAAAGTACACTTTCATTTTCGTGTTTAAGCCTAATCAGTGAATTGTGGTTTATGTGTTTACTAAATGATTTCGCATAATGAGTCAGCACTAACACAATTTATACATACATATATATATATATATATATATAGCGAATGTGTGTATGTGTTTGTGCATAAATTGTTGTATGGTGTCACGCATATCATTATTAGAAATCTACATACAAAAGATCCAAGCACCTCCGATTACTAATTATGTAATACATATGTAGGAACGTTGTTGATCGTGATTTTAGTTTAATTTCTGATTTCAGTTGGCTGAGTTTTTAACTACCACTTGTGTTATTTGCATATCCCGGAAGGAGAACAACATTCTGCCGCTTAATATCGCGGATGCCTGAAACTTTTTAGGTGGCATTCCTCAAAGTCTAAATAAGCATTTAGCCTGTGTGTGTGTGGGGGGGGAGGGCAATAACTTTGTGGAGTGGGTTCGTTGCTATAAGTGTTGCCTAAATGCGTGCATATCCGGTTTTGGCAGGCTGTGGGTGGTACACCTTTAGGTTGCAAGAATGGGTGTGTCTTCAACATGCGAGCACCGGCGCGGCGGCTTGTTATTTGCAAGCGGCATGCGAGCTGCTGCCTGAAAGCATACTTTGAAAAGTTCCAACGCTTGACGGACTTGGCGTGAAAAAATGCGCTATTTGCGACACTATTTAATGCACAGCAGGAACAGCAACAACAGCAACAACAGCAACAACAGTAACAGCAACAACAGCAACAACAGCAATAACAACAACAACAACAACAACAACTATAGTAAAAAGAACAATGCTTTCTGCCCCATTCCCATGCACAAAAATTGAATTCAATTTTTAGGTTTTTATGTTTTTCGCTTAATGCAGGGAACTGTGCTATTAACATTGCTTTCTCTTCTCCTTCTCCTTCTCCTACTCCTTCTCCTTCTCCTACTCCTACTCCTTCTCCTTCTCCTACTCCTACTCCTACTCCTACTCCTACTCCTACTCCTACTCCTACTCCTACTCCTTCTCCTTGTTGCTGCTATAGTTCAGCGTGACATAAAATAACAGCAACAACAACGGTAACAGCAAGAAACTCATTTGGTTCGCACACTTCACACGGATTGGTGCTGGTTTGGGTCAGGGGTTGGGGCAGGAGCAGGGAAAGGGAAAGGGAAAGGGGAGACGCGTTGACTGAACCCAGCTCGCTCAGCATTTGGGTTGCCATTTTCAGCAACGACCGTTGCCTGCAGTCTATGTCAAGGATCTAGCTGTTCCAATTTTTGTGTGTGTCTCTCTCGCTCGTTCCTCAACACCCTTCCCCCCCCCCACTAAACAGCAGTAAGTTCGCCCTTCCCACACCGCCACACTTCCGCTCAACCTGTCCTCTTGCTATTTCGTATACTCGTTTGAATTTAAAGTAAAAGTCGCTACATTCATTTTGCCTGTTTGCTGTAAATAGAGAAACCAACAACAATAATAGCAGCTGAGCACTAAAATTTAACAGTGCCGCCCACAGTCGCGTCTAGCAATATTGTGTATGGCCACCCTAGCTCAAACAACTCCCTTACACCCAGAGAAAACAAATGCACATAATAATATTATTTCAGTTGCGTTTAGTTCTATTTTTCAAATTGAAAATTTTTAAGAAAAACAAAAAAAAAAGCACTGCTTTTATTCTAATAAAAACAATCACTGATAAATTGCAAGAAATTGCACTGGGCTCATATTTAATTTCAAAGTGTACTATTTCTACTTTCCGCAGCACATGCAGCCAGGCCGTTGCTTGCCACATTGAGACATAAATATGCATAAAAATGTCGCCTCATTCAAGCTTTTATTGCATTTTACTTTTGGGGTCACTGCCTGTGTACGCTCTATCTTTGTCTCCCTCTCTACCCCACACACTCCTCCCCATAGACTAGTGTGTGTGTGTGTGTGTATGCGTGTAATATTTGCATCACCCTTTGCTGCCACACTATATATATATGTGTGAAGCATATTTTTATTGTTGCTTCCCTTGAGGCATCAGCGACCCATTTGGCATGCGTGCGATGGTCTTTGCTAATGTTCTACTTAGCTCCACAGTTTGTGGACATTGCATTTGCCAGATAGGATGGCATCAGCACGATATGATGATATCATGGCTTTATGTATAGGAAATGAAGATATACTCACTCAAGGTATTGTCATTTAAAGCGCCACTTGCAGCACAAAGTGCCGCAGGGGCAGGAGCTGTAGCTGAAGCAGGGAACTGCTGTTTGCAGCTGGAGCTGGAGCTGGAGCTGGCGCTGGAGCTGGAGGGCGCCTCGAGCGTTGCATGACAAACGTGGCCACAGACAGTAGACACACATAAGAAAAGTAGCTCCTACACTTGAAACAAAATTCTTTTGAAATTTTATCTGAAAATTTATTTTTATTTTTTTTTTTTTTTTGCACATCTATTTAAATTTAAATATTTCACATATTGTTCAGAACTCTTGCATCATTTTTGAGAATAATATTTCCCTTAAACTCGTTTCGATTGGCTTAAATTCCTAACAAATTCCCAAGTGGTTAAATAATTATTAATATTGCAAATATTTTAATAAAGCACAAAAATGTTGCACAACTACATGGAAAAAGTGAATTTTGCAGTTTGAGGAAAAGGCAACAACATTTTTGTCTATGTGTAGACATAGTTGTGGTTTAATGCAAGCCGTATGCTAAAGAGTATTTGCTGTGGAAGAAGAAGAAGAGTAGGGGGAGGGGGAGGGAGAGGGGGAGTGGGAGTGGGATGGGGGCAACAATAACTAGTGGAGCACCTTTGCATGCCAACAAAACATTTTAGCTGGCAGTGGAGTATGGCTTGGATGGCTAGAAGTGTGGTGGAGGAGGGTGGTGGGTGGTGGGAGGTGGGAGGTTGGCCTGGGGCGCAAACTTTGAAGTACCAACGAATGCGACGCTGCTTGGCTCAAGTGCATTAGTTTGTAGTTTACTTTGCAGTTTATGAACTGACTCAGGTTGGGGTAATGTGCATTATTTTGGTGCAGCCAGGGTGACCAAGCCATAAATACGTACCACAATATCGATTTTAGCAAAAACGCAGAGACAATAACTTAAGTTGCTGGCTAAGCAAACGCAAAATGTGTTATTTGTGGTACCAGCACGCCAATTTCCATAACAACTATCTTGACAAAGTAGCTTTCATATATGTATATATATATATATATGTAAGTGCTCTGAATACCAAAGTTTGCGATAAGTGAGAAGTGGTAACGAAAGTGTTAACTGAAACTGATAGGTCGACTGCTGCTTTATAAAATGCTTAGCTGGAGCGCTCTTTGGCTGGCCCTCTTTGACTGCCCCAACTCAACAGTTCTCATAAATATGTGCTTAAAATTCAAATTTTCCCACTGGTATTTCTATATATATATATATATATATATTTGGATTTATAGCTGCTGTTGTCGGCTATTGCCATTGTTACCGGAATTCCTTGATCGTTTTGCATATTTCATAAAACCGAAAAGTGTTCGCTTAGAGCAACACAAAAACAATTGTCATTGTCATTTTCATTGCGGAGCAGAATCCCAATCTTAATCCCTTATCCCTCCGGCTGGCCGTCGTTGCCATTTTATTTTGCATCACAAAATATTCATAACAATAATTTGGTTTTAATTAAAATTGTCCCGGACTTTTGTTATTTATTTATTTGGGTCAACGCAATTGACAATTTTACAGTTGCAGGCAAAAGCGGAGACTTGCTAACATTGCTCTTTGTTAAACCAAATACACACACACACACACACACACACACACACACTCATACAATACGTATTTATAAGTAAACAAATATTCTCTGCACATGTTTATATCAATTTGTATATATATTTACATGTTTATATATATATATATATATAATTACTAGTTGTGTGGAAGAGGCTGAGAACAATTTAATTAATTTTCCTGTTTGGCTGTCAGCTCACCCGCCCCTTCAAGGTAAAACATTAATAACCGCAAATACTTAAGTGCCCCTTGGGCTGGTGGCACACGTCTGTTTCACAGACACTGAATATGCAACCCATTCGAATAATCCGTTGAGCAGTGGAAACACAAATGGCAGCTAATGCGGTTTTATTGTTACCACTCATAACTCTTTGGTAGTATTATCTTTCTAGTCAGCATTGGAAGACAAGCCTTTTTTGAACCAGTCTTAAAGTGAATAATCTGTTTGAGGGGCACGAATCAAATTTGAGTGAAATTTCAATTCAGTTAAGTTTGAAATTGGAATGCAAGCGAAATTCGTTGAATTGAGTTCGTAAATGTCTTAGGGATTGTGGCTGCAACGATGGCTGATCGAGCGAACGGGGCTCAAATTACCGACGTCGTCGAACCGGAAGTGAAAAATAACACTTTGTGTGCCAAAATGTCGAATTTAATATTTCCGGTTCACTGCCCACGCCCACATCGCTGCTGCTGCACTGCCCCAGGGCGACCACTGGCCACCATCATCATCATCATCATCATCATCATCATCATCATCGTCATCATCATCATCATCATCATCATCATCGTTGCAGCTGTTGTTGTTGTTATTTTCATTATTGGCGCCACTGCCGTTCAACATCCCCAACTCCCCCCTCAGCTGACCTGACCTCTTTGCCATGAATCGGCTTTGTACACATGCCCTTGCCACATCAGTTCAATTTCAGCTCCTCTTCAACACGCCACAAGGATCATTCAATATTAATATCATCCGATGTAACAATTTAGAATTGATTTCAATTGCAGCGATTTTCCATTTCTTTTATTCGCAATTTAATTGAAGCATCTCAATTAACTGATTCGAAAGCGATTCAATTCGCTGACTGCTTAATTGACCTAAAAATTGCCAACACACAAAAATCATTTTTGTCTTAGTTTTGCACACTGTTTGTGAGGGAAGGGCATTTGTGGTGCGTTGTTATACTCTGTGTGTTTTTTTTTTTTTTTTTTTTTTTTTTTGGTGTTTGCTGCTGTTGCTTATTGCTGATTGTTGGTTATTCTTTCCAATGGCGCGATTTACATTTTGCGGCCGAGTGCATTGAAATTTGGCCGTGTGCCGACCCTAAATCACTGGCCACTATTGTTGTCCGACGGTTGGTCACTTGGTCTGTTGTTCTTTTGGTGGCGCAGTCTGCTGGTCGCACGACGACTGAGACTGCAACAGTTGCCCCACGGCAACTGCATCGATTATTAACACCACAGCACTGGAACACTGGGCGCGCTGACAATGGACACAACTGGCCAGTGAATGGCTTGGGAAGTGCATGGTGGTTGCTGTGCGGAGGGTAGGGTGGTGTGGGGATACCATGATTTACACGGTGCTGGATATCGTTCGATGACGCACGGAGGCAAACCGAAATTGGAGCTTAAAGCCATGACCAAAATGCATTTCATCAATTGCAGGCAATTAAAACAGAGATTGCTGAAATTTCCAATAATGCGCAGCCGGCGAAGGCGCAGCCCACAATTTATTGCCACACCACCGTTTGAGCCCACAAAAAGTGGCCAAATCGCTTGGCAGCCAAATGCTAATTTTTGGCGCCATCTGGCAACAAAGGCAGCAACAGCAAAACCATGAATCGATTTGCCAGACCAGCACTTTCAGATGCCCCGTCCAAACTATATATATAAATTCAAGGATTTCAATTAGGTTCACTTAAATTTAATCTCTACATTTTCCACTAATTGTTTTTGCGTATGTTGGTGGTTTTTTTGCAATGGCAAACATCGAGTGAAAAACAGATTATCAAATATATTATGTGCAATTTTAAATACACATTTTATTTGTTCGCATTGCACAATAATTTCACATATATATATAATCAGATGAACAAATTAGTTTTTTCTGCCTAATTTAAGTTGTATTAATGCACTGATTGATTATATTACATTTGTGCAAATATGCTCAGTATACCCGTATATCAATTTTTTCACCATTTCGTGGGTATAACCAGTTGAGAGCAGATGTGAAATTTGAAATCTTCAGTCGCTGACTCTGCTAATTGAGACGGAACGGAAGAACACTGTGGCATCGAGTTGGCATTTCATTTAAAATAAATGAAAAATAACCCAAAAACATTCATAGGAATAACAATCCAAAAAAAAAAACTCGAAAAGGCAAACCAATGCGGACAACAAAAGGCGTCTCAGTCAAAAAATGGCAGCAGCAAAAGATGGTTTAAGAAATGTCAACTTCGTTTTTGCCTGGCTGCGCAGCTGAACTTTGCCGTTGTCGCGTTTGGCTAATAGCACTGTCACACCACATACTCTCACACACACACACACACACACACACACACTCACACACACACACCCACACATTCACACACATTGCACACGCATTGCAGCCACAGACATACACTGAACAAAAATGAAGAAATATTTTGAATTATTTATTCTTTGAATACAACACAAATGTTTGAAGCCTGAACCTTAACTTTAACAAAAACTCAATTTAAGTACAAAAAAATGCCTGGTTTTTACTGCATTTTTCGGATGGTTTTGTAGTTGTGTATTGTGTTTATAGGTTTCTAAGCTTATGTTTAAAATTCGAAGAACGACATCACTAAAATGCAAGTGAAATGAAGTATCAAAAATGTGTGTGCTTGTGCATGCCATTTGATTTTCATTTTGTTGTTGCCATTTCTTGCTGTGTATACACATCGAGCACATGCTCCAGCAGAAAATGGCAGATGATGCGACCGGAAATGCTTAGCTTGGATTTCTCGCTGCGTCGAGCCAAAATACAGGCGCTGACAATGTCATTTGTTTCCGGCTACGTGCACTTTGCACGTGCTGGGTCAGCTGTTGTTGTTGTTGTTGTTAGTGTTGTTGTTGTTAGTGTTGGTGTTGCCACGTTTTTTGTGTGTGGCCGCAGAACGCTTGTCACCTGCTGTGCGACATTCGGATGCAGCCCAAAACTTGAGCTAAGCATAATTTCTACAGTTTATAAGCGCCAGCCACAAACAACAGTTGTTTACCACCTGCGCTTACCAGCCCCTCTCTCTCTCTCTCTCTCTCTCTAGTCTAACTTGCCTAGTCTGTCATTAATTTCAGCTTCCATCTGTAGTCGTCTCACTGCGAATCATCCGAAACGGCTCTTGCACAACGACAAGAGCCGTGTCTAATTATGCATCTAATTAGTAACCAGGGATGCAAACGCAATGCTCGCCAAATTAATGTTTCAGCTAGTGCCATAATAACGCCCACGCCCACAAAATATGCACAAAGCCAACCACGTAACACACACAGTACACACACACAGAGAGAGAGAGAGAGAGAGAGAGAGAGAGAGAGTGAGTACGACCCGTTCGTACATCCGCATTCAATTCACAATTTAACACGCATGAAATGCACATGAACAAACAGTGAATCTGTTTGGAGAATAAGCAGTTAGGTTTGCACTCGCACTTAGATAGATGAATGTGCATAGAATACTTGGATTAGTCTCGATGTACAGCAATATCAATTTACATTTGCGGCATTATGGCTGTTTCCATTTCGGCCAAATATTACGGAGCTTCAATTCAGTGTAAACATAACCGATACAAATTCGATGCTCAATCAAATACCAGAAACACTTTAATTTTAGCTATGAATAACTATTAAGTTTTTTTAATATTCTACAAGCAATGGAAAATAACAAAAAATATTTGTTAATTCATTAATCTTTTTATTGCAAATACATTTATGTGCTCGCTAATTTTTGGCATATGCAATTTAGCTTTATTTTAAATTTCTACTTGAGAAAAAAAATAAACTGTTTCTGAAATGTGATTTAAAATTTGAAAGTTGGCCATTTGTGCCATAAGTGTAAGTTCAAAGCACACGCAAAATTGCCAGAGAAATTGGCATAAGGAAAATGAATGGAAAATGGCCATGGTAGATGCGCTTTACAGAAAGTTTGGACCGTATGACTGCTGGACAGATCGTTACCTTTTATGGGGACCAGACGACATAAAAAGATGTTTGCGAATTTTTGGTAACTTTTGCTGTTGCGCCATGACTTTGTTGCCTCATGTTGCCGGCAAAAACTTTAAATAGTTGCGCCACTAACTACGGGGCCCATAAGAGTGTTCAGTTTCAAACAATTTTCGGGCCCGAGCTGCGTTGAAAATCTTTGATGCCATGCCATGATGGC
This sequence comes from Drosophila demipolita, assembly GCA_035042405.1. Lineage (NCBI taxonomy): Eukaryota > Metazoa > Arthropoda > Insecta > Diptera > Drosophilidae > Drosophila > Drosophila demipolita. Next base: position 585,363 of record JAWNLI010000353.1, on the reverse strand, counting down.
CAAAAAGTTGCCCGAACGAGTCCAAGCACCACCACCCAAGCATGTGGGAATCATGAAATCAGGACGGAACCTTTATCGTTTACCGCTTACCGCTTACCCCTTGCACCAGCGACCTTCTGCCCTTGCTCGGTCACACGACATTATCAAAATACACGTTATTAGGTATTATGTTGTTGTGTTTGTTATTAGTATTGTTATTGTTGTTGTTGTTGTTGTTACATCTTCTATTTGCTTTTGTTGTTTTTTTTTTTTTTTTTATTGTTATAGGGTAATGTTATGGTTGTTGTTCGTGCTGCTGCAGTCTCAACGGTTTTAAAAGCTTAAAAAATATTTGTAATTTTGTCACGTTTCAACTTTGGCGACGTCACTTAAAATAACATTTAAAAACAAACCAAAAAAAAAAAAAAAAAAAACATACGAAATGAAAGCAAAAAAGTCAAAAATGATGGGAAGCACGTGAATAAAAATATAAAAAAAAGGAACACAGGAAATAATGTTTGTCTGCGATGCTCAGTTTTTTCGTCATTTCTATTTTTTTTTTCTTTTCTTTTTGCTTGTCTCGCAAAAATCAAAAAGTAGATGGATGAGTCGTCAGTCGGTTTTTGGCATCCTGCCCCAGCGTCTGTGCCTGTGTGTGTGTGAGAGTCCCTGACTGCTGAGCTGCTCACGTGCTGTGTTTTTTAGTAGGTTGCCGCCAGCAGCGGCACAGAACATCGCATCACATCACATAATGAACACCATCCTGGCCAGGACAGGCCAGGACAGGCCAGGCGATTGACAAACAAAAAGAGAGAAACAAGAGCGGCTCCAAAGATAAATATAAATATAAATGCAAATGCAAATGCAAATACAAAACACAAATACAAATACAATACGTGAAGTGCTCTTCTGCATGTGACTGGAAATGCTTATGAGATATGCAAATCAGCTCGTACTCATAAAAAATATATATATATATAAATGTTAAATGTTAAATTTGCTAAATTTACCAAATACTTTTCTTCTTTGTCAGTAAAATAAAACATATCATTCTTGCTTCCAAATAATGAATTTTATCAAATTTAAATATTTGTAAGAAATTAAAAGCATGTTGCTTAGAAGGACATCAAGATTTTTGTTCTGAGTACCGCACACAGTACACAGCACACTTTACGCTAAACACTCCCCCGCACTGCACACTCCCCCGCACTGCACACTCCCCCCGCAGCATAGACCACTTAGCATTTGAGTGTTTCCCATTCACAATAAGTGGAAACACATTCCATTTGAAAAAAAACGAACTAAATATGCTCTGGTCGTAAAGTTTTGCACGAATTTGTCATATTTTTGCAACACCCAAAAAAAAAAAAAAAAAAAAAAATGGGGAAAAAAATTAGAAATTTCCGAACGAACACCCAACTAATCCTCCATGCTCGGCAAGATACACTGTCCGCTGTTCCGCACCATGTAAAAAAGAGAAATGCAAATTCAGATTATTTTGCAAGTATTGCATATACGATTCGTACATAAATCAGTGTTGGTGCACCACCAACAGCAACAGTAGCAACAGCAGCAACAGCAGCAACAGCAACAGTAGGAGCAGCAGCAACAGCAGCACAAATCGAAGGAAAGAAAAGAATTCATAGCAAAGCCGACAAAAAACGTGGTTCTCAGCTCCTAAGTATGCCATGAATAGATGGCAACTCCATACTGTTTCCCATTACCAAATATAACTACCATAAAATCACTGATACTGTCAATGGCGCAATATCAAAAATGGCAAGCAGGCAGCAACTGCCAACTGCCAACTGCCAAGTGGCAAATCGCAAGTGGCATGCAACTGCCTTGCATTTAAAGTTCTCGTTTATTCTCTCCCTTCCAACCTCCCTCCCTCCCTCCCTCTCTCTGTCTCTGTCTCTTTCGGCATGTTTCAATTTCTATCGCTCTGTTTTGTACATTGCTGTCATGAATTTCCATTACTCAGGCAGTGGATCAGTTAACTGTAGAATAAAATGGCAATTTTTTTTTTTTTTTTTGTTGCCTTAAGCTGACTAACTCAAGCGTTTTTTCTTGGTCTATTTGCGAATATTGCAAAACATTATTTTCTTGAAGCTCTTTAAAAATTTAAATCAAACATTTAAAAATAACAGTGATAAAATCGAATGTTTCGAATGTTGTTTTCCGATATTGTCTTATGTTTAACTTAATGCTTACAGCTTCTGAATTTGATCAAGTGTATAATTTATTTTATTAAATTGTGAAACAGCATTGTAATTTTTTGTATGAAAATTGTTTGTCATTCTCCACAGTACATTGTGGATGGGGCAGGGCATTGTGGCATAGCCACAAATGTGAGATACGAAGCGCCATAACGCGGCGAGTTTCGAGATTCATCAATGAATTTATCAGTTTTTATAGGCAATTTATTATTTATTGATGGCTGCCCACCGCAGCATGGTAACGTCTGCATAAAGTCCATCTATCTCTCTTGCCACATATAGCTGTGGCATGCAATACCAGTTCGACTGCCACTGCGAATAGCTGTCAAACTGATTTCGGATGCTCTCCTCGTATCGCTTATGGTGAATGATGTACCCAAAAAAAAAAAAAAGAATATGCAGAACCAAGTGGATTTTTAATAAATGTGTGTCTGTGAAAGCGAAAGAAATAGCGCAAGAAAACGTGCAGAAAACCACAAGTTTGAGTAAATAAGTTGGGGGCACTTGGTTCCACCATGGTTATGGGAAAATAATGAAGCCTCTTTCCGCCGCTTGGTTGTCACATGTTCAAAAAAAAAGCTTAAAGAATTTCGAGTACAAGCCAAACGCGTTTAAATCTGGTAAATGTTCTATGAAAATTGTTTGTAATATTTTAATTTGAATTTTGGATAAGTTATATACGACCGAAATCATCTTGAAATAATTAATTAAATGAAAACATTTGGTTCTTGTTCCTTAACTGATATCGACCTAAATCAACTTCAGTTTAAAATGTACGCTTTTAAATTTGGCAATTTGTAAGTTGAATTTAAAGTTAAATTGAATAATAAAAAAAAAAATATTGCTATTTATGCAACACTCTGTTCTCCCTCAATAACTAATTAAACAAACTGCAAGCTATTTTAAATTAATTTGTAGTTGAAATTCGCGTGGTACTTAACATTTTCTTTGAGTGCATTTGGGTATGGTTCAAATGGCATATGTGTTTGTCAGCCTGACGTGGGGCAGACAACAATTTGTATGGTTGAAATTAAGTTTAATCGCATGTGGACGCCATTTGGCGTGTGGGCGTGCCCTATATTAATTATTTATAATGGCGCATTGATTATTGCAAAATGTGCAATGAATATTACATTTTGCGCCTGAGTCACTAAATCACAAATGACACATGTTGCCACATAGCGAGAAGTATTTAATATAATAAATAATAAGAAAAAAAACTCAAAAGCCATAAAAATAAATAATAATAATAATAATGTAAATCAGGGAGAGAGTTTTTAAACAATATATATATATATATATATGTATATTTACAAAGCACACCAGATGCATAATAAAGTATTACAAAATGAATAAATGTTCGAATAAGTATTTATGTTTATTTATAAAAATACTTTAAAATGAAATTGTAAAACATAAAATGATAAAAGCATCTGCAAAACACATAATAAAAAAATAACAGCCAGAAACCCCAAGTAAATAAAAATTAATATGCAAAATTAAAGTGCACGCAACGAATCCAAAGGCAAAAAAGTTACACAAATAAAAAGTGGAAAAACACACACGCACACACACACACAGACACACACACATACACACACTTACACAAACACTCACATTTGTTTGCAGCAGAGAAATAACAAAATAAAAAATAAAGTTAAGCAAATAAATACACCGCCAAAAAAGACACAAAGCCGCTGACCCACGGCTTGGTTTCCCGCTTGCCAAAGCTGACAACTCCGCTGTTCATTAAGCAACTCGAGCGGTTTGTTACCCTACACTTTTTACCCGCAAACCGGGTATATTATTTACAATATGCTGAATATTTCGCTTTGCTACTTTTGTGCTCCGAAGTGCTGTTAGGGCTTTTAAAGTTATAGAGTACAATATGAAAAAGAATACATAATTATTCGTTGCATAAATGAAATTCCATTATTCGAAATATATTCAAAATAATAACTTTGCGGCATTTCTTATAACAAATTAGACAATACGTGATATTATTAGTTTGAAATTATAACATTCCCAAAGTGCACATTGTATGGATAATTGAAATGCCGTTGCACTTATAATTAGTAAGTGAAAGTTTTGTAAATCAAATTCAAATTCAATTGGGGTAAGAAATGTGTGTCTGTGTGCGATTTTGCCGACAGCATTCATATGTAGAATACAATTATTGTAAGCCTTTCGCATAGATAGTTGCAACAAAAACGAAGAGTTCAGCAGACGTTGCGGCGCCCGAGTGTGGCACAGACAACTGGCATAATTGCATGCTCACACTCCTGGCCAAGGGGTTGGGGGTGTGGATAGCCAGGTAGGCTGGCAAACAGACTGTGCTGGCGGACAAGTGGCTGCCAGACGGACGGGCCACTTCATCCGGGGACTCATTAGTATGCACACAGGCGGCCTATTATTTTTAGCGCTGACGTCGACGTCGACGGGCGGGCGACGACCGAATGGGCAACTGGGCATCCATCCGCACGGTGGGCAACAACAATAGTTTTTCGTTGGAAAAACTAAAAAAAAAAAAAAACCACATGTTTAATTATTATCTTTAGACGTGCATTGAGCATTGCAAATTATTGTTTTAAATATATTTATTTTATTTATTTCTGTCATCATCTGAATCTGTTGGTGCACAAAATCCTTGGAAATGATTTCAACTCTAAAGAAAATCTTTTGGTAAAATTACAATTTGCTGTTATTATCAAATTACTATTATTAACTTTCAATACTGGTTAGCATCAATTTAACAGTTTATTTAAATTTTCAAAAATGTTGATATCATTTTTTTTATCAAACAGAGTTAAACAAAAAAAATGAATTTGTTGACTGATAAATTACAGAAAAGTGGTATTTTTCCTCTAGTGAGCCATTCTGGCGAGAAGGGCACTCGTCCCGAGATATATATATATATATATATATATATATATATATATATATATATTTTTTTTTTTGTTTGAGAGTAATGCAAAATTTTTAAATGTATATTTGATGGGTTTTGGGTTCGACGAGCGCAACGAGCAGCAGGACAACCAGTTGGATCTGGGATGGGGGCAGCGAGTGGATCGGCATAAAATACCATTGCGTACTTCAAAGGGCCTTCGGCACTTATTAATAACAATGCTGGCAGCAGGCAGCAGTCAGAATGCTGCAAGCTGCATGTTGCCAGTCGCCGGTTGCATGTTGCGCAATGCGCGTACTCAAAAAAGTCTATAATTAATGGCAAAAAGCAATTTAAATGCAAATAATACACATGAGTGGCAGATTTACTTGGCAACTGACACACACACACACACAGACTCAGTTAAACCTGCTAATTATACTGCAGTGACACCTACAAATATATATATATATATATAGATATATATATTTATATGTATGTATATGTATGTATGTCTGTCTGCAGAGTGCATTTCTATAACTGCATCTACCGCATCTTTCATTGCTGCCAAGTGGTAAACAATTGCTGCTTAATTTGTTTGTCAACGCTGACAAAATGGCAGCCCTTGGAGCAAATGAGATAGATCGAGATGCACAAAAGAGACGCCAACTGAATGAGAGAGAGGGAGAGGGAGACAAGTAAAGTCGCGACTTGGCTACGTGCTGTTGCATCCCAACTGGGAAGTGACTCCATAAACACGTCTAAAAGCAACAGCAACAACAACAACAACAATTGTTATGCGACTCACGGGAGGAATTAATGCTGCCAAAATACGCCGGCTGCTCTCATTTTTGCTGTGTCGCAGCGACACGTTCCCCAAACAGTTACAACAACAATGACAACAACAACAACAACAACAACAAGGAGACCTGGGCAGCAGCCCGGGCACAAAGTGCTTAAAAGAAGTTGCTGCCGAGATTTAGCCACAAACTTGCCAACTTTAATGCAAGGGAAACATGTTGTCTGTCTGCGGCATAGACAGCATCCCCTGCCGCACCCCTTGCCCCAGACACGGTTTCTCGGTTTTTCCCTTTTTAATTTTGAGAGAACGCAGCAGAAAAATAAGCAGCGAAGCTGAGACACAGTTTCCCCCAAACCCAAACCAAAAACCAAAAACCAGAATCCAACTCGCCATTGTAATAATAATAGCAATATGTAAGCCTTGGCCAAAACAAGTGCGGCAATGTCACAGCAAGATTCTTGGCCTCGAGCATGGCAATAAGAAAATACATATATATATATATGTGTATATATGTGTGCACTTCATATGTCTGTTCGATTTAGTTCATGTGCATGTTTATTAGACTGCTCCATTCGAACAAAATCTAAGCTGAAACTTTTTTAATTATGTATTTCACTTATATTGCGCATTATTTATACTCTGCATAAAACTTGTAATTTAAATGCCCATTTCAGAGTCTAAAGAAAATATTTATAAAAAAATATATTGCATAAAATGCATAATTTGAAGTTAAAGTTAAGTTTTCATTTTTATTTTACTAAAGATAAGAAAGATGTGGTTACAGCAATATTACAGAGTATCAAGCAGTCGAGTAGCCATCGGTGGATTATTGAATAACATCATTGCTTACCGTTGTTTTTATTATTGTTGCCCAAAGCTTAAAGTTGGCACAGCAGCCTATAGAAAAGCTTTTGTAATAATAGTGGGCGAGAGGTGGGGAAGGGGGGGGGGGGCTTATGATGCTCAATGCTTGTTATTGTGTATTTTGTTGTTGTTGTGCTTTCTACTCCGGAATAAAGCACAATGAGAATGTCAGCAGGCGGCTAAAGTCGTTGAAAGTAGGATATATATTAAATCGACATCAGCGTTAAAGTGCTGCCCAGCTTATCCATATTTGAATTAGGAACTGTTGGTGATTATGATCTTATTGACATAATATAATGTCCCCTTAACTACTTCACTATTTACAGCTGATTGGCTCTCGGTTTCAATCCGAGCTTAAGTTAAGCGGGCAATTTATGTTCGGAATTTGCAAGGCGATTATAAATATGAATATATATATTTAACACATTTGGTTGGCATTTGCCGTTTGCCAGAAACGGTCAGCGAAAGATGACAAATCAAGGAGCAATGGTGTTGCAACTGCAACAGCAACTGCAACTGCAACGGCAACGGCAACGATAACTGCAATGGTTCAATTTGATTTGTGATTTGTGATCCAGCAGTAGCACAAGCGTCTGGCAACCAGGATGCGCCACTTAATCCCTGTCTAAATGTGCATTCCCCCCCCCCCCCCCAGCCCATTCTCTTTCGCTCTCTCTCTCTCTGTTCTCTGTCTCATCTGTCGGTTTTCTCTGTTTTTCAGGCGTGCGACTTGGCGAGGGCGCCGGCAGCAGCTCGATAGCCGCATCGAATGTGCCATGCCCACCGGAAATGTTTCGCTGCAACAACGGTAAATGCATAACATCGCATTGGGTGTGCAATTATCAGAAGGACTGTGACGATGGCGAGGATGAGATGCAATCGTGCCGTAAGTATACCCACCCAAAACCTCCATCTCCGTGCTGCCAAACGCATCAATGCCAATGTGTATCCATCCTTCGATTCCAGCGCCACCGGAATGCGAGACCCCCCAACTGAACTGCGGCCAATATGTCTTCAATAAGACGTACTGCATCCCACCACATTATCGCTGCGATATGATCGAGGACTGTCAGGACAAGTCAGACGAGGCGCAGTGCAGTAAGTATTTTCCACATTTTTATACAAATCATCGCACTCAGCAAACAAAAGTGATGCCAAAATTTGGGCTTACCCATCATTTACTACTTTCGTAATATTTGCGATAAACAGTTTGCAATCGATTTAGCTCTTTTATTTATCGATATATTTACTATTCAGTAATGAAGAAAGATATTAAGAAATTAAATTACATTTACCCCCATTCTAAAATCAATAAAAATCTTTTTAATCCTTGAAATAGTTTCCTTGATTATAGTACTTCAAAAGTAATGTGCTAAATTTAAGAAGTAATTTTCAATAGTATTTTTCTAAGTGCCTAATCTGAATACTCAATTTTTCACCCTTGTCAGTTTTATCTGCGCTTGATTTCAATGCAAATTTGCTGACTAAGCAAATATGTACGTACGAGTATTTCTTGCAGTGTAGCAGCAGCAGCAGCAGCAGCATCGTCTGCCACACCCACAACGAGTACATTCAATTTCAGTTCATCCACCAACTCATCCGCCTCCTCAACTAAATTCTCAGTTCATTTCGAGTTTGGTTTTTGGTTCAGCTCTGGCTTCTGTATGTGGACCAACAATTTGCTTAGCAAAATGTTTACATTTTATTATACCAATTTTATTTATGCAAATTTTGCCAAATTCACATACACACACACACACACACACACACACACACACACGCATGCACGCAGACTAACCACATTTTGTTGGTTGTTGGCATTTGGCAATCGCAAAACACCTCCTCGTCCCCTCGGACCACTCCTCGGGAATTGGGGATGGGCAAGCAAAGTGAGTGTGTAACCAAAGGTGCGCAGAGCAAAGCTAAAATCATTTTGGCTATGCTTATGAGTACAAACAAAATAAGCCAGGGGCAGCTCACAAGGGCGGAAAGTGCGGACTATGTAAAAAAAAAAAAAAAAATGGGTGAGAGATTGGAGGATTGTGGGAAATAGTAAGTAGCCATTTTGGATGACTACTCAACACAGTATGCCCAACAAAGCAGACGATTTAAGCATTCCTCTCAAACTAAACGTTTCTGCCATGAATTCATCATTTTAGCCCAAAACAAAACAAACGAAAGCAAATGGGAATTTCCTAGCCATATTAGTTTTGTTTACAAGGTTTTTGAATACAACATAGACGAAGACCAATTTCACAATCGATGATTTTGCATTTGTGTGTGTGTGTGTAAGACTGTGTGTAAACTGTTGTCAAAGTTCCTCTCTACACACACACAATTATTAGTTATAATAATCAAGGCAATACAAGAGGTCGAAGCTAATCCTTGATTTTTTTTTTGTTGTTGTCAATATTTAAGATTGAAACATTAAAGGCGCATTCAATATTTAATTGGAAGTATATGAATATATTTTGCTGAAAAGCGTTCTCCATTTTTGGAGTGCTTGCTTGGCTTGAATGAGCCTTTCATGGGTTGTGGGTTGCACCTTGTTGCCCGACTCTTGGCTGCATCTCCGGAAACTTTAAAGTGGATAGCAAAACTCCAGCCTGGCCGACAATGTGCGGCATATTTTGATTAAAACTTTGGCCCACACAAGCAGACAGACAGAGAAAGTCAGTCAGAGAGAGAGAGAGGGAGAGAGAGAGAGAAGTGACTGGCAAAGGGCAGCTGCATTTATTGCTTGTTATTTAAGATTTATATATTTGAATATCTTTGAGCGACCAATTCCTAAGTACTCCGTAGCCCTTACAACTTTGCTTAAGCTTTGACTGGCGCTCGACAAACGCGCACAACTTTGTCCTCGATGTGCCGAGTCCTTGTCCACCTCCTGTCTGCAACGGGGCCCGGTTCAAGCTCCTTGTTGCTCCTCCTGTTCCAGTTGTTGTTGTTGTTGTTGTTACTGCTGTTGCTGTTGCTGCTGTTGCTGTTGCTGTTGCTGCTGTTGCTGTTGTTGTTGTTTTGGCTGCTGCAAGCTGGGCAATTTGTTGGAAAGCAGCACTTCTCTTTTTGGCTGGCGCAAGATCAAGTTTCAAATTCATTTTAATTTAATAAGACACGAGCAAAACTCTTCCTGTTAGCAGCTTTCTCCTTTGAATGCCCTAAACCAGAGTTGATGGCCAGCATCAATCTAGGCAATTTTCCCATGAAAATGCGCTCCATATATATATTCAACATTTTGTAGAAGCATCCATTGTTATTAATGACAAATTATCGCCAATAAATCATCTGATCCTGTCATCATTTTTACTCAAGCAAATAATCCTGTTTAGATTTGTTTACTAAATTTTACATAGACCTATAAATTTTTTTTTCTTTTCAATATTTTAAATAATCAATTTATTATTATATTTTATTTATATATATATTTCTATTTGTATAAATAAATCTCAATATAAAGGCATCAAATGTTCGACTAGACTTGCACATTTATTATAATTCTCAATCCGTTGCTTTCAGTCTCTCGCCGCCTTTCTCTCTCTCTCGCTCTCTCTCTCTCTCTGGCTTTGTCTCTCTGTTTCTGTCTTTCTTTGCGTCTGTCTATTTTTGCGCTTACAATAATTTATCGCGCTTAAATTGTGACAAAATGTTCGCTCTTATTGCGTTCTTAACAAATTTATTTTGCGTACGTGTCAACGCGTCGTCTCGCAAGAAACGTCCTTTTCCCCTCCCTTCAGCAAATTGTCTGCTTTCAATCTCTCTCTCTCTCTCGCTCTCTCTCTCTCTCTCTCTGTGTGTGTGCTTATGTGCGGGTGTCGTCTGCATCGTCATTGCCATTGCCATTTCCATATCCATTTCCATCTGCGTCTCCACTTGCGGGCGCCTTTGTTTGTTTAATTTATGGCTTATAAATATTAAAGCGAGCTTATTTCAACTATTTAATTACTTGAGGTGTGCGTTAAGTTGTGTTTGTTTCGCTTGATGGGCGTACCATCTGGAAATTAATGAGAGCTTTTCTCGGTCTCTGCTTTGCATGCCACACCACACCGCACCGCACGCCACACGCCACACGCCACAGACACAAACAGAGATGCCACTTAAACCTGGCCAACCATCCCAAGCTAAGCCACCGGCAAACTAATAGTTTAACAACAGTACAAAAAAAAAATACTTGCTTGCGGGTCAAAGTTGGCTGCAGCTGCCGAGTTACAGCAATGAGTGTTTAATTAAATGTCCTTATGCAAAACCACCCAAAGCAATGTCTGGCGTGTTGCCACTCGTCGGTGTGTGGGTGTGTGGGGGGGGGGGGGTGGTGGGAGTTGAGCGAGGTGTTCGGCGGCAGGGTATTTTTTGGGCTTAAGTAGTTACTCGACACGCAAGTGCTTTGCTGCCTCAACGCTGCTGAGTCAATAAAGAAGAACAGTTTAACAACTCAAAGTGCTTCAGCATCTTTGCATACCGCTTCCTCTCTACCACCCAACCACCCCCCCCCCCATCCCCAACCCAGCCATACTCCTCCTTACAGGTGTAGCGCATACACAGTAAAAAGCTTTGCTTTAAATTAAAAACAAAATTCTCAGTTTCACATAGAAATTTCGACAGAAATGTGTGGCAAAAGATGAAAGAACTCTTAATTTGAATATTTCGTGCGAATTTTTGTATAATTCAATTAGCACTGAAATTGAATTATTCTTTTGCCCCAAAAAATGCGAAGATGCTACTTATTGATTCAAACCTTAGCTAGGTGCAGAAGAAATAAATATCCAAGGAAATGTAATAGAAATGATCAATTTCTTGCTGTGCATTTGAAAGGTGAACGATGCCAAATGCCTAGGAATGACCAATTGCCGGTGGGGACACAACGAGAAGCAATAAGAAGTGTTGCCAAATGTACGAAGCGTAAAAGAAGGATCAAGGAGATTGCAGATGGCCATTACCTGACTGAGAAAGTGCGAGTCAAGTTGAGTTCCTCTGCTGAAATGCCCCACTACACTTTCACTAAATGCTGCTGCCTCGCCTCAGCCCGTTGCCCGTTGCCCGTTGGCCGTTGGCCGTTTTACCGCCAAACTGTTGTAAACTGTCGTTGAACCCGTTGGAAGTTGGCAACGACTGACGTTTATTTGACTGCAGCTGTCAGAGCAGTTAGACGTGCAGAAAAGCTGTAAACTATGGCTCACGGGCTCCAGCTAGACACTGGACGCTGGGCGCTGGACACGTGGGTGGTGTTGGTGTTGGTGTTGCTGATGTTGCAGCACTGACTGAGTTGTTGGTTGGGTTGGATTGGGCGGTGGCTTCCAACAACTTGTCGCGCGTAATTACACAAGCCAAGCCAAGCCAAGCCAGCGCTCCAATATAAACACGCATAAAAGTCTCGAGTCTCGCACTGCGAATCGTTGGCCTGCAATAAACGTTAATGCACAGCACTGCCCCCCCCCCCTCCCCCCTCTCCCACTTACCAATTAGAAAGTGTCGCATGCCACACTCAGAGAAAATGGCAATACTCAAATTCGGTTTTTAGCATCATTTTTGAGTTTGATTTAAGAACTTGAAACACTTTGTCAGTGTCGCAATTTCTCAAGTTTTTTTTTTATAAGCCAAACCAGCTGCTTTGAATAGTCATTAGATATGGATTAGGTGATTGTACGATTTTGAGTTCATAACTCAAGATGGTATTTTTTTTTTTTTTTTTTTTGAGTGTGCAAGTTTAGTTAGAGATGTGAGGAGCAGGAGCAGGAGCAGGAGCAGGAGCAGGAGCTGGAGCAGGAGCAGGAGCTGGAGCAGGAGCAGGAGCAGGAGCATTGTGTACTTCAAAATTCACTGCTGTCCGTTCGCCGTTGTGTTTATAAGAGTGGCAACTACAATGCGCCCTCGCAGCCCGTTAAAGTTTTGCGTCAAACTTTGTGCGAACTGTGAAATGTGAAAAATGTGGCAGCCGAGTTGAGTCTGGAGGAACTCAACTCAGTCCCCCCAAGCCCCATGCAAGCAAGGAGAAGGCAGTCTCTCAGTCTCTCAGTCTCTCAGTCCAACATTCAACATTCAACATTTTTATGACCTTACACAAAAGTTGCAACCAAGTGCTGCTGCCACCCAACCCAACCGAACCCAGCCACCCACTCGTTTGTCATTATGATTTGTTTTTAATGTAATGCAACAGCAGCGCCAACGAATTTGCAACAAATTGTGCGCGTTAATCTTGTCAATGGCCAAAACACCCAACTCCCAAATTCCCAGTTGCACCAGCAGCAAATTGTGGTTCCACTGCTGCAACAATGGATCAGCAGCAAAAGCAAAAAGCTGCTCAAGCATTCAATTTCACTTCTTTAAGTGCAGTCCAAATTAGTGGCAATAGCGGTAAATAAAAAAAAATTATACGCGATTTTGACTCCATAAACTCAACTATAAAAATCAATCTGAAAAATAGACAACTTTTGCAACTTTTTATTAGAAAACTGTTGAAATGCTTGAAAACTCGCTGATTTTTAGAAGAAAAAAATAAAACTTTTCTTATATTTCAGAAACATTTATTAACATTTTCTGGTTGGGTTCTAAATTGTAATTACGTTGACTTTAAAGGTCGACTAGCTACCTGGAAGTATTTTCAAATGAAATAAAATAAACTTTATAACCTATTTGAAAGGTTTTTAAATGTGCAAATTTAAAAATACTAAATTAATAAATATTATAAGTAACAAAAAAAGATAATGTGTACTTACAAGAAAAAAAAATTTAATATTAAATTAAGATGGGAAAACCCCGATATTTTTAGAAATATACTGCAGAATGCAGTTTTTTTTAAATTCGGATTTTTGTTTTGACTTTTAATGTAAACATAAATTTTATGCGTTCATTTCTTAAGTTGAAATGATTCAAGTACATCTAAGATAAATAAATAAATATATAGGATAGAGATTTGAAAGAAACTGTTTGTTATTTGTTTATCTCCCTTTCGAAATCATACATATATTTTACGAGTATTTTAAATCGAAGTCGAAGAATTTGCTTGTGAGAGATGCTCTAATAAGAATTCGACTGTAAATTAAATAAATCTATATAGATGATATATTTATATGAATCTCCAAAAACTAACTAATGAAAGCAGCGAAATTCTGTGGCATTGATTAGAAAGTATGAATTTAATCAACTTCATATTATCTGCAAGAGTAGTTAATCTTTGGAAAACAATTAGGAAAAGTTCGCTTACATTTTATGCAGGACGCAGGACGCAGGATGCTGAGGGTAAGCTTTGCCTCAGAAGGCGTCTCGGTGAAGTTGGACTAGGTGTTCGCATTATTAAAGGGGATTTGTTAATAGGGGAAAAGGGAGTAGTGGAGGGATGTAGTGACAAGAGTTCTGGCTACCTGCACTTACACACAAACACACACACACACAGGCAAACACACACAAACACACGCAGAGCAGACACATTTTATTGTTGCTGGCATAAAAGTTTGCGCTGCCTGGGAATATTTATACAACTTGTCTTGTTTAACTTGCACTAATTAAGTTTGCTCTGCTACACTTGGCTCTCCCGCTGCGCAGTTAATGTGAACCAGCAGCTACAACAGCAGCAACAGCAAAAGCAACAGCAACAAAGACAACAGCAACAAAGACAACAACAACAACAACAACAAAAACACAACTGAGAAACACAACATTCGGAGGGGGGGGGGGGGGTCAGTAAAAAACCTTTGTAAAGTTTATTATGCCTATGCCAAAAGTAACTTGAAAGTGGCATAGATCATCATATCTCCCACCCACTCTTTGTGCAACTGTGACCCCAGCAGCCAGCAGCCAGCACATTTCACATTTCACAATTCACATTCGCTTAAAGCCTTAATCGAGCAGCAGCTCTAAGATCTGGCCATTTAAAGTCCACCACTTTCGCTGAGCAATGGCCACCTCTTTCTTGTAGCCAGCTTGATGGACTGTGTGCCCCGCCCCGCCTTGTCTCGCCTAGCCTCGAGTCGACTCATTCTGCTTGTCCCAGTGCTGCAACCAACTACTCGATAATTTATAGCACTTTGCCTGCCAACATACAACTCAAGTCCACAATGCAAGTGGGGCGGGGTGGGCGCTGCGGAGAGTGGCAACGCTTAGGGGACAGGCACAGCCGGGCGGACGGGCGGCCGGCCGGCTAGAGCGGAACAAACGCTGTCCGGACTCTGGCATCGAGACGGACTATCACGCCAGACATTGCTATAGCCCTATGCGTGCCCAAGAGTGTATTCCATATGTATACACTGAAAAAAAAAACAACAAAAAAAATAGTAAACAAGAATACACTTATATTTTCAAGAGCAGCCTAACGAAAACAAAAAATATATGCTTTAAAGCAAAAAAGAATAATTTTGATCAAATTGAAACGTAAATCAATAATATATAAATCGAAAAACGTAATTATGTTTGGAGAAACAAAGATTTCTTTTATACACATAAATATATATGTATGTAAATAATGTATTTATATATATATATATATATGTATGTATATATATTGTAAGTAAACTTATTGTTCCTCCTCTAAGAACTAAATGTATTTCATGTTTTTGTTCTTCTGAATTGCAAAACTATCTTAATTGCACAGTGCATGTGAGTGTGCATGTGAGTGTGCATGTGTGTGCGAGTGTGTGGGTGAATGGGTGTATGGGTGTATGGTTTTGACAGGGGTCGCTATAGCTTGATGTTTTGCCAACTAGACAACGCCAGTGCTCCAATGTCTGGCATCAAAATTTAATGTCTTTGCCAGCAATAGTTGAGTGCATGTATTTTGCAGTCATTTTTAAATTACCAGCAGCCCTGCGGTGAGATTTCAATCAACTCTCTTGCGGCATTCACAGACGACACACAGTCCTGTGTGTGTGTGTGTGTGTGTGTGTGTGGGCGATTATTTAAACAAGAGCTTTGAACGGACACAGCGGGAAATGGGAGGTTTTTATAATTTGCTTCAGGTCTATTACCAATGGCTGTGCGTCAAAATTTTCTTAGATCTGTGTGCCGAAATATTGCCCTTAAGGCGGCGGAACAAGCACGTCATACGCTCAATCAGCAGGTTTGCCTTTGAAGTGGGAGAGCTCTAACAACACACAACTTGCAACGTGCAACGTGCCACTGACAACTGGCAACTGGCAACTGGCAACTGGCAACTGGCACTCGCCAGCGTGTTGACACAATGTAAATTTAATTAATTTGCCTTTGTTAAACACTCAACTGGCTCCACTGACTCTAAACTGACAATGCAATCCAATAACAAGCATCAACGTCATTACATATCTCACCTCGGGACATGTCATCTCTGTGTGGAGCTTCATATTGGCTAGTTGCTCTATAATTAAGTGTAAGCAGCAAAAACCCGATCCAATCACCTAATCAGCCCAAACCAATCAGACACACACACACTTCATTTGTGTGACAGCCAAAGACTAACCAGTCGAAGACAACTATTGGCAATGAAGACTGTAGAAACCATGGTCAAAACGATTGCAATTTATGTTAACCAATGGCCAATTTAGTCCAACTGTTTTAATGTAAACCAGTTCCTGAGATTAAAGATTTTGTAACAAAAAAAAAAAAAAACAACTAATAAATTACGAGCCATCTTTTTATACGTAACTTTTGAGTGTTTGCCAGAAAATGATTCAATTTGACCCACAGTGGAAGCACGAATGTGAATGGAGCAAAAGGATTTTCATCCTTAGAGAAATTTGATTTGATTCCATTTTACTAATTGCGAAAATCGTTTTGTGTCTTTATCTTTATATTGTGCACAGTAATTAAATTGGTAGCTCGACTTTATTCTTCTCTTTGCTGTTTATCTAACGGTTTCTGTTTTTTTTTTATTAACTTCCTTTTTTTTTTTTTTTGACAGCTTATCGCAAATGCCAACATTCGGACGTCTTTTGCAATGCTGCGAACGGTGCTGCGCCGGCTGAGGGCCGTTTGATTGGACCGTGTGTGCCCAAGGAGAAGCGATGCGATGGCTACCTGGACTGTCGCACCGGTCGCGACGAGGATGGCTGCAACGGCGTCGCCTGTCGCCTGGATCAATTCCGCTGCGCCAACGGACACAAATGCATTGATGCGGCGCTGAAGTGCAACCATCGCAACGACTGCGGCGACAACTCGGATGAGCAGGGATGCAGTGAGTACAAAATGGCTGAGATTGGCAATTGTTCAAGCTATAAATCGCCTAACATGCTCTATGCTACTTTCCGCCACCCTCTATAGACTTTTCCCCCTGCCATCATGCGCAGTTCCGCTGCACGAATGCGCTCTGCATTCCGTACAACTTCCACTGCGATGGCTACCACGACTGCGCCGATGAGAGCGACGAGGCCAACTGCACGGCCATCGCCTGTCCCGATAACAAGTTCCTCTGCCCACGTGGCGGCATCAATGGTGCACCCAAGTGCATCCTCAAATCCCAACTGTGCGACGGCAAGCGCGATTGCGAGGATGGCAGCGACGAGGAGACGGCCTGTTGTAAGTGTTCTCCTTTCCTCATCACTCCCTCATCATCCATTTTTAAGCAATCCACATTGGTTTCACATAAGGATGCCAATTAATACAATAAATTAAAACAGTTTTTCCTCATTATTTCTTATAATCTTTGTGATTTTAAATAACATTTCCACGTTGAAGATTGATTTTAAACGCATTTTGAAATTAAGTAAATTTCAGTAAAATAAATCTATTAAAGTACATTTTATTTTATTATTCATTTACATTTTTTTTTTAATTATTTGAAAACGATTAATTTTAATTGGCAATATTTTATTATATAATAAAATGTTTAAGTGTTAATTTTTTGCCATTTTTTTATTTAATTCAATTGAATGCCAAATTTTATTTAATATTTAAATCAGCAACAATTAAATGATCGATATCATTTTGAGGATTAATATAAAATATTATTTATAAACGTAAATAAACTCAAAGAAAATGAGGGATTTTTTATTTAATTCAATTGAATGTCAAATTTTATTTATTATTTAAATCAGCAACAATTAAGGGATCGGAATCATTATAAGTTTCATTATACAATTGCTTATTTAATTATTCTTTCGTCATTTAATCAACTTAATCCGATGATTTTAATGATGATTTTAGAGATTTACTAAACAACTTTAAAGCAAAAATGTAAAAATTGAGAAAAATTATTATTATTGCTTCAAACAATTATTAATTCGTAAACTGGAGGAGTTAATCTATTTTTTTTTTTTAGCAATTATTTGGGAATAGTTTTTTTTATGTTTATGTTTTTTTTTTTGCAGCCATCGCCTCCTGTCCGGCGCTGAGCTGCGAGTTCAAATGTGGCCCCTCACTGACTGGCGGCGTCTGCTATTGCCGACCCGGACAGAGTCTGTCGGCGGACAATCGCACCTGCACGGATCTGGATGAGTGTGCCGAGTGGGGCCACTGCGATCAGCTGTGCACAAACACGCCCGGCAGTTATACGTGCCAGTGCGCCCAGGGCTATACGATAGTCAACAAGTCCAAGTGCATTGTACCCGTGAGCAATCTGCAGCTAATATTCGCCCATGATCGGGCCATCATGCGGATGTTTGAGCACGGCAGCGAGCCCAAGGTGCTGGCCAATGCGACCGCCGCCGCTGGCGTTGCGTTCCATTATGCCCGGAACACGCTTTATTGGTCGGACATTAAGACACGAAAGGTGCAATCGCTGCCATTGGATGTGCTTAACAGCGCTGTGGCGCCGCTGGATCAGACGCTGCCCGGCACCTGGGCACCGGTTGCCTTGGCTGTCGATTGGGTGGGTGACAAGATCTATGTAGCTGACTTGGTTGGTCAGAAAATCGATGTGTTTGAGCTGAGCGGACATTGGCATGCCGTTGTCCTTGGCTCCAATCTGACCAGTCCCGCTGATTTGGCATTGGATCCAACCGCTGGCCTCATGTTTGTCGCCGATGGCGGCCAAGTGCTGCGCGCCCACATGGATGGCACCCATGCCCGTTCCATTGTATCGGAGGCGGCTTACAAGGCAAGCGGCGTCACTGTCGACATTATTGCGAAGCGTGTCTTCTGGTGTGACTCCCTGCTGGACTACATCGAGTCCGTTGACTATGAGGGTGGAAAGCGAGTGATGGTGCTGCGGGGTCAACAGGTGCCGAGTCCATCGCGCCTGGCGCTGTTCGAGAATCGCATCTACTGGACCGATGCCACCAAGCAGGGCATCATGTCCGTCGACAAGTACGAGGGTCCCAGCTCCATTCAGGTGACCTACAAGGCCAAGGACATACGTGAACCAAAGGGCATCATAGCGGTACATGCGCTCAGTCAGCCGCATGTCTCGAATCCTTGCGGCTCCAACAACGGCGGCTGCAACCACATGTGCATTGTGACGGCCGTCAAGGGAGCACCGACGGGACTTGGGTTCCGTTGTGCCTGCCACACCGGCTACCAATTGCAGACGGATCTGAAGAACTGTAAACTGGTGCGCGAGTTCCTCATGTATTCGCAGCAGCGTTTCATCAAGGGCAAAGTCCTGGAACCGGTCATTGAGGGCTTCAGCGATGCGATCCTTCCCGTTGTCTCGCGACGCGCTCGCTTTGTGGGCCTCGACTTTGATGCACGCGATGAATTCATTTACTACTCGGATGTGCTGCAGGATGTCATCTATCGGGTGCATCGCAACGGCACCGGTCGCGAAATTGTACTCGCCTCACAGAATGAGGGCGTTGAGGGCCTCGCTGTCGATTGGGCCTCCAAGAATCTGTACTACATCGACTCACGCAAGGGCACACTGAATGTGCTTTCCACCCGCAATGTGACGCATCGCCGCACATTGCTCAAGAATCTGAAGCGTCCGCGCGCCATTGTTGTGCATCCGAATCGTGGCTATATATTCTTCTCCGAATGGGATCGTCCGGCGAATATAACGCGTGCAAATACCGACGGCACTGGCCTTTTGGTATTCCGCAACGTAACGCTCGGCTGGCCCAATGGTCTCTCCATCGACTTCAAGGAGGATCGTGTCTACTGGTGCGATGCTCTGCTAGACCATGTACAACATGCCAATCTCGATGGCACGGACATCAAGACGGTTAACTCTCGCCTCGTCCGTCATCCGTTCTCCATTGTGATACACAACGATTGGATGTACATCACCGATTGGCGACTCGATGCCATCATCCGGCTGCACAAGCTGACCGGCGAGCAGGAGGAGATGATGGTGCGCGAACCGCAAACGAATCGTTTGTACGGTGTCAAAGTCTATAGCCGAGATGTGCAGCGCATAGCTGAGACCCAGCCATGCCACCTCTACAATGGTGGCTGCCAGAAGATCTGCTTTGCCGTACCGATCTCCCAGAATGCCAGCGAAGTGACGACGACAACTGGGACGACTGTGAGCCGTTTGCAATCGCGTTGCTCCTGTCCGTATGGGGAACGATTGGCCGAGGATCAGATCAGCTGTATTCCCGATCCCAGTGCCGAGCCACCCGTTCAGCCCTGCCCCAATTTATGGGACTTCACCTGCAACAATCAGCGTTGCATACCCAAATCCTGGGTCTGTGACGGCGACGATGACTGCCTGGATAACAGCGACGAGGAGCAAAATTGCACAAGTAAGTAACAAATATTTGAATTATTTCATTGAATATATTCCTGAAATCGGTAACATTTTCCGTATTTTCTCTTTTTTGAGTAAAATATAAAAATAAACAACAAGAAATGGAAAATGTTGTAGAAATTAATAAATTATTGTTAAAAATGAAGCCTGTTGTGGAAAAAAGCATTCCCTTACGCGGGGAATGCCTGGATAAAAAAATATAACTGAGTCCCACAATGGTTCTGTACTCAATCAAAGTTTATTCAAGACTGTCAATTAACATTATAATTATCGATTAGAAATACATAGTATAATTAATTGGACAACCAATTTGTATATTATTCATTGATAGAACCGACGTGCGGCTCAAATGAGTTCCAGTGCAAGTCGGGTCGCTGCATTCCGCTGAACTTCCGGTGCGACCAGGAGAACGACTGCGGCGACAACTCGGATGAGGTGGACTGCGGCAATGTGACGTGTGCGACATCCCAGTTTGCCTGTGAGAACGGTCGCTGCATTCCCAGCATGTGGAAGTGCGACAGTGAGAACGATTGCGGGGACAGCAGCGATGAGGGTGACTTCTGTGCGGAGAAGACCTGTGCATATTTCCAGTTCACGTGCCCAAGGACGGGTCATTGTATACCGCAGAGTTGGGTGTGCGACGGCGATGACGATTGCTTCGATAGGCAGGATGAGAAGGACTGTCCACCGATTAGCTGCTTGGCCAATCAGTTCAAGTGCGCCGATCTGCGGCAGTGTGTCGAGGAGTCCTACAAATGCGATGGCATACCCGATTGCAACGATGGCAGCGATGAGCTTGGCTGTCCCTCGATGGGTCCCAATCAGTGCAATTTGGAAAAGCATTTCCGATGCAAATCGACTGGTTTCTGCATACCGATTGCTTGGCACTGTGATGGCTCTAATGACTGCTCGGATCACTCGGACGAGGAGGATTGCGGTCAGATCACCTGTGCCCAGAACTTCTTCAAGTGCAACAACACAATCTGTGTCTTCAAGGCGTACATCTGCGATGGCAAGGACGATTGTGGTGACAACTCCGACGAGGGTACGGAGCATGCATGTGTGCCGCCACCCTTCAAGTGTCCACATGGCCAGTGGCAGTGCCCGGGCGTTGCCGAACGCTGCGTGAACATAACCTCTGTTTGTGACGATACGCTGGACTGTCCCAATGGCGCCGATGAGGGTGAGGGCTGTGATCTGGCTGAGTGTGAACATCAGACGGGTCAGTGCTCCAGTTTTTGCCAGAAGACGCCAGGCGGTGCGCTCTGTGTGTGTCCACCGGGCTCAGAGATTGGCCCAGATGGTTTCACCTGCGTCGATACCAATGAATGCGATCCACCTGGTCTCTGCTCGCAGGAATGCACGAACACAAAAGGCTCCTATTTCTGCTCCTGCACTCCCGGCTATGTGCTCGGACCCAATAAGCATACCTGCAAGGCTGTCAATCATACGGCTGCCTTCCTGATCATCTCGAATAGGCATTCGATACTGGTCGCTGATCTAAAGGAGCAGGGACTGGAGCGTGTGCCCATCATTGTGGAGAATGTGGTGGCGACCGCTTCGAATATGCACACGGGCACCATTTTCTGGAGCGACATGAAACTGAAGAAGATATCGCGTCTGGATCATGGCATGGAACCACAGGAGATTATCAACACCGGCCTGGATTTGGTCGAGGGTCTGGCCTACGATTGGATTGCCAAGAATCTCTATTGGCTGGACAGCAAACTGAACACGATTGAGGTGTCCGCCGAGAACGGGTCCAATCGCTTGGTGCTCGTCCGAGAGAATATAACACAGCCGCGTGGCATGTGCATTGATCCCAGTCCCGATGCGCGCTTCATTTTCTGGACAGACTGGGGCGAGAATCCGCGCGTCGAAAGGATCGGCATGGATGGCACCATGCGCAAGACCATCATCAATACGAAGATCTACTGGCCCAATGGCCTGACACTGGATATTGCGACGAAGCGCGTCTACTTTGCCGACTCCAAGCTGGACTTTATCGACTTCTGCTACTACAACGGAACTGGGCGTCAGCAGGTGCTGGCCAGCAGCCATTATCTATTGCATCCGCACTCGCTGTCCCTATTCGAGGACACACTTTACTGGACAGATCGTCAGCTAAACCGAGTGCTGTCTGCAAATAAGTTCCGTGGCAAGAACCAGACCGTTGTCTCCCATCTAATTAGCCAGCCGCTGTCGATACACGTGCATCACGCCTCTCTGCAGCCGATGTATCCGAATCCTTGTGCCCAGGCCCGCTGTCAGCATCTGTGCCTGCTTAGTCCGAGTGCCAGCGAGGGCTACACATGCAAATGCAAGCCAGGCTATCGACTGCTCAGCGAGGGTCGGTGTATCGAGGAAGAGAATCCCTATCTGATGGTTGTTAAGGGCACCCAAATTGTTGACTTACCGCTGAATGGCGGCGATGCCAGAGCCGGTTCCTTGGCGCCCGTTATTGGCATTGAGAGCAGCACTGGCCTGGACTTTGACCGGAAAGGGGAGACTTTGTATTGGGTGCAGGGACGTGAGGACGATGACGAGAATTGCACCATCTTTACGACACCCTACGGCGGCGGCAACAAAACACTCTTCCTGGACATCGATACGGGCATTGTGGGAGCACCGTATACCATCGCATTCGATTGGCTCGGCCGCAACCTGTACATCGGCAATCGGGTGGCCAGCAACATTGAGGCTGTTCGTGTGGATGGCAAGCAAAAGTATCGCACTGTCATCCTGGCGAACGATGGCAGCGAGAACTCTGTGTCCAAGCCCAAGCAACTGGTGCTCGATCCAAGCGAGGGTAAGCTTTTCTGGATTGATGAGGGTGTGCTCGAGGTGCCGGTGAAAATTGCTCGGGTCGATATGAATGGGCAGGATGCGCGTGTATTGCGCAAGGATCTCAAACATCCGGAGAGCATTGCCCTCGACATTGAGAAGAAGATGATCTACTACAGCACCAGCCACTCGGCATCGATCTGTTCGATGGACTACAATGGTGACGATCACACGGTCATACTCAATGAGGACCAGGCCATATCGCGTCCACGTAGCCTGGGTATCCTAGACCATCGCCTCTATTACCTGGACCCGGTGTACGAGAAAATTGTGCGCGTTGATTTGCCGCGAGGTGATAATCCCAAGACAATTGTCGACAACGAGCCGGATTTGCGCAGCATGATGATTTACAAGAAGCGGGCACTCATGCAGCATCCGTGCCAGACGGGCAACGGCGGTTGCAAGCAGCTCTGCATACCGGGAGCTGGTGCATCGCGGACATGCACCTGCGGCATTGGCTACCACAAGGAGAACGAGATCAATTGTGTGGCGTACAAGACATTTGCCGTCGTCTCTCAACTGGACATGATACGCGGCTACAGTCTAACCGATAGCTCGGAAGCAATGGTACCCATCAGCGGACAGGGTCATCACATACTGCATGTGGACGTTATGTTCCGTGATCAGTGGATCTACTGGGCAGAATTCAATCGCGGCTACTGGAACGGCATCTTCCGCTCACGACCCAACGGCACAGATGTGCAGCATGTGGTCAAGGATGGCATTGGTAGCAATGGCATACGGGGCCTGACCATTGACTGGGTTGCCGGCAACATGTACTTCACGAACGTCTATCCGCATGAGAACTATGTGGAGGTCTGCTGGCTGGATGGCAGCAATCGCAAGGTGCTCGTCAAGACAACCAACGATGCGCCGCGTGAGTTGGCCGTTAATCCGATCAGGCGACTCCTCTACTGGATCGACTACGGTCAGCATCCGCGTATTGGCAAAGCGATGCTCGATGGCAGCAAATGGCAGCCGCTGGTCACATCGGGCATCTCGTTGCCACGTGATCTGACCATCGATATGCAGACGCACGACGTATTTTGGGTTGACTCCAAGCTGGACACCATACAGAAGATCTCGTACAATGGCGTCAACCGCAAGGTGATCCGACGGGATCTGCCTAATCCGATGGGCATTGCCATTTTCCGCAACGATGTCTACTGGGTGGATCGCAATCTGATGACTGTGTTCAAAGCATCAAAGCTCTTTGGCAACGATTCCGGGGTGACCCGAGTGCGCACCAATCTGGAAAAGTTGCGCGACATTGCCATCTATGACATTAACAACCAGCCGGCCGATGATAATAATCCCTGCGCTCAACTGGGCAACGGTGGCTGCGACCAGCTCTGCTTCAGTTTCCCACCCGAACCCTCCACGTCGAAGAACTATCGCTGTGATTGCGCCACGGGAAAACTGGGTGCCGATAATCACACATGTGAAACGGTCAATGAGTATTTGGTGTTTGCAACCCGAACGGAGATTCGAGCTGTCAATTTGGATCCGCATTCAACGGAGGTGCCATTCACACCCCTTTCAAATCTGACCAACGTGGTCGGTGTGGACTTTGATTTCGCTGACAATCGCATGTTGTACACCCAGATCCGGCCATGGGCGAAAATTGCCTACACGCAGGCAAACAAGCCAAGCCACACCGATATCACTGTGGTGCTCAACAAGGGCATCAATCCGGAGGGCATTGCGTACGACTGGACACACAACAAGATCTATTGGACGGATAGCTCGAATAACTCGATCTATGCGATGAATCTCCTTGGCACAGAGCTGGTGATGATTGCACGGGTCGAACGACCACGCGCCATTGTCCTCGATCCATGCAATGGCACACTGTTCTTTACGGACTGGGGTCGCTTCGGTACCTCCGGAAAGATATTCCGCACAACGATGGCCGGCTCGCTGAAGCGGGCCATTGTCGATAAGGAGCTGTCACAGCCGAGTGGTCTGGCCATTGACTATGACGAACGGAAGCTTTACTGGACGGATGCGGTGCGCGAGAAGATCGAACGCGCCGATTTAGATGGTCGCAATCGGGAACTGCTTGTTGCGGCAACCATCTATCCGTTTGCGATAACCGTGTTCCGCAATTACATCTACTGGACGGATGTCCAGCTGCGGGGCGTCTATCGGGCCGAAAAGCATACGGGCGCCAATATGGTGGAGATGGTGAAGAGATTGGAGGACTCGCCACGCGATATACGCATCTTCAGCGCCGATCGCCAAAAGTGCAATGTGAATCCGTGTCGCATCAACAATGGCGGATGTGCCCAAAGCTGCCATCCGGCGCCGAACGGCAAAGCCGAATGCAAATGCGATGAGAACTCCAAGGTGGTCAATGAGGGGCGGATGTGTGCGCCCCGAAATAATACGTGCGAGTCGAGCAAGTTCTATTGCCAGAATGGCAAGTGCATATCCAGGATGTGGTCCTGCGATGGTGACGACGATTGCGGCGATAATTCCGATGAGGATCTCAACTATTGTGCGTATCATTCATGCTCGCCAAATGAGTTCCGCTGCAATAACGGTCGCTGCATCTTCAAGTCGTGGAAGTGCGATCACGAGAACGATTGCAAGGATGGCTCCGATGAGCTCAACTGCAGCTATCCGCCATGTGTCGATGGGGAGTTCACCTGCGCAAATGGACGCTGTATTCCGCAGGCGCAGGTCTGCAACGGTGTCAACGATTGCAAGGACAATGCCACATCGGATGAGACGCACGAGCGCTGCCCCATGAACACGACATGTCCACCCAACCATCTCAAGTGCGAGAAGACAAACATCTGCGTCGAACCCTATTGGCTGTGCGATGGCGATAACGATTGCGGCGATAACTCCGACGAGGATCCCCTGCACTGTGGTCAGCGCACATGCCCAACGAACAGCTTCCGCTGCCCGAATCATCGCTGCATTCCGGCCACCTGGTATTGCGATGGCGACGATGATTGCGGCGATGGCGCCGACGAGCCGCCAGATTATTGCAAATCCGAGGGACGCACCTGCTTTGGCGATCTGTTCACCTGCGACAATGGCAACTGCATTCCACGCATCTACATCTGTGATGGCGACAACGATTGCCTGGACAACAGCGACGAGGACAACCGACATCAGTGCAGTGAGTATAACAGTAAGTCATTAACCAAAATCGATTTTAATCGATATCATTGCTCTGCACAGACGATCGGAAATGTGACGAGGAGACTGAGTTTACGTGCGTGGAGAACAAGTCGTGGCAGCGGGCCCAGTGCATACCCAAAAAGTGGATATGCGATGGGGATCCGGATTGTGTTGATGGTGCCGATGAGAATACAACGCTCCACAATTGCGCCACCCAACAGCCATGCGGCGAGGATATGTTCACCTGCGGCAACGGTCGCTGCATCAACAAGGTTAGTTCTCCAATCCCCATTGAAAGCAATAAATCTAATCATGTTTGTATCAGGGCTGGATTTGTGACCATGACAATGATTGCGGCGATGGCACCGATGAGGGCAAGTTCTGCAATTCCAAATACAAGACGTGCTCCCCAATGGAGTTCACCTGCCAGAACTTCAAGTGCATCCGCAATCAGTATCGATGCGATGGCGAAGACGATTGCGGCGATCATTCCGACGAGGTCAACTGCAGGAAGGAGAATGTCACCTGTGCCCAAGGGCAATTTGCGTGCACAAATGGCCAGTGCATCGATTACAGTCTGGTCTGCAACAAGGTGGCCGACTGCACAGATGAATCCGATGAGCCCGCCCACTGCAATGTGGATGAGTGCGCCAAGGTCGAGATCAATCAGTGTGGCCACAAGTGCGTGGACACCCTAACCGGCTACTATTGTGACTGCAACGAGGGCTACAAGTAAGTAGCGACGCCACCTATTCCCATTTATAGTAGATGCATTGACTGAGTTGATTGACTGACTGATGGGATTAGGGCACAGCCAGCGCAGTCGAAGTGGGGCGACTTACTTAGTACTCAGTTTCCAATTGGAATCTTATATGAATCTCATTCTCATTCTCGCTCCCAGGCTCTTGGGCGATGGCAAAGCATGCGCGGATGTGGATGAATGCTTGGAGCAGCCGGGTGCCTGTTCGCAGCACTGCTCGAACACGCCGGGCAGCTTCTACTGTAAGTGCGACGAGACCTACTATGAGCGACAGAACGATGAGCACACCTGCAAGCGCAAGGATAACATTCCGCCCTGGCTGATCTTCACCAACAAGTACTATGTGCGCAACATGTCCGTCGATGGCCATCAATATAACCTGATGCATCAGGATCTGATGAATGTGGTGGCCCTCGACTTTGATATCCAGGAGCAGTATATGTACTTCTGTGATGTGACTGCCAAGACGATATTCCGTGCCAAATACTCGGATGCCAGCGTTGATCTGCCAACGGAACGTGAGGCTGTCATCCGGCATGATTCGCATGGCTTGGAGGGCATCGCGATTGATTGGGTCGGTCGCAAACTCTACTGGCTGGACAGGCACTCAAAGAATCTGGACGTTTCCGAACTGGATGGCACCAAGCGCAAAACCCTGCGCAGTGGCGTCGTTGATCCCCGCGCCATTGTTGTGCATCCGGGCATTGGTTACTTGTACTTCACATCCTGGCATCTGCAGGCCTACATCGCCAAAATGGGCATGGATGGTTCGAACTTTACGCGCATTCTTAACTGGAATGATGGGATCGCATGGCCAAATGCTTTATCCATTGACTACTTCACGGATCGCATCTATTGGGCCGATGCACATTTGGATTACATTGCGTACACGGATCTGGAGGGACGTCATCGTCACGTTGTCCTGTCTGGCAACAGTGTGCCGCATGTGTTTGCCCTGAGCCTGTTCGATGACTTCATCTACTGGAGCGATTGGAATCTCAAGGCAATTGTGCGCGCCAATAAGTTCCATGGTGCCAATTATACGGTGCTCCGAAATACAACACATCGTCCATATGATCTGCACATCAATCATCCGCTACGGCAATTGCCCTACACGAATCCTTGCGGCACGAATAACGGCGGTTGCTCGCATCTCTGCCTGATTGCACCGCCGCCGGAGTCGACCTATTTGAACATCGAGGGCTACATTGAGGAGGGTGCACCGATCTTCAAGTGCGCCTGTCCCAACCAGTTCTATCTGGCACGTGACTCCAAGACTTGCATAGCCAACTGCACCGCCGGTCAGCACTTGTGCGGCGGCAGCGATGAGAAGTGCATACCATGGTTCTGGAAATGCGATGGCGAGAAGGACTGCAAGGATGGCTCCGATGAGCCGAGCACCTGTACACCGCGCCACTGTCGCGCCGGCACCTTCCAGTGCAAGAACACCAACTGCACCCCATCCGCCACGATCTGTGATGGCGTCGACGACTGCGGCGATGGCAGCGATGAGCAGAACTGCGAACTCCCCTGTCCCCTCTCCGACTTCAAGTGCAAGACGAGTGGACGCTGCATCCTCGACAGCTGGCGCTGCGATGGCGATGCCGATTGTAAGGATGGCAGCGACGAGGATCCCCTTGTCTGTCGTAAGTACTCACTTCTTCAATCCCCTTCAAATTTTACCAATATCTTTTTTTATGCAAAAATATATATATATAGAAATATTTAATATTTTTATATATAATAAAAAACATTTTCAATAACATAAAACTTAAAAATAAATTAAAAGAACTGAAATTCTTTAAAAAAAAAAAATACAATGATGAAATTCAATAATTAAGTAATGAATATAATCTTCAAAATACTTAATTGAATATAAAAATATAATTTGAAAAACAGAATTGGTTTTTCGATAAAATGAAATTTCCAGATTTACAAATTATTTGGAAAAATGCAAAAATCATAAATTTCAATATACTTAATTAATAATTATTAAATTAAAAATTAGTTAATAAATACTTAATTAACTGAGAACTTAATATAATTGAATATAATTTGGAAAAACAAAATTGGATTTTCGATTTACTTTTAATTATTTGGAAAAGTGCAAAAATCGTTTAATGTTTTTCAGATTGTTTTTTAATTTAGTAATTTTATAATTTATATTTCGTTCTGATCATAATAAAATTGTTTGCCGTTGTAGACAAACGCAGCTGCGATCCGGACACGGAGTTCTCCTGCAAGAATGGACGCTGCATTCCACAGCTGTGGATGTGCGACTTTGACAATGACTGTGGCGACGATTCGGATGAGCCGGCTTACATGTGCCGGCAGAGGAACTGCACCACCGGCTGGCAGCGCTGCCCGGGCCAATCGAACTATCGCTGCATACCCAAGTGGCTGTTCTGCGATGGCAAGGACGATTGCCGGGACAACAGCGATGAGCTGCCGGAGAATTGCCCCCAGTGCTCCTCAGAGACGGACTTCAAGTGCGGCAACAATCGATGCATACCAAAGTAAATAAAATATAATAAATCGAGTCGAAGATTATGCTTAATATATTCCCCTTCTTTGCCTCTCCCCCCCCCATCATTCGCACAGGCAATGGATGTGCGACTTTGCGGATGATTGTGGCGATGCCAGCGATGAGAACGATGCAATCTGCAAGGGTCGGTATAGGGAGTGCTCCGAATCGGAGTTCAGATGCGGCAACGGCAAATGCATCTCATCCCGCTGGCAATGCGATCACGAGGATGACTGCGGCGACAACTCGGATGAGATGAACTGCGAGGGATATCAGTGCAAGAATGGCACATTCCAATGCGCCTCGGGCCACTGCATCGCCAGCTATTTCCGCTGCGATGGCGATCGCGATTGTCGCGACATGTCCGATGAGGTTGGCTGCCCACCGCGATTCCCCGGCGGCCGCTTCTGCCCGGAATCCAGATTCCAGTGCACCAACAATCTGTGCGTCTCATTGACGGATCTGTGCGACGGCACCGATGACTGCGGCGATGGAAGCGACGAGGATCCGAAGGTCTGCAGCGATTTCAATTGTGATACCCTGCGCCGCTTCCAATGCGCCAATCATCGTTGCGTTGCCCGGTATCAGATCTGCGACGGCATCGACAACTGCGGCGATGGCAGCGACGAGAACAACATGACCCTCTGTGCCAGCAAACAGAAGCCCTGCGATCTCTATACCCAATATCAGTGCGCCAACAAGCACTGCATCGAACGTGCCCAGGTCTGTGATTTCTCCGATGATTGCGGCGATGCCAGCGATGAGCTGGGCTGCCACCATACGAGCAGCTGCTCGGAACAGAATCGCGGCGGCTGTCAGCATCATTGTCACAATCTAACCGATGGCGGCTACATATGCACCTGCTATCCGGGCTACATCATTGCGCCGGACAACAAGAAGCGCTGCGCCGATGTCGATGAGTGTGCAACAAGGCAACACACCTGCTCGCATCAGTGCCACAACATGAATGGCACATATTCGTGCAGCTGCCGCGACGGCTTCCATCTATCCGACGGCAGCAGTGGCGTCTGCAAGGCCGAGAAGGACGATGTCATTTTGGTGTTCGCCAATGGGCCAGAGATACGCGGCCTTGATCTGCAGAAGCGGGAGGAGTTCGATGTGATTGCGGCAGAGAGACGCATCGAGGCCCTCGACTATGATGCACAACAGCAGATTGTGTTCTGGGCGGATAGCTACGAAAAGACAATCAAGCGCTCCTACATGGTGAACGCGGCAGATGGCCAGGCAAAGATCGGTTTCGCTCAGGACCTCAATATGAAGGGTGGCTCAAAGCCGACGGCCGTTGCCGTTGATTGGCTGGCCTCGAATCTCTACTGGACGGAGGTGGATCGCACTGGTTCGAAGCCGCGTGGTCGCGTCATGGTGGCCAAAACGGATGGACGCTATCGCAGATCGATTGTGAATGCGGGACTGGAGGTGCCGACGTCTATAGCAGTGAATCCTCAGCTGGGACGCATCTATTGGGCCGACGCTGGATCTGCGCCCAAAATCGAAGTCTCCTGGATGGATGGCTCCAAGCGGCGTCCGCTTATTACAGAGCAAATACGTCATCCCGCTGGCCTCACCATTGACTACGCACAGGATCACATCATCTACTGGGTGGATACCAAGCTCAATGCCATCGAATCGATGCGAGCCGATGGCTCACGACGCAAGGCGATCGTTAAGGGTGACCAACTGCGGCATCCCGTCTCCCTGGATCTGTTCGAATCCAATATGTTCTGGGTGACACGCGACACGGGCGAACTGCTGCGCCAGGATAAGTTCGGACGCGGCGTTCAGGTGGTGGTGCATCGCAACCTCGTCAATCCGTCCGGCCTGAAGGTCTACCACGAGAAGCGCTACAATACCTCGCTGCGGAATCCGTGCTACGAGTCGAGCTGCTCGCATCTGTGTCTCCTGGTGCCCGGCGGACATCGTTGCGCATGTCCAGATACATCCGGCCCGTTGCCCTCGCATCGCAGCACCGCCGAGGTCATCTGCGATGCTGCAGCGGAACGACCACGTCCCGCCCCACGCATCTGTCCCTGCCAGAACACCGGCCTCTGCAAGGAGGATGATCGCGGCGAGCTGATCTGCGATTGCCCGCCGGACTTCAAGGGCGACCACTGCGAGCGCAGCACAACGGGCGCCTTCGGGCATGGCGGCGCCAATGTCACCGCTGTCGTCGTGCCCATCATGGTCATACTTCTGGTCATGATGGCCGCCGCCGGCGCCTGGTATGTCATCCGCAAGCGTCCATTGTAAGTACACCCAAAAAGATTTGAGATCAATTTAAAAACCCATTTTGAAATACTTACGATTCCCAACTGATTTTCTGTGTGCTTTGCAGCGGCAAACTGGCGCGTGGCATGCCAGCAATGACGTCATCCCAGAGCGTCACCTTCCGGCACGGCTCGAATGTGGAGTTCAGCGAGAGCGGCTTCCCGGGCGCCTCGGCAACCGGCGCCAACGACATGGCGCCCATCGAGGGCTACAACCTGCAGACGGTGAATGCGAACAAGGCTCGCGACTTTGCCAATCCCATGTACGATGCTGTGCAGTCAGGCACCAACACCGATCCGGGCATGAGCAATGGCTCAGGTGAGCACCAATTGGACAAAAGTCGGACGAAACCGACTGCCAAATACTCTGATGCCAATAAGTCATCACATCTGGCACCAGGTGCCACCGAACAGGGTGGGTGTAGCCAACAGATACTGATCTTTGCAAGAGGTTCCTGAGGATTATCGATTTGCTAGCCTCAATTTTAAACTTCGATATCAGAATATGAATATAAAATGTGGCAGATATGTGAATTTATCGATCTTATCGATTTGCTAGCCTCAATTTTAAACTTCGATATCAGAATATAGAAAAAAAAGGTTAACCTAGTCAAGAAAATCATCAGTTGTTGTATATCTTGTCAGATTCAAGGGACAAAAAACCAAAACTTATTATTATATTTATGGTTTTTTTTTATTCAAATAATTGCCAGAACCGTATAAACTGTTTACATGCCTTTAAAATTAATTAATAATCATTATTTTATTGAATTTTTTTGTATGGACAAAAATATATCTAAACTCTTCATTCTATCCCTCTCTCTCCCTCGCTTTCTCTCTATTGCTTTTTGCGTCTGGTTAGGCATCTATGATGTGCCACAGGAACCGTCCAAGTCAAAGGGTCAAAGTCATTCTGGGTCCTTTACGGAGCCCGCCTCGGCCATAATAGCGCCCAGCAGCATTACGCACAAGTCATCGCCGCAGTTGCAGCTGCGCAACAGGGAGCTGGACCCATCGGCCGATACCGGCAAGGATACACAGTATCTGGTCGAGGAGGATAAGTCAGAGTGCTGATATCAAGCTTATCAGGCAGCGGTATCCCGATCGCTCAACTGTCGACGTCAGCAGCGATCGAAGACACGCCCAAATAGTTTTCCGCTGCACACATAGCATCGACTCATCCAACAGCAGCAACAACACAAGCAACAAGAACAACAACACAAGCAACAAGAACAACAACACAAGCAACAAGAACAACAACAACCACAACAACAACAACAACACAGCAAGCATCACAAATCTTGGCATGCAACAAGCAGCGAGGGGAACACAAGACAAACCACTAAAGTCTAATGTTTATACATATATATATATATATACCCTCGCTGAAACCATACCGCCCTCACAATTTTACCCTAACCCCCCCGCATACACATATCCTTGGAGACGATTGATGGGGACAAATGGAGGCGCCCCGATAAGCTAACGAAGAAAACAAAACAAAAAAATAACCAAGAACAAAAACAAAAAAAAACAAAAAAAACAACTGTTGCAATTATTATTATATAAATCTATATATAAATTTATATATATATATACACTATATACCATACTATATACTAAATACACATACATTTGCATATTTATGCAAACTAAGTTAGGCGGCGCCAACTCGGTTCTAAGCTGAAGCGCCCCCAAGACGAGCGCCTTTTGAAAAGCCAGCGAATCTCAAAATGAAAGCGCCACAAAAAAACATTTTCGAGTCTAATTTTTGAGGCGCATACACACACACACACACACACACACACACACAAACACAAACACAAACACAAACACACACACTAACACAGCAACAACAAAAAAAAGAAAGAAAAAACAACTTTGTAAAGCCAAAATGTTTTTTTTTTTTTTTAAAGCCATTTTTGCGCCTGACTGCAAAAACAGAAGAAAAAAAAGAAAGAAAAACACAAAAACAAAAACAAAAAATGAATATGAATTGTAAAAAAGCATAGAGTATATTTTTCTGAACGCTAAATGACAATATTAACTATATACTTATGTATCTAAATGTCTATGTATACAAAAAGGCAAAAAACCAACGCGACGATATCATTATACTATGTATGTATTTGTATTTGTTTAAACTTTCAAAAAGACAGACATCATTTATAAGCTAAGCGTTTTTTTTTTTAGCGCAATAAAATAATTAAAAAACACACAAAATGAAAATCGAAACAAAAACTAAACCACAACAACAACAGCATTACAAAACAAGCAAATTGAAAAACAATCTAAGCGGAATTTCTATATTTTTTCTAAGAAATACAACCAAAAATAAAAACTACGGAAAAAGCAGAAATTAAAACTAAACACAAGCTTAATAACAAAAACAAAAAAAAAAAAAGAACCTAAACAAATTAAATTAAATGTGAAAAATGTGGAAAGTCGTAGGAAGAAAAAGATAAAACACTTTTGTGCTTACAAGTTTAAACAAATGAGACGTATGTAGATTAATGCGTTTAATATATAATTATTTATTTTTTATTACACACATTCAATTTTAAAGTAATTTTTGTCTGTGCTACATTTTGCATTTCTCTGTGGTTAAGTTTTACATTATGCGTTAACTTTCCAAGACATTCCATAGTGCATGAGCCATGTTCTCAAGTTTGTCAGCCTTTATTTTTTCAAATTTTTGGTATTTACATTTACTTATTATTATATGCACACATGTATGTATGTATGTGTACTATTACATATAAATATATATATATATATATATATATATATATATATATATATATGTATATATATATATACGTATGTATTTTGTTTGTTTGTAAAACAAAAGCGAAGCTTTGTTTGTGTGTGTAATTAACATGTAACATTTTTTATATATTTTAAACTAATGTTTTAATCCTTTTATTGATTCTGTCATTTGTTTTTTTTTTTTTGGTCATCGAAAATTTTGTGACTTTTGCAAATCTGTGCTTCCTTTCAGTTAAGCGTGTTTTTAGCATAAATTTTAGTGAAAGATGAACTAAATACGGTCGTTCGACATGTTCGACGTATTCCAACCAAGTTGACGGCATCCAGCCTAGAACACAATCTGGCTGGCAACCTTACATCTATATAAATAAATGTCTATACATATACATATATATATATATATATATATATATACTACGATGATAATGTGAAAAGATGTGGAGAGAGTTAATGTATGTATATTTAATGTAAAGTGAATGAAAAACTATTTGTTGAAAGAAAATAATTTTTTTTTATTATACAAAATGAAAAACTAAAGAAAAAACATAAAATAAAAAATAATAAAAGAAAAATGTAAAAAAAAAAACAAACAAAACAAAACAAAACAAAAGAAACCAGCGAATCTTCTTTTCAGCATAAACATAAACCTTTTCAGATTTATTTTTATTGTTTTTATTGTTTGTGCAAATAAATAAATTGATATATAATATTTGTGCTAAATGCTAGGACCTAGACATATTTATGTGTAAATTGGGGACAACACTTCCATTAATTGGGACGACAAAAGTTATAGTTTTACAAAAAGATTAAGCTGAATCAAACCAAAATTGCACGGTATTGCATTCAAATGTGTTGGTGTCTGTTTGAGGGTTTGTTTGTGTTGGTGTGTGTGTGTTTGTTTGTGTGTGTGTGTGTGTGTGTGTGTGTGTGTGTGCGTGTGCGTGTTTATGTATGTATTCTAATTACATGTATTTAGACCTGTTTATAATTACTTATGCTTAGATCTTTAGGAGAATTGCTTAAGTCTTGGTGAGGCAGATGATTATCGTCGTACTTATAAAAAAATTAGCTTAGATCTCTAAAAAAAAATATATTAAATTATTTAATATATGCAAATCGATACGCACACACACATACACACACTCACAGTCGCTTAGATGATGATGATGATAGATGTGGTGTGAATCTGGCTAATCGCTCGTCTTTAAGCGCTTCACCGGCCCATCGCTGCCCTGCGAATTGGAGTCCTCTGAGAAGGGCATGCTTGACACAAAGTCAGCACCTTGACTGTCGCTAACGACGGAGAAACCTGCCAGCCAAAAAGAAAACAGAGGCACACCGTTTATTGACTGAGATTGAGAGTAACACTCTGAGATTGAGACTCACATGTATTGGAATCGTCGGCAGTGAGGCCAGCATAGCTGGGCGTTATCTGGGGCGGGGTGGGCGTGCCCTTTTGGGAGTTCTCCTTGTCGCTTATTTTGTTGCTCAGCTGTAGCTGCTTTGACTTCTTCTCGCTGTTCGAGGAGATCGGCACCCATTTGTAGATCTTCATTGTCGTGTCGCTGATGGTCACCCACTTCTTCTCCCAGTGTCGCACCTTGTCTACGGCCTGCATAACACGCTTGATGTCATCCTTGGCCCGGCTTCGTGTCTCGGCCCGCACACTACGTGACATTTCTCTTATATATAAATATATATATATATTATATATATATATATATATATATATCAGAATGTGCCGATGGCGTCTGCAAGGCGGCTAAAACTGGCAATGCGGTCGACGGTTTGAAGGTGCGGCGCTGTAACTATTTTTTTGAGCTACTGCTCCTCCTGATGTGTTTTGTTGTGTTGCGATGTGTTATGTTGTGCGTTAAGCCTCTGTGTCGAGTATTTTTTGTTGGATAAACGCTTTTATTTTATCGTAAATCCTAATCAAAGCGAGAAGCGAAAAAAAAATTTGTTGATCAGTGTTGAGAAGTGTTGCATAGTTGATATCGGTTAACCGATGTTCCGATATATTTGAATGGAAATTACCTTTCCTTTACTGGGTACATTTGGATATACATCCCTTTCAGTCATTTAAAGTTAAATTATGTTCAGATTATCCAATCCAAAGTTTTCATCCGGTTAGCATAGCGTCTGTTAGCACACCACCTCTTTGATATTGATAGAATATAGTAAAAGCTGATGGGGCATGCTTCTATGCTTCTAACGTAAAATAATTAAATTTTACGTAATGACGAAAAGGAAACATAAATTTGAATCCCAATTAAAATAATGCATATCAGTAGCATCTGTACAAATGAGAATCAAACATCAATTGCAGAGCAAAAGCTACCAGCTTCTGTACATGTGCAGCATCGATTAGCACGATTTTTTTTTATTATTTTCAAATTACAGATTATTAAACTTAAGCAAATAGATTCCGAATACGATAAAAAAAACAAGTATTAGTAATAATATATGCGCAATAAATAACATATTAGAAAATGTATATATGTATATTTAAATAAGATATATTACGTTTATATGTAAACAGTAGCATGCAGTATCGATACTCTCAGTCCTACCCTTATTTTCGTTTCAGCACTCGACTCTAACGTCTCAAATCATATGTTAATCGATATTTGTACATTTAACATATTTTATTAATTATTATTTGGATGTTACCATCTTCCACAATTCTTATTTAGCTTATCATTTAAAATATATCCTTTTTATTTGATAACACCTTTTTGTTAATATCGCGCAAAACTTCAAATAATCCACCTAATATCGATTCTCGCGTACTATTCATAGTGTTGTCAAATTTTTAAAATATCGATAGTCGTTACAGTCCAAATGAACTCTGCTAAAATGCAGCTCATACCTTAACATTGCGTTTACAGAAACAAAAGTTTTTCGACAATCGACGGGCGAGGAAATTATGCGCAGCGCGGTGTTGTGGTTATTTTTTTTATTTATTTTTACGTAAATACATCCATACTCATATATACCAAAAAGTGCGTAAATGCCATGAAATGCAAATGTAAAGTGAACTCGTCGATTTAAGTGATGTCTGTGCATTCGGCTCTGCCCTCTGCTTTGGCTTTCGATTGAAAGTTGACAGCGGACGAAATTGCAGGCAACGCCATCACCAACGTTGCTCGTTAAGGAAGGAAAGGAGAGGAGTGGAGTAGTGGGGTGAGAGTGAACGAGAGATAGACGAGAAGCGGAACGACGGGTTCGAGGAGGAATATAGCAAAAAATTGCAGGCAACAACAACAACGTGAGTGCGTGTGTGTAAAAAAAGAAAAAAAAGCATTAAAAAGTCTGAATTAGAAGAAGCAGCAGCAGCAGCAGCGACTCTGGGAAAAAAAAGCAAACGACGAATGTAAAGAAAAAGAGCGCAAGGTGGGAAGCAAGAATAACAGAAGGGAGACTTACAACAGGCAGAAAAAACAAAACAGCAAAAAATAAAATTTAAAAAAAAAACAGAAGTACGACGAAAACACAGTACAAAAGGGAAGAATGCAAAAGCCGCGACAACAACAGCAGCAGCACCGACAGCAGCAGTAACAACAACAAAAACAATGTGTTAGCAAACAGCAAGAGCAAAAAACAATTCAAATAGTTTTCATTTGGATAAAGCGAAAATCGCATTGTTGTCTGTGCATGTGTGTGTGCGTCAATCTCTGCCTGGGTGTGCGTGTCCGTGTGCGTGGGTAGCTGTGTGTCTGTGTGTGTGACGAAATGTTTTTATAACATCACCTACATAATTCGCAGCAGTAGCAACAACACAGTGAGAAGAAGCTGGAGCTGGAAAATCAACTTGTGGACAAAACATAAGCAACAACAACAAACGCTCCCTCGATCAAATTTCCTGCGTCTCTTCGTCGTCTCTTATGTTGTTTTCTATCTCTGTCGCACTTGCAGTTGCACACGATCCGGCATCACTTGCTCATCGTTATCGTCATCGTCACCGTTATCATTATCGAGATATCGACTATTGCAATCATCATCATAAACAACAACAACAGAGCGGAGACGGCAACTGACGTCGCCGATTCATCTGGAGTAAACACAACAACAACAACAACAACACAATGCCCAAATGTGATGTGAAAACCCGTTACATTCCGGCGACTTTCGCGTGGATTGTGCTACTCTTGACCACATTTCTCTTCTTTTTTTATCCGTAAGTATTTACAATTTTTTGCCATACATGTATTAATGTCTGTCTGACCTGGGATATATGTATACAAGTGTGCATATCCTATGGAACTCCTCAAAGAGTATATTGCATTTTTAGAATTTAGTGTGTAACGCATTGAAGAAAAGAAAACATATATAAATATGTACATATTATATTTCATGTCAGATTTCATTATATTATTTTATATATCAAAATGATATCTGTATTACTGCAAAGGGTATCTTTGTGAGCGGCTTGGTAAATCTGATATTTTTTGTCATTCGTCAGTCAGTCGGTCGCTTTCGTTGTTCACTTTGTTACTCATTTTCGTAGATTTTAACGGAGCTGCCTCAGGACATTTATGGTCCACATTAAGTTTCTACTACCCTTTTACCCCTTTTTAAATAGTGTTGCTTTCTTATGGCAAATGCTGAAATTAACTTGACGATACATATATGTCAGGGGCCAAGTCAGGACAAATAATAATGCATAATTGCATAATTAAAGCTGACGTCACAAGGAAGGAGGAAAATAAAAGCTAAAGAATTGCATTAAATTACAAATGCTATAGAAACAAACCATGAGTGAAGGGTGGTGAAGTGTGGTGAGGGTTGGGTAAGTAACAAAGGAAGTCACTGTCAAAGGGACGCCCGATGGTTACTCTAACCTTCCAATTGGTCTTTTTTCTTTGCTCTCAGTTCTTGTCAGTGTCTTGTCGTTTATTGTTAAATGAATCAGCCAAGTTTTTTTGGCGTCTGTCTGTCTGTTTGTATTGCCACACAGTTCGTAGACTTGTAAGACCATAGCGAGACAATACTTTACGAAATATGTTTTTTATATATATTTTTTTAATTTGAATGTAATAAAAAATTAAGTATCATATATTTCTAGTTTCTTCTGTTAAACTTCCGTTTATCAGTATATTTTCGAAAGCTTTGAGACAATTTTTTTATTGTAATACCAGAAAGAAATAAATAAACTTATCAAGTTCAAGATCTCAACTGTGAAGTTCTAAGATTGATCAAGTTAACTCTAAGACAAGAAAACTAGTTTTTTACTCTCCACAAGTTTCAAATATTCCACTTAAAACTTGGCATTTTCTTCATATAATCTGCTATTTTTACAGTTATTCGAGTATTTGTATTTGAAGTGTTCTTCTTTACCATTTATCACCATCCTCTCTGCTGCTTTACACGTGCTTTTGGTTGCTGTCTCTTTAGAAGGAAGGGGATGTGTCTGGCTCGAGAGGGGAGTTTCAAGTGTTGTACTAAATAACCTTAATGCCACAGGTTGCGTGTGTGTGTGTGTGGGTTTGTGCGTGTGTGTGTGCGTGTGTGTGTGCGTGTGTGTGTGCGTGTGTGTGTGTGTGACCTCTGTTCCAAGAAACACAAATAAGGCCACGATATGAATCAACCCTTCGCCCCCCGTCCCAACACTTACAAACACATTCATTCGGCAGATCCGGTGACGACGCGCCCGAAAAATTGACGAAAATCAACAAAAACGAAACCGCAAAGCACGCGAATTGACGATAAAAGCGAAAATCAACAAGAACAATAATAAGAAGAAGAACAACAACGCCAGCATATTCAACGATAAAAATTTACGATTAGATATGTATATATGCATGTGTGTGTGTGTGTGTGTGTGTGCGTGTGCGCGCATTGAAAATAAAGCTACGGTCAAACCAGAAATTCCGTTGAAATTGAATTAACAGAAAAGCGAAATTAGATTTGTGGTTAGTTCAAAACAAATAAATTATGCACATATTTAAAGTGAGTTCTTAGTTTAAACTAATTTATTCAGAGCTCAATGCAAAAAACATGATGTACAGAGAATTCCAAAAACATTTGTGTTTTACAAAATTGGCTTTGTCAATAATTGGAATTTAATGTTTTTGAATTATTTCCAAGAACACTCAAGAATAATTACACGAAAGTACTTTATTTCCAAAAGTATATATATAATTAAATAGCTGAACAAATGTATATAACAAATTTATTGCCCTTTTAATGTGATTGAAAGAAAAAAAAACATTCGTATTTTTTTTTTTTTTGATCAATTTAAACTAACAATTTTTAGTTGTCGATTAGAAAAACAATAAATATTATTTATAAGTATTTTTTTTTTGCTCATTTGTGCTTTTTGTTGGCCATTGCTATATACACATACATACACACACACACACACACACACACACGCCCACAAACAAATACACACAAAAACGGCTTGTTAGATTTGACGGCCGACGATAAAAAAAAACACAGTTAGCAGCAATAAGAACAATTGAACTGCGTCACTTTCACGCTCGACAATGTTAACATAAAATAGCTCGCTCTCTGTTTCGCCCTCTTTCTGTCTCTTTCATTCTCCCCACTCCGCATCAACCACCCACTTACCGCCCATCCCTTTCCGGTGGCTTTGTCACCAGCCAACAATTGAATTTTCACAAGCAAGTGTCGCATTTTCCACCAGTTGCCCTGCATACACACATATACACCACATGCACACACACACAGAGACACACTGTGTCATTGCTTTATTTTGCTGTTATCTGTACGATTTGATTCCATTCCAAGTTGACCTCAACTCGATGCGATGCAAGAAAAACAAACCTTATCGCCTTGAACCTGAATTTTCTGCCTGAATTTTTAATTCGATTAATTCTTTAATTTAGTATGTAAGCAAAATGCAAAGGAATTTTAGTAACTTGTATTACAAATATTTTCAAAATCGTTTTTGCATAAAATATGGAGTTTATTTCTGTGGTTATTATGCACAATGTAGGAGAAAGATTTTCCGTTCACATAAGGCATATAAAATTGCTTGTTGCGATTTGGCATCGATTTAAGAACTTTTTGTCTACGGCTTTAGTGCTAAAATGCCAATTAGTACACATACATGTATATACATATATATGTGAAATATATATACAAAATAGCTGCATTGTTCAGGTTTTAAGATTACCCTTTTAAACTTCTTTTCAAAAATTAAATCTTATGAACAGAATTCCATTTTATTTTCTTATGTTTCAACGTTAAAGCTCACAAATAACAATGAATTTTTGCGGCTGCCTGACAGTTGAGGTATTTTCGAGATTCCGGGGGAGAAACTCTTAAGGTGAAGTATGTATTGTTATTTGATGTTTATTTTTGTTTGATGTCAGCTTAGTAGACAGGTGAATTAAATGGCCAGTAATCCAATTTAATGCAATTTGTATTTAATTAACTTGTCAAATTGAAATTTAAATTGCTAAGCAATTATTATATCAGAATATACTTGGTGTATTTTTAGTGTTAAATTCTTGCAGTTATGTGGTGTAATTTGGGTTGAAAGTAATTCAAGGATTTTATTTGATTATTGGATAAATTCTTATTCATCGCTGTTGTTGTGGCTGCTTTTTTTATTCTAATGGTTTTTATTTTATTATTGTTGTTCAAAGTACTTACTGCTAATACCTAATGGTGTAGTGGCTCCTGTCTGTGTGTGTGTTAACTTAAAGTGCTCCAAGCCAAAACCATTTCGACTAATTATATTAGGACAAACTTTGCGTATGGCTTCAGTGAGCCGTGTGATGAGGAGTTTTGGTGGTGACAAGAAAGCGTAAACTAATTTAACATATGTAAAAACAAAAACCAAAGTATATATTAAAGATATGTATATATCATAGTAGTAAAAGCGCACTAAGAGAAAAAACAATAATTTCTATTAAAATAAGTTATAAACCATTGCAGAAACCATGCCAGAATTTAAGGTCACAGAACAGAAATCGAAATCATAAATTTAACTATATTTTCTGCAATTATGAAAATTGTTAATATAATTCCGTTTTGGTAGAGATTTTCTCTGCGTGTATACGTATGAATATTTATTGTGTATACGAATCTTGTCCCGAGAAATAAGAACAAAAGAACAGCTCCATAAATCCCACTCCAACCTCTTGACCAGCTTGTTTGTAGTGGCAAATGAAGTTATGCTTTTGTCCTCATACCCTGGAAAAGAGATTTGACAAGATATCCGACTATGAAGCACCTTGTTTGTGCTGCTGTTTACGATATTTGTTATATATAAATAGATTACAGGGTGTAATTTAGTCGAGCTCTGCTCTCGCCCTGTCTCTCTCTCTCCCTCTCTCCCTCTCCGACGAGAATAAAGAACTTCCACCTGTTTGTATTCCTTATATTTATGGTGTATTTTATGACTATGCCAAGTTTCTAATTGAATTCCATACTTGTAGCTGTCGTGTGTGTATTTGTGTGTGTGTGTGTGTTTTGTGTGTGGCTTTTGTGTACACCTGTTCACGTTCACCCACATGCAGCACTTCAAGGTACAAAAATATAATAATGACAATGTGAAGAAAAGACAGCAGCTAATAATATATACAGGTTATGTTTTCGATCAAAACCAAACACAAACTTCTTGTAGGGTTATACAAGAAGGTATACAAAAATCCGACATATGAACTTAATTACAGAAAGGAAAGCTTGTTTACTTTATAAAGTATTAAGAGACAATATCATTTTAATGCCACATAAATTCAATATCTTGATAAACAATAGTATGTCAATGGATTGTTGCTAAGTGAGCTTTATTTATACGTAGTTATTCGATACGATTCAGTCAACTTCAGTTGCTTATATATATATACATATATATATATATATATATATTCTTTAGTTTGGGTAGTTGAACAGTTAACACCATGATTCACAATGCCTGGAACTGCGTTAGAGAAATGCTTTAAATCATTCCAGCTCTTATCAATTCCGAATAAAGCAAGAACAAAATCTAATTGATTAATTTTATTAAAGCAAATGCAATTAATTTATTTATTATTGGTATACCTTTTTGCTCATAGTTACTTTTATTACGTCGTAACTCAAAGTTTAACATACCTTTTTAACTTTTCACATAATCGCACTTGTTGGTCAAATATTTTACTTCACCTCCTTCTCGTTGCCATGTTTAGTCCCCTCTTTCCCACAGTCATCTTGTGGCGTTTCCCGAAGGTTTTGTCAACTTGCTAATACATATAAATGTGTGAAGATGCCGGTGTGGCATCATTGTTCAACAAGCTCGCTGCTTGTGCTGATGATAATAATAATAATAATAATAACAATAAAAAATCCATGTGAATGCGTTTTCCTTCTCGTTTTCATTTTCGTTTTTTTTTTTTTTTTTTTTGTTTATTTTGCCCTTGCTATTGCGTTGATAATATCCGTCGGTCATCGCGAGCCATAGCAACAATAGCAACACACAGAGCTCTGAAAATGAGTAACAAATAAATAAACAAAGACAGAAAAAAATACAAACACGCACAGCATACATAAATAAATATGAACTGAGCAAATACCCTGTAATTAGCTTAAATTGGAGTATAACCCAAAACTGAATTCGACTATGCCCAAAATTTCGCATAATCACATTCTTCAAATTTTTACAAATTTAATAAATTATAGTGTTCTTTGCTAAGTTATATTAAAACAAGTGAAAATTTAAGGTGTACATGGGATTTTTTTTTTACAAAAAAAGGCCATATTAAATAATAAAAAATGGAAATTATGTTTTTATATCCTGAACCCATTTAAAATGGGTAAAAAAGTAAATGTATGTAACAAACAGAAATATATATATTATATATATTTAAATCTGAGTTCTTATTGATAAAAATAAAGGACTCTCAATTGATGATGAAGTAGGAATAAATAGTAGAACAGCGATTAAGACAAAGAGGAGAGAGGTAACAAGACTGTAAAGAGACAACAGAGAAATTAATTTGGCTAATTGGGAAACAATTGAGCTACAAACATAACACCTAGCTTAACACGACGATAAGCGGGGGGGATATGGGAGGAGTCTATCGGTTTACGGCGCAATACACCACTTATGAACAGCTAAATGATTTGGGTCATTTGAAAATTATTTGAATTGAAATTGCACAGCGGCAAACAGCCAGCTCCAAATTGCATTTGGTATTTTCATATTAACATTCGCATCACTATCTCCATTTGCTATTCAAATAGCAACAGAGACGTTGACATTCTTGTTGTTATTTTTGTTGTTTGTGATTGCATGTTTTCGATTTGACTGTGTGTGCCTTGA
Source organism: Drosophila demipolita (assembly GCA_035042405.1). Classification (NCBI taxonomy): domain Eukaryota; kingdom Metazoa; phylum Arthropoda; class Insecta; order Diptera; family Drosophilidae; genus Drosophila; species Drosophila demipolita. Next base: position 540,434 of record JAWNLI010000353.1, on the reverse strand, counting down.
ATTTGAATTAGCAATTACTGGTCACTATTGTTGGTAAGCCATCTGTTTGTACCAATTTTCGCACTATTATCTCTGTTGCACATTTTCAAATTGTGCGTACACCATTTCAACTGAAATTCCGAATTGCATTGTGATGTTTGGCAATGGTTTTGGTATTTCAATGATAATTTCCCAATGCAATAATGGCCCATTATAGATATGCAATAGTTTTAACGACTTAGCGGCATTATTTGTCTCATGCTTATTTGCAATTGTTGTAGACTTAATTAATTTATTTAGTTATTTTTCTTGACTGCTGGTGAAGTGAAGAAATCAAATGCATTTCACTTTGGCAAAGCTGACAATTAATTTTGCCGGTTTGTCTAAACTAAGTATGTAAAATGTATTAATGAACTTTTAAGTTTTTTTTTTTTTTTTTTTTTTTCGCCAAGAAGAGAAACGACTTCCTGTTGTCGTTGTCGCTGGTTGCTCTACTTCTTCTCCTTCTACTACTTCTTCTCATACTAAATAATTAGAGATTTTAATTAGCACTAAATCTACGCGTCAATGCAAAAAAAAATGGAAAGAGAACAGAAAAAAAAACAACCGTTGCCAGACGGCGGCACAATGCAAAGTCGTCTCGGAGGCCAGCCAGAGCATTGTGAGAGAGGGGGGTAGGGTGGCACTTGCTGTCCTCCGATTAGGGGGTTGGGTTTGGGGTGAGGGTCCCTTCAACGTCCCCTCTCCCACCCGCCTGCCACGACGGCTTTACGTTGTTCGTCAGTTTGGCAAGAGCAAGAGCAAGAGCAAATGGAATTGGAAATGGAAATGGAAATGGAAAACTGTGTTTCATGTCTCGACGCTCGGCAACATTGAGCGAGATTATTTTTAGCGATAAACAAACATACATAAATATAGACATGCACATACACATACACATACGCATACGCATATTACGCATACGCCCCAGAGCACGTCACAGTGCTCTCCGAGTCACTCATCCGAAATTCAAAGCGGGACAAAATTAATTTCGCCGGCTGTCATAACACATTAAAAAGCCAAGCGAACAAAAAGCGTAAAAAATAATTGGTGTTACCCTAACTCTGTCGTCTGCTTTTAGCTGTAAAGTTTTTTTAGACACGATTTGTTCAATGTACGGTGATAAATTATCAAAACTTTATATGTACAAATTTGAGAAGTGTTTATATACATTTTTTATTCAGACGAAGTCTGGGTAGCTTTCATGTTTACCTTTCTGCAGTAATCTATATCTATATATATATATACAAATATATACGATGCAGTAATCTATATCTTTATATATACAAATAAAAAATATATATAGTAAACATAAATCTAGACATAACAAATATTTATGTGGACAGAAGTCGATGAATAATTAATACAATTGAACTATTTGTATATTTATTGGTGTCAATTGCAATTCTTTATTTATTCAAAGCAATGTATACCAATTGTATTTGTTTAGTGAAGTAAATATAGAACTATTATATTACCAATGCACTATAATTTGCAGATATGTAGTTTGTCGCTTACATTTTTTTTTTATAACTTTAATGTTCTTTCTCGAAATCAATCAATAACATGTGGAAAATAGAGCGATGTGTGTATATGCTGTATGTGCTGTATCTGCTTCATGTGTCTTGCTAGACGAGCACACTCGACTCGTGAGCATTCCTACTTGTGGCATTGGACCTGTAACCCAAGCACACGCATATATATATATATATATGCACACATATACATTTACAAACAGACAAGCAGACAGACAGAGTTTTTCAACACTGACGCAATCGAGATAAACATAAAAATAAATTTAGGCTATATGTGGCTGGAAGGAAAGATGTTTGCTATTTTCTTTTTTTTTTCTGTAGTTTTTTGTTAGACACATTGTTGTAATGCGGCTCTTGGTGTGGTTGGTTAATCAACAAAGAACTCTTTTCTTTTTTTTTGCTCAATTTACACGCACACATCACACCATGGCTAAATTTGACATTGTAAACTTGCCAAGAAATCAGACATTTATCAACAGACACAAACTGTTGTGTTGTTGATACAGAAGTTCGAGTTATTAAATCAATCCTCATATCATATTAAATTTAAATAATAAAAATAATTTACACTATTTACTATACATTTATGTAACATTTGCTTATTTAAATTGATTTAAAATACAATACAGAACTTCTGTCAGGGATGTAATTGAATAAACTATAAATAAATATATATAAATATATATAAATATATATAAATATATATAAATATATATAAATATATATAAATATATATAAATATATATAAATATATATATAGAGTAAACCTTTTCAGCGTGAATATAACATACGAAAATCAAGTTAATTTTACATGTTAAAAGTCAACTGTCCATCCATAAAAATATATCAATGAATATATGGCCTTTTAGTGCTGTGCCGAGGCAAACTAAGGCCTTCCACTTGAGTACACGCAAAGTTTTCTTTCCATAATTTATTGTACGCAACAGTCAAAGCTGTTGGTCGAGGTGTATTTTTAAATTGGACCTAATACGACTATATAAACTGTAGCAGGCCACTTTTAATGGCACGTGCACCACGGGATTGTGTATATTGTAAGGTAAAGTTATTTCAGCACGTTATTTAATTTGTGCATTTTGGGATAATTCATCGACTGGGTGACCTTGCATGGGCATTGGCTTGAGAGCACCATTATAAGGTGGTTTTTGCTGGGGATCGTATAAATAAATATTTCAGCCTATATGGCTCATGACAACAACTGATATAGCACACACTACTTTTCCCCTTATAAAATGATTATGCTGATTATACTGAATAATTACCATAATCATAAGTAAGAAAAACTGAGTCATGCCTGTTGCTGTTTCCCGTCCAGAGTTTCTTCTCTGTGTTTTCAGTGTTTGTTTTCCTAAAAAATTTTATGATTTTGGTAATTGGGAAATAAATGCACAACCGAATTGGAAGCTAATTATATTTGTACACCTGTCGGAAATTACCTCCCAAGTTGAAAGCACAAGCAACGTTTCACAATCAAAAAGATGCCATTTAATATATAGTTTGGCAACCCTAGATATATATATATATGTATAAGCTGTAACCCTTAAATTCGTAACTTTTTGGATATACGTGAATAGTAATTATATATCTCGAGTACATTTTCATTAACGATCAGAACATGAATTGTCACATAATTCGAAGATTTTTCCTATTACTTAAATAAAAGTTTTATTTCAAAATGTTACAAATTTGAAGTAAAGAATTAAATGCGAGCCTTATGCAATTAGCTGCAGCTGCTTCTGGTGCTGATTAATAATTCGGTTATCAAATAAATTGTGCTTATCGTGCTATAATTAACAAATTTCTAAAGGCCAACAAAATATAAAAAAAGCATTAAGGCTAAGACGCTAGTAAGGTGAGCAAAGTTTATTTCTATTTTGAATATCGCCGCCGCCCTATAATGATAAATATGCCTACTCTGCTACCTCTCCATGTCCCATTGTCTCTGTTGCTAGCTGAATGACGACGACGACGGTGATGATGATGATGATGATGATGATGATTTTGATAATGATGTTGATGACTAATAGCCAAATGCTTTGCCAAGCGTTAGTGAATGATATTCATGTACTCGCTGTTGTTTATCTCTGTGTGTTACTGGATACCAATTCAAAAGTGCTTGTAATACACGTGTCATATACAATAAATAATCAAATAATATCATCGACGGTTTCATATCTTGGAACGTTTCCATTTTTGCGTGCTATAATTAATAATTATCATTGCATGGCAACTAATTGATATTTAGCACACGCCAAAATCTGGTTTTTATCCTATCTATTTTAAGTATATTTATAAGTTGGTTGGCATTAATGAGTAAGGCGAAATAACTCTAAAAAAATTAATTGCGAAACTGATTAAAACTAATAATAATTAAATGATTGGAAATGCTTTTTTGCAGCTTCTTCTTAGCTTTTAAAACATCTGCTTTAAAAATGAGAACGTCTGCTTTAAAAATGAAAATGGAAAATTAAATCTTATAAATATCTCAAACTTTTTTGTATTGATTTTATTTTAAATTTGATCTAATCTATTTTTAATTTTTTTTATTTTTTATTTCTGTGTCCACTGACTTGAATTGAAATAAAGTAAAGAAATATGAAAATGAGCATATGGCAAAAAAAAAGTTAAGCATTGCCCCACAATAAGTCACACACACTCACACACACACTATCTGCAATATGGAGTGACAGAGTGACAACAAAAGCATAAATACACAAACAAAGATGCAGATACAGAAACAAAGCGTCATCATTTTCTATATAAGGCAACCCCCAACCGTAGATTGTTTGTGTGGAGTGTGTGGAGATGGGCGAGTGGGTGGGCTTTTGAACTTCAGACTATCACCCTAACCAGTACTCCTCAGCAGCAATTAATTACATATTTCAATTTGAGGGGTTGTCGCAAGCTGGCGCTTCAAATGATTGTTTTTACAACTAAAGGGAGGTAAGTGGGGCAAGGGGCAGCAGCAGTGACTGTAATTACTATGTGAACATGAGGCAAGCAGCAAAGAAATGTCTGCTGCTGACAGGACTCTCTGCTGCTCTTTTGCTAGTTGTCTGTCTGTCAATCAGTATGCCGTCTGTTGTCTGTTGTCTGTTGTCTGTTGTCTGCCAGAATGTTTTCTGCCAATGCGTCGTGTCTCAAATAACATGAGAATTCAATTTCCTGAACTTTCAGCTGGCAATGCGAACGCTGCTCTGGTCTACGTTGTTTACCTTAATGCACCGGAAATGCTCTTACCAAAGCCTCTCAATTTTTCGTTTACACAACTCACTTTGACTTCCCAGCCACCCAACGTGTTGGGGTGGGGTGTGTGTAAATGTGTGTGTGTGTGTGTGTCTCAAAAGTCATGTTCAAGATGAAATGTGGACGCAAGGAAATGGCATCGATTATATCATAGCCAAAAAACTTGTACACATTGCATCTGTCATAAGTCAAAGTTTGTCAAGTCTTTTTTTAATACACATGTTGCCCCATGTTCAGTTACACATTTGCAGACGAATCGTATTTTCTTTATTCAATTTAAGTTGCCAAGATTTGTTTGAGTCTGCTTTATGAATATAAAATAAAGTCTGAATTGTATTTTCTATAATTGAGTAACACCAATTGTCAGCCGGTAAATAATGACAAACACGAGTTTCATTCAAAAAAAATATATATTTAATACGTAATTAAAATAAATGAATAAAATACTTTAAAAAGTATGTATAGTACTGCCTCTAGATGAATACTACAATTAAGTTATAAAACAACATATCAAATATATTATTATAAATTATAGTTAAATTATCGATTGCCAAACATTTTTAAAAATTCCATCGATTTTTTATAAGCAATGGTAGATTAATACTGCATTTTTATTTTCAAAAACATAACTTTAGCTTAAAAGAATGACGTACAGTGTTTTTTTGTTTCTGCTAGTAGCAAGTTATGCATTATTTAAAATAAACTTTTTATTAAACGTTTTTCATATTTTTCTATAAATGAATTTTTGAAGTGTTCGCTGCTCGTGTCGCTGTTGTTGTTGACAAGTTGGTTGGAAAATTGTGTTGATTTGATGGCCAACACTAATTGATCACTGCTGTGTTCCTGTCATGTTTTTTGTGTTGTCTGCTTGCTCACTTTTTGCTGTTGCTGTTTTTATTGCCAATGCTAACAGCTGTGGGCGTAAACCTGTGCAAAAACAGGCCCCATTATTGCTGTGTAAAACCTTCCTTTTCCGTGTTTTAACTTCAGGACATGCGGTATACACTCAGAAATAAAATCAACTCAAATTTTAGTAAATCGCCCCAAAAAATTAAAGAAGTTTTTCTTGTTTTTAAAAATAACTTTTAAAATTAAAAAGAATTCCAGCTGTTCGTCCTAAATCGACAATCCTATAAATATGGTTTTTTTTATTATATATATATATATATTTTAGAAATATTTAATTTAATAATATTAACAAAATTTTGGAAAAAATAGTTTCAAAAATTCTGATTAGAATTCACACATAGAAAATAAATACCCTGCTGAAATTTTTGATTTAAGAAAACCACAACCATAAATTTTAGATATATAGTTTTCGCCAAAAGTATGGCGACTTACCGGTTTAAGCTGCCTGTTTTTTTTTTGAGTGTATATTACATGTTTGTATGCATAAGCACACAAGGCTCTCACTTTCTCGCTTGTGTGTTACACTTACTCTGTGTAAAATGTGTGCAAACGCAAGCAAAATGAAATCCTTGAACAAACACAGCAAGCAACCAATTTTATGTCCGTGTGTCTCCTCTCATCACCTCTCATCCAGTTCTGCCCCTCTCTTCTCTCCCTCTCCCTCTCGTTCTCTGTGTCTGTCGGTCTACTCCAGTGCTCCATTTCGGAAAAGCACTCTCATCTCATATATATTTGCAAAAGCTACAACTAAGCCTCTTGCTGCTGCTCCAGCCGACCCCAGTGGATTGCTTTTTACGTGTGCCAGCATATTCTGGCCTGGATTTGGATTTGGCCCACAGTCAAGTCGCTAAATCGTCTAATTATTCTAAGTTAAAACTTTACATGTTCGCAAATTCAAAGTTTGTTATTTGATTTTATTCGAGCATTAAATGCTCTTCCTTCCCTTTTTTATATAACTGCTCAAGTCAGGTTGAGTAAAACAATTAAATAACTAGAAATTGGTACTAGTTTTGTGTAGTGAATTTTCGAAGAATGAAAAGAGCTCATCTAGGATGACAATTAAATATTTGTCAGTTTTCCCGTACACTTTTCTTAACTTTTACAACTTTTGAAAGAAAGTTGAACTAAAAGTGAAAGACAGTGAGGGAAATTCGGTGACAGCAAGTTTATTGTCAGAACAAACTTTAGAAGCAGAAGCAGAAGCAGTCGCCTTCAAGTCAATTTTAATTAAATAGGAATAAAGAGATTTTTTTGGGAAAATTGACCCACAATTCCAAGCTGGCTGCTAGCTAGCAGTTGCCGATGGTTGCACGAGAACCTTTTCAGAAAATACGTGCAACGTTCAACGAGCAGCATGTGCTGCAAGCATCATCAACAGTAGCATTTTTAATTTGCATTGCATTAATTATAGCAGTACTCAGCAGTGCTTAACTTAAATATTCGCTTCCACTTCAAATTTATTATTATTATTAATTCCATAATTAATGCATATTAAAAGTACTCATAAAATCAATTTAATCATGAGTGTTAAGTGCATTCTCTGAAATGCAACAATTTGCATATAAATTTCAGACACGTTTCAACAATTCAAAAAATTATGAATGCGATTTATTAAATGGATTTTTAATCATTGCTATTATATGATTTATTGATAACACATTGAACTCGATGCCATATTTTAATTTCATCAATTAGCTGACAGCTATTTATTTAATTTAATTTAATTAATTTCAAAATAATTGCACTGATTATTCTCTGTGAAAATAGCCAAAATTAAATTAAGTTAACAATATATAAATATTTGTTGCAGATCTAATGCTAAAATGATTGAAAATGCAAATAGGAGTAAAAAAGGAGAGTGTTGCTTGGTTATGATATGTGCACCTCTCCAGGGCATCAATGTGTGTGTGTGTGTGTGTGTGTGTGTGAATTGAGGCTCAGCTCGGCTCGACAAACAGTTCCAGTTCAGTGGACTCTAAAGTGATTGCAGGATATTGGAAATATGGATGGGGTTGAATTGTGAATGGGGACGCGAGGCGGCAGAAGAGGTGACTTTCTGCAATGTGACTGCAAAACTGAGCTTTAGACTACGATTATGCGGATTGTTGGGGTTCGCTGATTAGTGGCTAGCACAATTTGTGTTGCTGGCGGCGGCTCAATTCGGAATTTTTGCCAAATTGTTATTGATGAGCAAAAGCGTTGTAGCTGAAAGAACACCAGCTAAAAATAACATTCGTAATTAAGTCACTCGCAGCACATCAGGTAAATGTTGCAGCTTCTCAACCATTTTAAAAATCGGCCAATTGTGTCAATTAGAAATGTTGAGCTGAAATGGAATATGGAAGCTTTTCTTATGCGGATTGCGAATTGCGGATTGTGGTTTTCTGATTAGTGGCCTCATGTCGGATTTTTGCCAAATTGTAATTGATGAGCTGAAAGAATAGCAGCTATGGAATATGCAGTGCCTAGCTAAAAATAATATACCTAATTAAGTCACTCGCAGCACATCAGGTAAATGTTGCAGCTTCTCCAGCATTTAGAATTCGGCGAATTGTGTCAATTAAAAATGTTGAGCTGAAATGGAATATGGAAGATTTTCACAGATAATATTGTTTTTTTTTTAGCATTTCTTTGCTAAAATCAGAGTTGAGATATTTAAGATTTAAGCATAAATTCATTGGATTTGCTGTGTGTTCTTCTTCTTCTTATAATATATATGTTTTCGCCTTTATTTTTGCAGCTGCCAATACTATGTGAAGAGCCATCCATGGGTGCTGGCTTATCAGGGCGTCATCACGTTCTTTGTGTTGGCCAATTTCACGCTGGCAACGTTTATGGATCCGGGCATTATACCCAAAGGTATGTAGCGGGCTAAACGGTGCCCAGCGTCTCTCGCACAGCCTAAATTTGACTGCATTCTAGCATCGCCCGACGAAGACTGCGAGGAGGAGTTCCGTGCACCCCTCTACAAGAATGCCGAGATCAACGGCATTACAGTCAAAATGAAATGGTGCGTCACCTGCAAGTTCTATCGCCCTCCCCGCTGCTCCCATTGCTCCGTATGCAATCACTGCATAGAGGTAAGAATTCATCTTATATAAACTGAGCGAATCTATTCTATTAATTTGTCTACTTTTGCAGACATTCGATCATCACTGCCCCTGGGTGAACAATTGCATTGGCAGGCGCAATTACAGATTCTTCTTCTTTTTCCTCGTCTCACTCTCCATCCATATGCTGAGCATCTTTTCGCTATGCCTATTCTACGTACTCAAAATCATGCCCCACATCAAACAGACGGCACCAATTGTCGCGTATCCTTTTTCAAAAAAGCAACTAAATCGCATACTCATTTTATTCTTGGAGTAAAATTAAAGTCTGCAAACTAAATCAACCACATGCTGTGAATCAGATTGTGTAGCCAGATATTGTTCAATAATTACAAATCGCAGCTTATATTTGTAGTAGGATAACCCTAAACGGTTAGATATTCTGTAGATGTTGGTAGAATTCATTCTGTAAGACCAATAAGTTGAGCTTTAAACTGTCCGTTGCAAGGGAGAACAAAATTACGTATTCTTGTGGACAGTTAATCTGTTGATATTTAATTATTAGTTTGGAAATCGAAATTTATAATGTATTTATTTGAACGTTTTATATGAATTATATTTATGTATTCTCTTTCACGACTGGTTGTCAACTAATTAATGAATTTCTATATCAATCTCGATGTTCCCACTTGAATCTTTATTCCGATTGTTCAGATTTCGAGTGCTGAGTGATAGCTGTAAAACTAAAAAGTCCAAGTAATTGAAAAAATTGGAGTAAATAACGATGAGACACTGACGGATAGACAGGCATTTTCTTTAGGACGTAGCACATATCATATAAACTCAATGGATATTAAGCAGAATGTTATCTATATTATTAAAAAAAAAAAATACGTAAGTCTATCTTGTAGTACTAATATATATTTAAGCTTTTATGCACAACGAAGGAAGTCAGAAATGAAATCAGAAAAGTTTGCACAAACAATGTTTGGGTTATCTTGGTGGCCAAATTGGTTTAGCTTAACTGTAAACGCTCATTTATAGTATGATTCTGATGGGTCTGGTCACCGTGCTGGCAATACCAATATTCGGTCTGACGGGCTTCCACATGGTGCTGGTTTCGAGGGGTCGCACCACCAACGAACAGGTGACTGGCAAGTTTAAGGGTGGCTACAATCCGTTCTCCCGCGGCTGTTGGCACAACTGCTGCTATACGCAGTTCGGACCCCAGTATCCCAGGTAAGATGGCGTACGATCGTATCGAACTGCTTCGATTTGAATTCTATGTCTATATATGCTAATGTCTTTTGTTTGTTTTGTATGTTAATTGCACTGTGCACTGCACGCACAGCCTGCTGAAGCCGAAGAAGTATGCGTCACGACGGTCGCAGACGCAAAATCAGGCTATAAGCACCATATGCAACGATCGGACAAATCAACAGACAAATGCCGGAACCGGAAGCGGAGCCAGTGGCAATGGCACAACCGGCAGCGGCATTGTCGTTGGAAGTGGATTGCGCGGCACCTCGGTACAATATTCACCCCGCTCCTACTACGAGTCGAGTCGGGAGAAGCGTGGAATTCAGGTAAAGACTTATATGGCCGAGGGCAATGGTTATAATCAGCGGTCGGGCAGCACAACGCTTTATAGTAAGGTGGGTAACATTTTGCAAAACCAAAACGAAACATTGCAGAAATTGCTATGCAAAACGAATATAATCTCTATAATCTCCAATCTATACTACTATAACCATATAACTGTATCTGTATCTATCTCTGCCTCTGTATCTATGTATACAAATATATATATATATAATTTATATATATTATATATTTTTGTGTGCTATCTTCTTGTTGCTATATATCTTTATCTGTAATGTGGCGACTGCAATTAACAAATCTACTTTTTGTCGCTAATTCTTGTTATTTGTTTAACGCTTACTAAATAATTGTAATTCTGATTGTTATTCAATTGGTTGTGTATTTAATTTAGTTTTTTCTTTTTGTGTTAATGCTCTTACTGAAATTTTGAACTAATTTATTGTATTGTTGAAATTGTTGATTTGTTTTTTTTTTTGTGAACAATCCCCAATCACCCAAATGTGCTGATTAACATTCTTCTGTTTAATTTACGCATTTGAATTTGTGCGCTGCCAAATGCTTTTGCTTTAATCACTAGCTAACTAGAATTAACCAAAGATAATAAGTTGATTTTTGATCAGGTCCACTTCCCCAGAACTGTACATTTAACGCACAGTTTGTTAGCCCTGATTGTTGTCCTCGTAATGGTTACATGTAAAAATAAAACAACAGCAAGAAAAAAAATGAAGAAAAAAGCTGAAATTTTTAGTTTTCATTTTATATATATATATATATATTTTTTTTTTAAATTTAAATTTCCATGACTACCATTTGGGCTTTTGTCCGAGCTTCATTTGACACTTATCAGATACTCAAATATCCGATTGTACACTTGACACACACACACACACAACACACACTCAATCAATCAATCAGTCAATCAGTTAATCGCACAGCTTAAAGAGCAGAACTTAAGCACAATTCACTTCTATTATCTCCATCTATTTGGCTGTCCCTTTCCCCCTATTTATTGTTTATTTAAAGCTTGGTATTATCCTTAATGCACTTGCGTAGAGTATTTGCAACTTTGACACGTATTTTGTTTTGTGGGGGATAGAAAGTAGAATTTGTGTGTTTAGGTTGCTTCAATTAATTGCTGACAAGTTCTAGATCAATGATAGTTAACAAACAATTAACAAGCTATAAACATAAATTGCAAAATACCGTCTCATTACAAGTCAGAAAATATATAAAGTAAAATATAACTTTAGAACAATCGTATAAACTGGCATTATTTCAATCAAAACTTATTAAATATAAAGATAAATATATATTCATGTAAATAGTTTATCACACAAAATATATTCAAGCAAATGTTTTCATTAAATGTGTGTTTCTTTTTATTGCAAAAGTGTATATTAAATTTACAATATCTAGTCAAAGGGACAACGTATTTGCCAGTCGTCTACTAAATATATGTATATTGATATATTTTGGTATTTATTTCTGTTGACCAACCCTGATCAGCGTAGAGTATTAAGCCACAGTCTAATTTCACTTATTTAATGACTTTTCTTTTTAGTTTTTCTTGTTGCGCCGCTTACTTTCTTAACTTACCATCTCTGCATAGGTGCGTAATGGCCTCGTTTATAGTTAACTGTTTGATTTTGTTTATTTTTTTTTATTTTTTTTTATTTTTTTTTATTTTTTTTTATTTTTCTATTTTTATTTTATTTTTTTTTTTTTTTGTTTTCTTTGCATGTTGAATTCTTAAGTTATTTAGTTAGTTTGTTGTGTTGCTATTCGAAGGCTTTTGCATAAGCTGATCTGCTCTGCTCTGGTGCCGCCTATATGCATATTAATTAATCGGCTTTTTTGTCTAAATTTGTGCTGTACATTAGCTCGCAGACTGTTGTGCAATTGTTTTCAAATATATAGTTAGTAGCGTACGTAGAAACATATGAAAATAATTGGTCAAAACAAAACTCTACACTTTCTGCAAGCACCGAAAAAGGTAAAAAAAAAACAAAAGAACAAATAAAAAAAAATATATATATATACGTATATTTATATATGTATATGTATATTTATATGCATATGTACTTTTATCATTTAATTATTTACTGATTTACACATATTGTTTGATTGAAAAGTGATTGACTTGAATTTTGTCACATGACTATTGCTCCTCCATCCCTCCCCTCCCCTCACCAAAAATGTAATATTCAAATCAGAAATCCTTCTGGAACACTCTCCAAATACTTTTACATAAATATGCAAATGCATCCTTTTCAAAATCTGAACAAACATTTCTCTCTCTGTCTGTCTCTCTATATATATATATATAAATGTCTGTCTCCTGTCTTTCCTGATTGCTCAGTGTATTTTCTGAATTTGTTCAACTTTCGTTTGACAATTTGTAGTTTTGATCTATTGAATACATTTTACAGTGATTTTCCCTCTTTTTATTATATGATGTCTTGCAAAACCCAATACCAAAAATCTCTCAACTTGAATTTCGAATTTCTTACACACTGTGCGTTATATGTTATATGCAGGAGATCTTTTAGTGCCATCGTTCTTTTCCAGCCAATATTCGATATAAAGCAATCGACATTTGGCAATCCCAAATTCATTTGTGCAAAAAAAAAAAAAAACAAAAACAAAAAAAAACAAAAATAATCACACACAAAAAAGTTTCGTTTTCATTTGGTTTCAAGTGCATTCCAAAAATCGATCAATCGCAACTACTCGTTTTATGTAGGTTTAAGGTTATTATTTTTTTTTTTATCTGTGTTGAGCACAATTTGCGATGGGCATCAAATCTGTGGTGACTAATGAAGCAACATATTTGTTCTTTTCTTTCGAACCATCTGCACATACAACATATTCACAGTTGTCGCCGGGACGCGAGTGCTCCGATACGGATCTTGAGCCGCCGCCTGCCTCACAGAGTCAAGACTGCGAGCCGACGCCGCCGCTGCAGCGCCACAACTCGACCAACTTCTACCTGCCCCAGGTGGCCGACACAGCGCCAGGCATTAATATGAGCAACATGAACAATGGTAACATTGCCAGTGGAGCTGGCATTGCCAACAATTCATCACAAGGAGGCGGTGGCGGAGATTCACCTCGCCACATTCGCATGTATCATCCACGACACAGTCCGCATGCTCGACCCAGGTGAGTAGCGACTGATCGAGTCATCCAATTTATCCAATTGAATTTCAATTTACATTTTATATTTTGGTTTAGGGGCCTGGATCCGCAGCGCGTCTATACGAGCGATGCACTCTCGCCGGACCATCCCGGCGGCGTTGGTGGTGGTGCTGGTGGTTATGTCGTCAATGGTCCGCTGCAGGGCATATCAGTAGCACAAGGACAGCGTGGTGGCGCCACAACGGCCACACCAACCATGCAACAACGAATAAAGCCCCTCGGCGTGGCCACCCCACTTGTCATCGCCAGTCCAGTGAGAAGGTAAGTAAGTGGTTTGCTCCTGCCGTCTCTCCGCCTTCGCAACCACAAACCACAACGCTGTGGGTTCGTCCGTCCACTACTCGATTTGCTTGCTGCATTAGATGGCTTGCTTCCTTGCCTTGCATTGATTGCTTTAGTGCTGCCAATTTGTTATTGTAATTATTATAAATATTTTTGTGGCATATTGCAAAAACATGTTTGTAGTTTGGAGAGTTGTCGTTTCCTATTGTTGTCCACTGTTTGTGCGTTGGCTTTAATTGCCGCCTCATTCTGAACCATTCTCATGTAGCTAGTGCTTACTGTACTTCCTTGCAGGTGTATTGGCTTGCAAAAGGAAAACACGGGTCATTGAACCGTAGCTAAATCTATTGATGTGTCTCCCTCTCGTTATCGCTTTCGCTCTCAGCCTTGATTTCTCTCTCTGTCTCTGTCTTGCTCTCTCGCTCTCTCTCTCTCACTCTTACATGCACTAGCTCTGTAGATTTGTATACCTTTTATTTCACTCCGTCATGTCTAATCATCAACCAGAATAAGTGTATATATTATGTATATATATATATATATATATATATATATATATATATATATATATATAAATATTGTACACAGCTTTTTGCCAAAATAAATTTAATTTGTTTAATACACACTTTGAAACTAATTATTTTTCAACTTTTCTTTTTTCGTTTTCTTTGTTTTCGTTTTATTTTTTGATGTAGTCAACACTCAAATTCTGAGAGCAGTACTAACTCCTAGGCTTAGCTTACAGAAAGGAATAGTCTATCAATATCAAAACGTAATAATAAAACCAAAAACAAAAACAAAAATATATATATTTACAACCAAAACAAGTTAAGTTCAGAGATAATCGACTAAATATTAACTAGAAATTATAGATTACGTGTTAAAGGAGACGATAACAGTCACGATTACGATTACGATTACGATGAATGATGATATTTGTGAGACGAATATCGGCCAAAGAGGCACACAGCTGAACCAAGCCTGAGCCATATCCTAAACCAAATCAGACAAAAAAAAAAACAAATTAATAACAAAAAAAATCAAATTCGTTAAGCCTTTTTTTTTATTTTAAATCTGTCGGTCTTCATTTCTGCCTATCGTTTTTTTTTTTTTTTTTTTTTTTTTGGTACATAAATATTAGCCCAAGTTTTCGTTGACATTCACACATACTCTGACACACATACAAACAACACACACACACTGTGGCACACAGACACATTCCTTAGAAAATACAACCAAAACTACAACTAGCGCCACCAAGAGCACAACCCACCTATGTCTCTACTACAAGCTCAGCTTTCATTTGATTGAAGGTGAGTGATTTCTTGATTTCTTGATTTCTTGATTTCTTGGTGCCGTCTTTTTTTCCTTTCGTTTCGTTTCGTTTCGTTTTCGCCACATTTGAAATCAAGGCAGGCTTTGCTCATTTCTCAGACACATTTGGCCTATGGAACTAGTTAACAGCTCATTCATTCACTTTCAAAAAATAAAAACAAACACACACTCGAAAGTCACAGTTCGCAAAAGAAATAAATTAAAATTATTTCTCGCCCAAAGGAAATAGATTCCTGTACAAATCACAAACTAACATTATTATTTTTTCGGCACATCGTTGAATAACGCCATATTGTGGTGCAAAAACAAAGACGAAATAAGAATAAACGAAAAATAGTTTCTATTATGTATAATATCAACCCAATCTCGCAACGGCGGTCACATTGGAACAATAACAGCAACGCTGAGTACAACAATAATAATGATCACAATATGGTTCTGGATCGGGATCAGGAATCCTCAAGAATCGGCAAATTTCATGGCTTTCGTTATGGTCATCTGCGTGGTGCTGGAGACGCTTTAAATGCCGCCAATGCTTCTGTTGCAGTCACTGATCTTGACCAGCCGAAGGTGGACTTTACAACATTGACTTTCTTCCTGCTGGGATATCTGGTATCGAATCTGCTGATCTCCATGTGCTGCTTCTTTAGCTGGCTAATAGTGAAGATGTTTAGGCTGCGCCATCATTTCATTGGGGACTTGGGTGACAACAGACGCTACTCGTTGCTGGCCAAGCTGCTGCTGACGCCCATCATACTTGGCTGTACAATCATATATTGTGTCTTTCTCCTGATTCATTCGATGATTAAGCTGGTTCAATCTGAAGTGCCTCGCAGCGTTTTGGAATTCGTTCAGCACATTGCCAAAGAACGTGGGCAATACAAAAATTGCAAATGATTTTGATAATAACCAAGGTTTCCGTTATCTAACTGTTTATTGGAATTGGAATTTGGTTTCGGATTTGAATTTGGATTTGCATTGAAATACGGCGGGTTGTCGACTGTATATAAAATAATAAATGGATATCATTCGAAATTAATTCCAACATCAACTGATAATTGTTGCTTACTGATTATTTCGTTTGGCAATTCTCTGTGCAGCGGTTCTCTTCACTCTAATTCTAATTCTATCTCTCTCTCTCTATCTCGCTTCCCGAAACTGCTGCACTTTGTGTCTATTGTGTTGTAACTGTTACTACTAAACTGAATGTACCTAATACCCCCTTAACGAGATTGTTGTGCAACTCTGATTGTAGCCTAATACACACACATACATAGCTCACGCATACCTTTACAGATTCGCACACACACAAACAAACAAAAAAACAAACTTTGCATTCAGTTAACATTAACAAAAAACGCCTTTTTTAAAAATGGAAACGCAGATTTAATGTTAACCATTAACCATAAAAATAAAACTGGCTTTGTTTTCGTTTTGCTGCGTGCTGCGCTAATTTTAACACTCGCTCATATTCGCGTCTCTCATCCTTCTCATCCTTGGCAGATCGAATCCGGGTACGCCGACGCAGCCGCGACGACCGGACTTCATCGGGCTCAACGCACAGGCAGCGGCACAGCAGCAACAGCAGCAGCAGCAGCAACAGGCTGCAGCGGCAGCAGCTGCATACTATGAATACACAAGCGGGCTACCGCCGCAGCATCCGCAGTCGGCAACAATTCAACAGCAGCAACAGTTGCTGCTGCAACAGCAACGTGTCATGCTACAGCATCAGCAACAACAACAGCAGCAGCAGCAACAACAACAACAAGGTGGGCTAAGAAGGATATTATAATTCATAATTCTTTGAAATTAATATTAATAAAATTAATGCAAATAAATATTATTTAAAAGCGAGCGATTTGATAGCCAGCAATTTGTTATTTTGTGTGTTTGTAAAACACAAATTAGATAATTAATTTGGGCACACATTAAATATTATATATTCAACATGAACAATAATTGAATTGATTTGGTTTCACTTATTGCCGAAAAATCAAAGAGAAATTATGTAATTAAAAGTTGTCGATTAATTGCTGTGAACATTGAACATTTTAATTTGAGGCATCATTGAGTAAATATAAATTTAAATTATATAATTAAAAGTGGTCGATTAATTGCTGTGAACATTGAACATTTTAATTTGAGGCATCATTGAGTAAATATAAATTTAAATTATATAATTAAAAGTTGTCGATTAATTGCTGTGAACATTGAACATTTGAATTTGAGGCATCATTGAGTAAATATAAATTTAAATTATATAATTAAAAGTTGTCGATTAATTGCTGTGAACATTGGACATTTGAATTTGAGGCATCATTGAGTAAATATAAATTTAAATTATATAATTAAAAGTTGTCGATTAATTGCTGTGAACATTGAACATTTGAATTTGAGGCATCATTGAGTAAATATAAATTTAAATTATGTAATTAAAAGTTGTCGATTAATTGCTGTGAACATTGAACATTTGAATTTGAGGCATCATTGAGTAAATATAAATTTAAATTATGTAATTAAAAGTTGTCGATTAATTGCTGTGAACATTGAACATTTGAATTTGAGGCATCATTGAGTAAATATAAATTTAAATTATGTAATTAAAAGTTGTCGATTAATTGCTGTGAACATTGAACATTTGAATTTGAGGCATCATTGAGTAATTTTAAATTTAAATTATATAATTAAAAGTTGTCGATTAATTGCTGTGAACATTGAACATTTGAATTTGAGGCATCATTGAGTAAATATAAATTTAAATTATATAATTAAAAGTTGTCGATGAATTGCTGTGAACATTGAACATTTGAATTCGAGGCATCATTGAGTAAATATAAATTTAAATTATATAATTAAAAGTTGTCGATTAATTGCTGTGAACATTGAACATTTGAATTTGAGGCATCATTGAGTAATTGTAAATTTAAATTATATAATTAAAAGTTGTCGATTAATTGCTGTGAACATTTGAATGTGAGGCCAAATTTGAGGCATCATTGAGTAATTGTAAATTTAAATTATATAATTAAAAGTTGTCGATTAATTGCTATGAACATTGAACATTTTAATTTGAGGCATCATTGAGTAATTGTAAATTTAAATTATATAATTAAAAGTTGTCGATTAATTGCTGTGAACATTGAACATTTGAATTTGAGGCATCATTGAGTAAATATAAATTTAAATTATATAATTAAAAGTTGTCGATTAATTGCTGTGAACATTGAACATTTGAATTTGAGGCATCATTGAGTAATTGTAAATTTAAATTATATAATTAAAAGTTGTCGATTAATTGCTGTGAACATTGAACATTTGAATTTGAGGCATCATTGAGTAATTGTAAATTTAAATTATACAATTAAAAGTTGTCGATGAATTGCTGTGAACATTTGAATGTGAGGCATCATTGAGTAATTGTAAATTTACTGGTTGCCATTCGGATACCATTCGATAGTCGATAACAAATTAAGTACTGTGGCAAAAGCTTTGTTGACAATTTCTTTTTTAATTACAGCGCTGCAGCAGCAGCAGCAACAATCGCTGGCCCAGGCTGCCTATGGAGGCAGTCCGCAGCGTCGCTTCCTGTCTGAGGGCGAGCTGGTGCGTCAGGGTGCCGGTGGTGGCACTGAGCTCTCCTATGTGCGATCCAATAACACTGTGGACAATATACGCGAACTGGCTGGTAGTCCGCAGCGCGGTGTCTACATGTGGAAGGACACCTCGCCCGGCTTTGGCGGCGGTGGCGTCGGTCCGGCTACCGTTAGTATTGGCAGCAGTGCGGGCACACTGCCAAGCAGCAACAATGCGGGCGGCGTCATGCAGCATGCCCAGTATATAACAGCCGGCGGTGGAGCCCATCCACTTATAATGACACACTCACGCATCCAGGACTATGCCATCCAACAACAGCAACAGCAGCATCAGCAGCAGCAGCAACAGCAACAACAACAGCAACAGCAGCAGCAGCAGGGAGCCGCGTCATATCATCGCTCCAATCCCACAAGTCCAACAACCCTTCCGCTAACATCCACGGCACAAACATACATATTGCGTTGCAGCGGCGGCGGTGGCAGTGGCGGTGCCGGCATTGCTGGAACGGCTGCAGCGTCGGGCAGCAGCGGCAGCATTGGCAATCTACCTGCTAGCAGTAATGCCAGTGTTGGCACTGGAACTACTGTAACTGGTGGTGGCTATCAACCGCAGCTGCGCGGCGGCATTCCTGTCTTTCCGCCAAATCCTTTGGCAGGCAACGCGCTCGGAGCGATGCAGCCACAGCCGTCGCCGCAGATCAAGCGCAAACAGACGCCAACGCGTCCAATGAGCTTTGTGCGTGCTCTAGAAATGACCGATTCAATGGAGATGCAGACCCTGGAACAACAGCAGCAGCAGCAGCAGGTGGCAGCCGCAGCGGCTGCGGCGGCTGCAACAATGGCCCGCAACAATGGCGGCCTGCCGAGCGGTGTCCCAACGAGCCTGGCACAACAGAATGCGGCAGCCGCAGCCGCAGCGGCAGCAGTTGGACGCAATGCAGCTGCGGCTGCCGCTGCTGCTGCGGCGGCTGCTGCTGCCAATGCTAGTGGCACCCCAGATCGCGCCAGCATCTACGATATGAACTATGAGATATCTGTATAACCCGTGGTGGTGCCCGTCGTCGTAATGCCACCCGCCTCAGCAGCCAGCAGTGCGGTCGCCAACTCAACGGCAGCCGCCTCCTCCTTTTATGCACAACAACAACAACAACAACAACAACAACAACATACACAACAACAACAAGAACAGCAACATCAACAGCAGCAGCAGCAGAAGTTGCAGCAACAAAGCATATTAGTTAATGGCGCTGAGCCGGCAGCCTACGCCTCGGTGCCCATACCCATACCAATAGCCATGCCCGTCTCAGTCTCCGTATCCGTGCTGGCCAGCAGCAAACAGCACAACAGCGGTAGCAACCACCACCAGCACCAAAGTCACCTCAACATCACCAAGACGCCAAACAAGCGCAAGTTCTCCACGTTCTTTTAAAAATCAATCTGATCCGTCATCCAATCATCCGGTCACGCCCCAGTCTTGTATATAGTATCCGTGATTATGTTGTTATTGAAGATGATGATGATGATGACTCAAAAAGGGATGCAGCAGCTAAACAGGAACATTTTTGGGTGCTGCTCGATATTTATATATATATATATATAAATATATATTTATATCTAAATATATATCTATACATATATATATATATATATTTATTTATATTTTTATTTTTTAGTATCTAACATTTTGTTCAATTTCGATTTGGAATTTTATTCTAGTTTTATTAATTTACATATAAACTTAAAAAATTGGCAGCAAATTTCGAGTTGACCCAAAAGAGTTAATAGAAAACAATCTACGCGGTTTTTTTTTTTGTCTTTTAATGCAATTAAAATGGGAAACTCTTTGTGCTTTTATTATGTCAATACTATAAATATTTAATTAGTTTACGGCGCCCGGCACGCCCACAATCGAGCAAAATGCATATGAAATCTATATTAAATATAAGTACACATACATGTATATATATTTTTATATTTATATATATATATATATATATATATGTATATTTATACGTATATGTATGTATGTATATATATATATATATATATATATATATATATGTTTTCGCATTGCAATCAAGTTGAATATAGACAAATGTCAGGTCAAAATAAATTGTCAAGCTCGGCTACGATGAGTTCGAGTTCAAATAGCTATCTGCATATGTATTTCTATGTACTACTACTACTGCAACTTACACCTAACCGAAAAAAAAACGCCAAAACTTGTAAACGATTATAATCGATAATTATCGATAATCGATAAAATAACTAAAGTGTGAGTGTATGTGCTTTGCGACTGAGTGTTTGGATGCGTGCGTGCATTATATATATACATATATATATGCATATATATAGATAGATTGTGTTGTGTGTGTATGTGTGTGTAAATGTAGCCATACATATAATATATATGTGCGTGTTTTGTGTGCGTATGTAGGGAATACTTATGTACATATATTCCTATATATACACAAATATGTATGTGTATGTATATGCCTGTCCTCCCCCACTCCCCCCCCATCTCTATCATCAATATTGAGCCAACATGTCAAGTCAAATGGGAAGGACTTCTGTTGGCCCTGGCCTATATATAAATATCGTCCACTTCTCTTATCGTTTTTTTTTTATTTGTTTTTTTGTACATAAGTGTATATTTATGTATTAAAGAATACGTATTGTGTGTAAAATGTATTCTGTTAAGGGCAAAACTGTTAGAGCCAAGTTAATTGTTGTTCATGTTGTGCCAGCTGACAACGATCAGCTATATACAAATTTACAATATATATATATTACGGCTGTAACCAATTTGGCCCGTGCTTAGAATATATTTAAATATTTGTTGTTATTTTTTTAAGTTCAATTAGGGTTTTTTTTTTCTGCCGCCTTGTTAATATGTAGCAATCAATCAATATACAATTTTGAGTCACTCCAATCAAATGAAGACTCAAACACCAAGCGACCACATCTGAAGACTTGTCATTGCTGGTCTCAAGTCCCAGTAACAAACAGACAACCACTAAACATTTAGCAAAATAGAAATGAATTGGAATCGATGGTAATTTAAAGTTTTATCAAAGTTAACAGATCAAAATGCAACAAATGA
The DNA here is from genome assembly GCA_035042405.1 of Drosophila demipolita. Lineage (NCBI taxonomy): Eukaryota > Metazoa > Arthropoda > Insecta > Diptera > Drosophilidae > Drosophila > Drosophila demipolita. The sequence continues at coordinate 518,545 of JAWNLI010000353.1, read as the reverse complement.
ATAGAATTAATGTTTTGTAATAAAGCTAGCTATATACGTATTTAATTGAGTGTTCGTACAGAAAAGGACCACATACAACATACATATACATTTGTATATATAGAGCAGGGAGAGGTGATGGCCTGACGTGATGGCCGGAGCTCTATAAATCCAAGGACGTGTTGATCACAGAAACAAAAAAAAAAAAAAAACAGCAACAAGCGAAGCGAGTTAATCGTTAATCGTTTATTGAATGCGATGTAAACTAAGTGTTTTTTGCTAACAAATAAATTAACGAATTGAAGAAATTATTAATAAACTTATACAAAACAATCGCATATACATACAGTATGTGCGTCATAATATGTATAATATATATATATATATATATATATATATCCATATACATATATATAAACATGAAAAATGTAACTGAAAACTGCAAATAGGAAACATAAAAATAAAAGAAAAAAAAAACAAAAACAACAACCAACTGTAACAAACATTGTTTTAGATTTTTATACCAAATTTAATTAAATCGTCAAATCGTGTTGTTTAACCAATATACATATATTTATATCAATATCTTTTTTTTATGCCACCCATTCAGTTAGGCAGGCAGAGGCAGGCTCAAAGAGTATCTGCCCCGATAATGGAAATGTTGACGGTTAGCCAGACAGATGATATTACAGAATTGCAACTATCATCCTCATCATGGGACTATATCACTTTCTTAATTGTTTTCTTTTGTTTGAACAAAAACATTTTTTCTTTTGTATACTGTGTGTACTTTGTAAAATATACAACAAGAAATTGAATAGCAACATTAACATCAAGGCAATTAACATATAATAAAGATAATAATAAAAAAAATCTAAAATAATAATCTTTCAATGCAACTGGTCACTTTCAATGCAGTTTCTGGCTGTGTCATCTTTTGACATATTTTGTATATTACAGGTGTACGGATATTCAAAAAATCTTACAACTCTTTGCTTCTGACTTCCAACGCAAACCAATTGGAACACTTTGGCCAATAAACATTATTAATATGCGATTAATTAGCCCGGTTAATTTAGATTCCTACATTATAAAACGTGTTTCAGCAACTGCAACAGCAACTTTTGCTAGAACTGTTAAACAAATCCATCAACAATAATGCTCCACCCGGAAACTAAGAACTTTAACTATTACATTACTCGTCATACCGTTAACCAAGAAACCTTTTGGGGAACATGTTCCAGAGATAATTATATTCATTATAATTTGAAATTATAATTATTTATATTATTATTACTATTGTAACATTTTGGTGTGCTGATCAAAATGATCAAAATTAAAATCAATTAAATCAGTTCAGATGGAATGGAACAAATATTTATATCAGATTAAAAATAATTTATTGAAAAATGTACTAATTATTATATTTAAAGAAGTAACTCCAAATCAAGTTTCAAATAAACAAATACTTTGTGTACCAAAAAAAGATTTTTCTCCTTGAGCGACAATTCAAGTAATTATTGCTTTAAGATATGTCTAACTTTGAGAATCTTAAATAAGTTTATTCTTTTCACATACAGGGTGAGTAAATCAAGATGATGTAAATATATTATCTTTCATCTGATACTTACAATAATAATAACAAAAAAACTAAATTCGTTAAGCCTTTTTTTTAAATATATGAGGACCGACCCTTATTTCTGCCTATCGTTTTTTTTTTTTTACATATATGTTAGGCCAAGTTTTCGTTGACTTTCACACATACTCTGACACACACACAAACAACACACACACACTGTGGCACACAGACACATTCCTTAGAAAATACAACCAAAACTACAACTAGCGCCACCAAGAGCACAACCCACCTATGTCTCTACTACAAGCTCAGCTTTCATTTGATTGAAGGTGAGTGATTTCTTGATTTCTTGATTTCTTGATTTCTTGGTGCCGTCTTTTTTTCCTTTCGTTTCGTTTCGTTTTCGCCACATTTGAAATCAAGGCAGGCTTTGCTCATTTCTCAGACACATTTGGCCTATGGAACTAGTTAACAGCTCATTCATTCACTTTCAAAAAATAAAAACAAACACACACTCGAAAGTCACAGTTCGCAAAAGAAATAAATTAAAATTATTTCTCGCCCAAAGGCAATAGATTCCTGTACAAATCACAAACTAACATTATTATTTTTTCGGCACATCGTTGAATAACGCCATATTGTGGTGCAAAAACAAAGACGAAATAAGAATAAACGAAAAATTGTTTCTATTATGTATAGGATCAACCCAATCTCGCTACGCCGGTCACATTGGAACTATAACAGCAACGCTGAGTACAACAATAATAATGATCACAATATGGTTCTGGATCGGGATCAGGAATCCTCAAGAATCGCTGGAGGCGCTTCAAAATCCGCCAATGCTGCTGTTGCAGTCACTGATCTTGTCCAGCCGAAGGTGGACTTTACAACATTGGCTTTCTTTCTGCTGGGATATCTGATTTCGAATCTGCTGATCTCCATGTGCTACTACTTAAGCTGGCTAAAAGTGAAGATGTTTAGTCTGTGCCTGCATTTCATTGGGGACTTGGGGGACAACAGACGCTACTCGTTGCTGGCCAAGCTGCTGCTGACGCCCATCATAATTGGCTGTACCATCCTATATTGTGTCTTTCTCCTGATGCATTCGATGATTAAGCTGGTTCTATCCGAAGTGCCTCGCAGCGTTTTGGAATTCGTTCAGCGCATTGCCAAAGTGGGCAATAAAAAAATTTTATATGATTTTGATAAAAACCAAGGTTTCCGTTATCTAACTGTTAATGAATGGAATTGTATTTAAAGAAGTAACTCCAAATCAAGTTTCAAATAAACAAATACTTTGTGAACCAAAAACAGATTTTTCTCCTTGGGCGACAATTGAAGTAATTATTGCTTTAAGATATGTCTAACTTTGAGAATCTTAAATAAAGTTTATTCTTTTCACATACAGGGTGAGTAAATCAAGATGATGTAAATATATTATCTTTCATCTGATATTTATGCTTTGTTGGATTAACTCTTTCAAATTGGATTGGTGCCAATATAAGTCTGATCCTGTTAATGTATTAAGTTTGTTGTAAACTATTTTGCTAAAACTATGAATTTCATTTAAAATATATTACAAACCCTTATGAGCTAAAGTCAAAGATCTATTAGATTGAACAGCATTTAAGGATTTAAGTACCCACGTACCCAAATAACTGAACAAATCTTTCGCTTAGTTATTGAGAATAACGAATCTTAAAATAGAATACAGCTGAAATCTCAGTTGAGAATTGTCCATTCTAGCGACTGACTAGCTAGCTCTGAGCCCACTCCTCGGTGGCGGATAATTAGAGTCTAGCTTTATATTTGAACGCTTATTGGGTATTTATGTACGAAGGGTGAAATGGGGATAGGGCATTGGTGGTTTACAAGATACAATAAGGTGAGCTTGCATTCTTTTTGATAGGAGTAGTGAGTAAACCGTTTGCAGCTTCAGTTTGTTACAAAAAAAGGTATTTAATTTATCATTTAATATTAGACTGAGACAGCTGCAACAAACAATCGCTCTGTTACACAACGCGCTTGACCTCAAAGAACCGCTTCAGATAATACACCTGGCCGACGGTCATCAGTACAAGGACGAGCGCCTCAAATGTGGACCAGAGGACGACACGCGAGTTGGTGCTCTCATTAACCGAACGATGGATCTTGTCGCGCACCTGCAAAGAAATTTTGCGGATTTAGCAATTGGACATTGTGTGGACTCGTTAATGGCGCTGAGCCGGCAGCCTACGCCTCGGTGCCCATACCCATACCAATAGCCATGCCCGTCTCAGTCTCCGTATCCGTGCTGGCCAGCAGCAAACAGCACAACAGCGGTAGCAACCACCACCAGCACCAAAGTCACCTCAACATCACCAAGACGCCAAACAAGCGCAAGTTCTCCACGTTCTTTTAAAAATCAATCTGATCCGTCATCCAATCATCCGGTCACGCCCCAGTCTTGTATATAGTATCCGTGATTATGTTGTTATTGAAGATGATGATGATGATGACTCAAAAAGGGATGCAGCAGCTAAACAGGAACATTTTTGGGTGCTGCTCGATATTTATATATATATATATATAAATATATATTTATATCTAAATATATATCTATACATATATATATATATATATTTATTTATATTTTTATTTTTTAGTATCTAACATTTTGTTCAATTTCGATTTGGAATTTTATTCTAGTTTTATTAATTTACATATAAACTTAAAAAATTGGCAGCAAATTTCGAGTTGACCCAAAAGAGTTAATAGAAAACAATCTACGCGGTTTTTTTTTTTGTCTTTTAATGCAATTAAAATGGGAAACTCTTTGTGCTTTTATTATGTCAATACTATAAATATTTAATTAGTTTACGGCGCCCGGCACGCCCACAATCGAGCAAAATGCATATGAAATCTATATTAAATATAAGTACACATACATGTATATATATTTTTATATTTATATATATATATATATATATATATGTATATTTATACGTATATGTATGTATGTATATATATATATATATATATATATATATATATGTTTTCGCATTGCAATCAAGTTGAATATAGACAAATGTCAGGTCAAAATAAATTGTCAAGCTCGGCTACGATGAGTTCGAGTTCAAATAGCTATCTGCATATGTATTTCTATGTACTACTACTACTGCAACTTACACCTAACCGAAAAAAAAACGCCAAAACTTGTAAACGATTATAATCGATAATTATCGATAATCGATAAAATAACTAAAGTGTGAGTGTATGTGCTTTGCGACTGAGTGTTTGGATGCGTGCGTGCATTATATATATACATATATATATGCATATATATAGATAGATTGTGTTGTGTGTGTATGTGTGTGTAAATGTAGCCATACATATAATATATATGTGCGTGTTTTGTGTGCGTATGTAGGGAATACTTATGTACATATATTCCTATATATACACAAATATGTATGTGTATGTATATGCCTGTCCTCCCCCACTCCCCCCCCCCCATCTCTATCATCAATATTAAGCCAACATGTCAAGTCAAATGGGAAGGACTTCTGTTGGCCCTGGCCTATATATAAATACCGTCCACTTCTCTTATCGTTTTTTTTTTTATTTGTTTTTTTGTACATAAGTGTATATTTATGTATTAAAGAATACGTATTGTGTGTAAAATGTATTCTGTTAAGGGCAAAACTGTTAGAGCCAAGTTAATTGTTGTTCATGTTGTGCCAGCTGACAACGATCAGCTATATACAAATTTACAATATATATATATTACGGCTGTAACCAATTTGGCCCGTGCTTAGAATATATTTAAATATTTGTTGTTATTTTTTTAAGTTCAATTAGGGTTTTTTTTTTCTGCCGCCTTGTTAATATGTAGCAATCAATCAATATACAATTTTGAGTCACTCCAATCAAATGAAGACTCAAACACCAAGCGACCACATCTGAAGACTTGTCATTGCTGGTCTCAAGTCCCAGTAACAAACAGACAACCACTAAACATTTAGCAAAATAGAAATGAATTGGAATCGATGGTAATTTAAAGTTTTATCAAAGTTAACAGATCAAAATGCAACAAATGAATAGAATTAATGTTTTGTAATAAAGCTAGCTATATACGTATTTAATTGAGTGTTCGTACAGAAAAGGACCACATACAACATACATATACATTTGTATATATAGAGCAGGGAGAGGTGATGGCCTGACGTGATGGCCGGAGCTCTATAAATCCAAGGACGTGTTGATCACAGAAACAAAAAAAAAAAAAACAGCAACAAGCGAAGCGAGTTAATCGTTAATCGTTTATTGAATGCGATGTAAACTAAGTGTTTTTTGCTAACAAATAAATTAACGAATTGAAGAAATTATTAATAAACTTATACAAAACAATCGCATATACATACAGTATGTGCGTCATAATATGTATATATATATATATATATATATATATATATCCATATACATATATATAAACATGAAAAATGTAACTGAAAACTGCAAATAGGAAACATAAAAATAAAAGAAAAACAAAAACAACAACCAACTGTAACAAACATTGTTTTAGATTTTTATACCAAATTTAATTAAATCGTCAAATCGTGTTGTTTAACCAATATACATATATTTATATCAATATCTTTTTTTATGCCACCCATTCAGTTAGGCAGGCAGAGGCAGGCTCAAAGAGTATCTGCCCCGATAATGGAAATGTTGACGGTTAGCCAGACAGATGATATTACAGAATTGCAACTATCATCCTCATCATGGGACTATATCACTTTCTTAATTGTTTTCTTTTGTTTGAACAAAAACATTTTTTCTTTTGTATACTGTGTGTACTTTGTAAAATATACAACAAGAAATTGAATAGCAACATTAACATCAAGGCAATTAACATATAATAAAGATAATAATAAAAAAAATCTAAAATAATAATCTTTCAATGCAACTGGTCACTTTCAATGCAGTTTCTGGCTGTGTCATCTTTTGACATATTTTGTATATTACAGGTGTGCGGATATTCAAAAAATCTTACAACTCTTTGCTTCTGACTTCCAACGCAAACCAATTGGAACACTTTAGCCAATAAACATTATTAATATGCGATTAATTAGCCCGGTTAATTTAGATTCCTACATTATAAAACGTGTTTCAGCAACTGCAACAGCAACTTTTGCTAGAACTGTTAAACAAATCCATCAACAATAATGCTCCACCCGGAAACTAAGAACTTTAACTATTACATTACTCGTCATACCGTTAACCAAGAAACCTTTTGGGGAACATGTTCCAGAGATAATTATATTCATTATAATTTGAAATTATAATTATTTATATTATTATTACTATTGTAACATTTTGGTGTGCTGATCAAAATGATCAAAATTAAAATCAATTAAATCAGTTCAGATGGAATGGAACAAATATTTATATCAGATAAAAAATAATTTATTAAAAAATGTACTAATTATTATATTTAAAGAAGTAACTCCAAATCAAGTTTCAAATAAACAAATACTTTGTGTACCAAAAAAAGATTTTTCTCCTTGAGCGACAATTCAAGTAATTATTGCTTTAAGATATGTCTAACTTTGAGAATCTTAAATAAGTTTATTCTTTTCACATACAGGGTGAGTAAATCAAGATGATGTAAATATATTATCTTTCATCTGATACTTACAATAATAATAACAAAAAAACTAAATTCGTTAAGCCTTTTTTTTAAATATATGAGGACCGACCCTTATTTCTGCCTATCGTTTTTTTTTTTTTACATATATGTTAGGCCAAGTTTTCGTTGACTTTCACACATACTCTGACACACACACAAACAACACACACACACTGTGGCACACAGACACATTCCTTAGAAAATACAACCAAAACTACAACTAGCGCCACCAAGAGCACAACCCACCTATGTCTCTACTACAAGCTCAGCTTTCATTTGATTGAAGGTCAGTGATTTCTTGATTTCTTGATTTCTTGATTTCTTGGTGCCGTCTTTTTTTCCTTTCGTTTCGTTTCGTTTTCGCCACATTTGAAATCAAGGCAGGCTTTGCTCATTTCTCAGACACATTTGGCCTATGGAACTAGTTAACAGCTCATTCATTCACTTTCAAAAAATAAAAACAAACACACACTCGAAAGTCACAGTTCGCAAAAGAAATAAATTAAAATTATTTCTCGCCCAAAGGCAATAGATTCCTGTACAAATCACAAACTAACATTATTATTTTTTCGGCACATCGTTGAATAACGCCATATTGTGGTGCAAAAACAAAGACGAAATAAGAATAAACGAAAAATAGTTTCTATTATGTATAGGATCAACCCAATCTCGCTACGCCGGTCACATTGGAACTATAACAGCAACGCTGAGTACAACAATAATAATGATCACAATATGGTTCTGGATCGGGATCAGGAATCCTCAAGAATCGCTGGAGGCGCTTCAAAATCCGCCAATGCTGCTGTTGCAGTCACTGATCTTGTCCAGCCGAAGGTGGACTTTACAACATTGGCTTTCTTTCTGCTGGGATATCTGATTTCGAATCTGCTGATCTCCATGTGCTACTACTTAAGCTGGCTAAAAGTGAAGATGTTTAGTCTGTGCCTGCATTTCATTGGGGACTTGGGGGACAACAGACGCTACTCGTTGCTGGCCAAGCTGCTGCTGACGCCCATCATACTTGGCTGTACCATCCTATACTGTGTCTTTCTCCTGATGCATTCGATGATTAAGCTGGTTCTATCCGAAGTGCCTCGCAGCGTTTTGGAATTCGTTCAGCGCATTGCCAACGTGGGCAATAAAAAAATTTTATATGATTTTGATAAAAACCAAGGTTTCCGTTATCTAACTGTTAATGAATGGAATTGTATTTAAAGAAGTAACTCCAAATCAAGTTTCAAATAAACAAATACTTTGTGAACCAAAAATAGATTTTTCTCCTTGGGCGACAATTGAAATAATTATTGCTTTAAGATATGTCTAACTTTGAGAATCTTAAATAAAGTTTATTCTTTTCACATACAGGGTGAGTAAATCAAGATGATGTAAATATATTATCTTTCATCTGATATTTATGCTTTGTTGGATTAACTCTTTCAAATTGGATTGGTGCCAATATAAGTCTGATCCTGTTAATGTATTAAGTTTGTTGTAAACTATTTTGCTAAAACTATGAATTTCATTTAAAATATATTACAAACCCTTATGAGCTAAAGTCAAAGATCTATTAGATTGAACAGCATTTAAGGATTTAAGTACCCACGTACCCAAATAACTGAACAAATCTTTCGCTTAGTTATTGAGAATAACGAATCTTAAAATAGAATACAGCTGAAATCTCAGTTGAGAATTGTCCATTCTAGCGACTGACTAGCTAGCTCTGAGCCCACTCCTCGGTGGCGGATAATTAGAGTCTAGCTTTATATTTGAACGCTTATTGGGTATTTATGTACGAAGGGTGAAATGGGGATAGGGAATTGGTGGTTTACAAGATACAATAAGGTGAGCTTGCATTCTTTTTGATAGGAGTAGTGAGTAAACCGTTTGCAGCTTCAGTTTGTTACAAAAAAAGGTATTTAATTTATCATTTAATATTAGACTGAGACAGCTGCAACAAACAATCGCTCTGTTACACAACGCGCTTGACCTCAAAGAACCGCTTCAGATAATACACCTGGCCGACGGTCATCAGTACAAGGACGAGCGCCTCAAATGTGGACCAGAGGACGACACGCGAGTTGGTGCTCTCATTAACCGAACGATGGATCTTGTCGCGCACCTGCAAAGAAATTTTGCGGATTTAGCAATTGGACATTGTGTGGACTCGTCATCGTCACTTACATGCATGTATTCCTGCTCGTGCTTGACATTGGTCAGGGTGCCGGATAGCTCGCGTATCATGTCCTCCAGCTTGGTGTGACCGACTTCCTCCTCACCGGGTGCGCCAGGTGAACGTTGGGGCGCATCGCCCTTCTCGATAGAGAACATGACCTGCTTGGGTGTCATGCTGCTGCGCTCGTTGTTGAAGCAGACGGTATAGGTACCCTTTCCTGGCGCAACGAACGTATATTTCCCCGAAGACTCCTTCTCGCTCTCATGCATTACATGCTGGTCGGGGCCGGTGATTTTGATGTCCACATCGAGGAAGCCGCCCTCGATCACCTCGAATGTTACGCCTGCCAAATTAAATACGCAAAATTATTTATTGCTTGCAATTGTCGAGCTATTTACACGGCGGAACAGAAGCAGGCTGCTACTCACCAAATTTGGTGCCACCTTCGATGTTCTCGAAGAAGCATTCCTCGTTATGCGCGTCCACATTGACAATGAAGGCGTTGCCGGGTCTCGTCGCGAGTAGCAGGAAGCCGCATAGTGTTAGCAATAAACTGGCCACCATCGTTTGCATTGTCTCGTGTTGCTTTTGTCTAATTTTTTAACTTTTCAGTGGCAGCCACGTAGTTGTACTTGTGTCGATTGTGTCAAATAACGATAACGATAGTCGTGTTGTCGTTGTGGGTCTCTCTTCCTCTTAGCTGTGTGCGAAAAATACTAGAATATTAATTAGTGAATAACATGGTCACACTCAATTCTGGCATCATTCACAAGGTTTCCAAAAGGTAACAATACAAGTAACAAATAATGCTCGAATACTCTAAATTATATTAAGCTAATAAAAAGTATTGCTAAAATATTTTTGCAACCTCTCCGCTACATATAAAATTGTGTAAGCTAAACTTTTTTTTTTAAATTAACAGTGTGCGCGCTTTTATAACAGGCCCTGTACGGCTGGTTGCCACTGTTAATTTCTGAAATGTTAAAAAATACTAACTACTATCGCCAGCAGCACGGAGTGGGACCAGCAATCAGCAAAATATATTTGGTAATTTAGTTTGAGAAGAAGTAAAGTTAATTTTGAAACGGAATAATAACAGTCAGCTGTAAACCCTTAAGCCAATCGGATGCTGCGTACGCAAGAAAAGTGGAACTGAACGAGTATAAAATACAAAAGTTAACGACTTCTGAATCACGTGCGTTACTGGCATTTTTAATATTAGTTACATTCATTTTTTTTTGCTGTGGTCGTGCGAGTTCAGTGAAAACAATTGTTCTATTTTTGTTTTAAATACAATCCATTTAACCTAATCAAACTACAAACTGCAAACAAGAACGAAAACGAAAACAAAAACAAAGCCTGGACGACGCTATGGCTGCCGATTTGGACGTGGACGCCACGTGCAGACGGCGTCGCCGCCTTTAATTTCTGCTCTGACAACAATAACTATAATAACAATAATAAGAACAACAACAGCAGTTGTTGGCCATAGAGATTATAGCCAGCGTCTTAAAGTGTTTTGGTCTTACAGCCATAAATCAAGTGACATGACCAGCGAAAGAAGGTTGGCATAAACGAAACTCATTTGCACACGTTGTCATCCAGTTCGTTTTGCCTGGCCACCTCCACCCTTCCCCTATCAGGGAGCAACCCATAGGCAGCGGCAGCGCATAAATTTACCAACAGTTGGCAATCACCGCACACTGTCCACGAACCGTAAAAAACAGAAGTGAGCAAAAGTTTGGTAAGTTTCTCATTAACATTGGCAAAACATATTTACATATCTTGCATTGCATATTTTTGTGTTTGATTCGTGGAGAATGGGATTAATTTTATAGAATTTGATAGATACATCGTAACACACTAAATGAGCCCATTGCGCCTTGTGCTTGACTACACACATTCAAAAATAGTAAGAAGCGTGTGTGTGAGTGTTGGAGAGTTTGAGTACATATGAGAGAGCTACATTAAAGCTACAGGCGAAAGACGAAAACTGATCTCTGAAATTCAGCAAACCCAGCATATTGCCTTTTGCTCTCGGACGCAAAATAATTAAAAAGAGAAGTGGACCAGCGCTGCATGTAATTAACGGTAATTAACGATGTCAAAGAGTAGCGGTCATAACCATCAAGCAGCGTCAAACAAGCGAGAGAATAACAGCACTGCAGGGCTTTTTTCCCCTTTCTTTCCTTCATTGTTTCGCAGTGGCTGCCTTCAAATTTGTGTCGCTCTGCTTGCGGCGACTTACAAACTTTTGCCAAAACAACAATAACGACAACATCGACGACAACTAAAAGCGGGCAACACTTTCCACTTTCCACTTGCCATCGTCCCCTTCCCCTTCCCCCTTGGCACGTTTGCTATATCCTCTGCATTTCTGCCTGATTTATGCCAAAGGCAACAAGAGCAACAACAGGAAAATTCATCGTAAAATTATGAAAAATTGTCGAAAGTCGAAAATGTTAAGCTAAAGGCGAAGAAAAAATAATAGAAAAAAAATAATAAGCCAAGCAAAAGAAATTGCCATGTTTTATCCATAAATTTCAAACATATTTTGCTTAGCATATTTGGCACGGTTCTTGGCTTGTCGCAATTAACATATACAAATTTCCAAGCAACATACACATAAATTCAGAAACATCGACTTACAGACTCTAAATATAAATTATAAATTTAAACGATTTGCTTGTATCTTGGCCATAGCGATCTATCAAGAGAGTGAGAGAGAGAGAGAGAGAGAGAGAGAGAGAGAGAGAAGGGACAAACTCTGAGTCTAGAAAGAACCGCATTTAAGAAAAAGTAAAAGATATATAATGAAGCAATTTTTTTTCTTAAAATATGTAACATGTGTTTAGATCGGGCTAAAACGACAAATTACAAAAAGAAAAAAAGATTTTGCTCAATAGATAACAGTTAATTGATGTATAAAGAATATACTTTAATAAAATGGTTTTTTTATTTTCATTTCATACCCTTGTAGAGAATATAATTTGTTATAGTTATTTGTATACCAATACAAGTGTGTCAGCCATAAATTATATGTATTCTCGATTAGCATTACTGGCCGTGTCGATATAGTCTTGTCTGAGCAGAACTGCCCCTTAGGGACACCTTTTTGATGCCCGGCATATATCCGTACTTTTGTTAAAGACATTGGACTGGATGTGACCATATATCTGTCATAGAGACAATCAGACAAAATATGATTTAAGTCAATGCCTATCCCAATCAAGATATATATTCTTGGTTATCTAAGGACTAACAAAGTATTCGAGTGAACAGAGCAAATCGTCAGTAAAACGCACAATAAATTTATCGATGACTCTCGAATTTGTTACCCTTTTCTGTTGTCAAACTTTCGGCTTGTCAACGAAATGTTCAAATTGTATTTAACTGTTTCAATGTCATGTCAAAAAGTTGGCTGCACCTTATGATGAGTTGGCATCGCGTTCAATTAATTATCATTTTGAATTATCAATTGTTGTTGCTTATAAACTTTGTTCGGAATTCAGTTATTTGGAATTTGTGCAGCCAATTAAAAAATAAGTCAATCATTAATTTTGTAATCAGGTGGGATCGACAACGATATACCCTAAACCAGAATTATTGCCAGATTTCGTAAAAAGTTTTGCACGCCCAAATGTAAACATGTGTGGGAAGTGCTCCCTTTTCTTGAGATATTTATATAGAATATATGTATCTATCGACTACGAATATATATCTGGGGTCGAATACGATTCCTTCTGTCATTTACATACATTTGAATACAATCATTATTCTTTAAGCCGATTCGGTGCTGCGTATAAATCTAAAATAACAACAAAAAGCGGCACTTGTTTAACTTGTCAGGAAGGGTTTGGCAACTGCCTTTTTCCTGACATTCTTGTAGAGACTTGTCAACTAAATGTAAGTTGAGCCTCAGCTTAATTCGTAAATAGTTTGTTGGTCGGGCTAAATGCGTCATTTAAAATGCATAAAGGAATTCGTTTTACTTATTGCTCATTTGACCCAAAAGTTGACTTTGGCTTGGCCCATTAATATCAAATGGTCAACCAAACACAGAAAGAGAAGCATACAACTAAAGAAAGAGAAAGAGAGAGAGAGAGAGAGAGAGAGAGAGAGACGGAGACCCGCAGAGTTGTACCGCAAAAGACAGGAGAGTTTAAAGTAGCTAACGCTTGACTGATTTAATGCATGTCAAAGTGTCAAAATATGCAATGCACAAAGCGAAGGACAAACGATAGAGTGCGGACAGAAGGGTTGGGGGTGGAGGTGGGGTGGGGTGTGGAGGATGATGCCCAAAGTTGATGAGACGCACAGAGCCAAACAATTATAAATGATAAATGTCAACCAGAAAAGTGGGCGCAATTGCTGCCAAGTAAGAATGCGGGCATCCTTTCCCCCTTGTGTGAGGGTGGGTGGTGGGGGGATGGTGGAGGTTGTCGGAGAATGGAATTCAGTCGTTTAACATTTAAACGCGCACATTTATTAAGGTTAATTTGGATGGGCTCATTAATAATATAAAATACACAGTGGCTCAGTGCTCAGTGCACAGTTGAGATTGTTGTGGAGCAGACAAAATTGAAAGGGGCTTTCATAATAAAAAGAGCAACTTATTAAATAAATTGGCCCAATAAATATAGCACAACAATAGCTAAATAAAATCTTAGCAGATATACTTCTTCTTTTTTTTTTTTGGCGACTGTGGTGGAAATCCATAACAAATTGCTGCATTACTTTGCGTTGTTATGGTTAGTATTGTTGGTTATTCATTTAAAATTGAAATTAATAAATTCCTATTGTTTTAGGAAAAAGCACTTTGCGACGCATCTAAGCAAAGCTGCGCACGCGCAATAATAAAAAACAAAAGTTGTAAAACTGTAAGAAATATGCACTAAGAAATTGTTGCACAGCTTTTGTGACCGAAGCATTTGGGCAGACAGACAAGTCTTTGCTGTAGCATACCACTCGGCGTGGCAAAAATATTACTACGCAATGAACTACATTGTGTGCATGCAGGTTGCAGGTTGCAGGATGCAGGTTGCAGGATGCAGGATGCAGGATGCATTATGTAAAGAGGTGTTATTCATTACAGCGCATTTATAGCGAGCTGTAAAACTTTTAACACGTTCCTGCGAAATTGTTAGTCAAGTTGTTTTGTTGTCGCTGATGTTGCTGGTGTTGCTGGTGTTGCTGGTGTTGCTGATGTTGCTGTCGCCGTTGCCGTTGCCATTTTCGGCTTCGGTTTCGTTATCGTTTAGTGTCAAGTGGCAGTGGCAATAGCAACAGCAACAGCAACAGCAACACCAACAGTAACAAAAACGTTTACAACTAACGGTAATAGCTGCACATGACAAGCGACTAAAACTGTTGGCATAATACCATCAACAACAACAACAACAACAACAACAACAACAACAACAACAACTTCAACAATAGCAATAACAACTTGTCAAAGCCAGTTGCCTGCCATGCGCTCAAATAGTGTATGCAAATTTTATTAACACGTTTCTCACACATGGCTCAAATGCAACTGAAGGCGAAGCAACCATTTGTAGGCAAGTTAAATATATTTGTCGACTTTTGCAAAGTAATATTATTATTATTGACATAAGTTTATACATAAAAATGAAAATTATCCAACTGTAAATCCACACTTGGAATGTTTTTTTTTTTTTTGAGATGTGCAGTGGAAACATAAGTCGAAAGCACTTTCCTTGTGGCCAGCTTATGGTAAGACCCGAATCAGCTTATATAAAGAGTATTAAAGCATTCGTTGCGTTGCACATTCCATTGTACTCAAATTTATAGTTGTTGTTGTTGTTGCTTTGTGGCAGTGGCAATGGCAATGGCTGTTAGCTTAGCTAAGCGTTTCCCGTTGCTTTGCTGATTTATGCGCCTAAACAATGCACATTCTCCAACACAAACAGAGACACACACGCAAACACACACGCAAACACACACGCAAACACACACGCAAACACACACGCAAACACACACGCAAACACACACGAAAACACACACTTATATACATATCAAGCAGTGCTGCTTTAACTGTAAGAAGTGCATATATTAATTAAGCCAAATCAACTCACATGTCTGCACTTGTGCGTGTGTGTGTGTGTATGTGTGTGTGTGCATCTGTGCGTGTGTGTGTGTTTGTGTGTAGGTGATGTGTTTTCTTAACCTTATTTTGTTGTGCGCTACATAAGCACTCTCAATAGAGACTATTTGGCATCCACTTAATCTTTTTCATTTAGACGCCTTGCAACGCATTCTACTATAAGTTTGATATGATTACAGTGCTGGTAATGATTATG
The DNA here is from genome assembly GCA_035042405.1 of Drosophila demipolita. NCBI lineage: Eukaryota > Metazoa > Arthropoda > Insecta > Diptera > Drosophilidae > Drosophila > Drosophila demipolita. The sequence continues at coordinate 502,823 of JAWNLI010000353.1, read as the reverse complement.
ATTATGATTATGATTATGATTATGATTATGGTAATGATTATGGTTATGATAATGATGTTTCTGATAACAAGTACAGTACTTGAGGTAGCAAAGTAATTTTGTAAATTGCACAAAACACACACACACACACACACACACACACACACAGTTCATATGATTAATTTAAATGCAGTTCAATTTGCATACAGCAGCAAGGCACACGCAAACTGCAGCTGCAACTGGAGCAAATTCTCTTTCTTTTTTTCTTCTTCTCTTCACTTTACTTTCTGTTCTCTTTTTTTTTTGTTAAATTTTTTTCGTATTTGCCTTCTTTGGTTTCCACTGCTATTCATTGACATTTGCAGTTGCTTGATCTTTTCTCTCTCTCTCTCTCTCTTTCTCGCTCCCTCTCCCTCTCCCGCTCTCTATCACTCTATCTCTCCATGTGTGTGTTTATGTTAATGTGTTTGTTTCTTGAAGCGTGAGCTGCATAACATTGAATACCGTTCATTTCACTCCACTCCTCTCCTCGCGGCTTCTGCTCGCTTGACTTCCTCTACTCTGGTTTTCTGGCTGGGTTTGATGCCACTATTTGTTTGTTTAAGGCGCTTGAAATCAATTAAATGCATAGTTTCGAGTTGCTCAAGAGCAGGTTTGCACTTTGCATCAACCTCCCACCGCCTAACGCCACTCTCGCCCTCTCTGCCCTTCTCAGTGTTTCCAGGGCCACGCACTCGAAAAAATTGCTGCATACTTTTGTGCGCTGGCAAAAGCATTTTTGTATGCCATGCTCGAATTCATTAGCACACAAATGTCAAGTTTCCTGCCGCGCTCCTCCTCTCTACCCCCTCCCGTACCCTTTTAATCTGTGTTGCCTTAATGGTTCGTGGTGGGGTGGGATGGGTTGGGGTTTGGGTCGGTGAAACACTTCTGTTCCTCAGCGGTTGCCTACCTTAGCTTGCCGCCACAAACCCGTTCCACCACCCTGCCCAACGCCCATTTCGCCCGTTTAACTGTCAGTGCGTCTGCGTCTGCGTCTGTCTGCTTGAAGTGTTTAGCTTATTGAAAAGTTTTCATTTGGCGTCGGGCTCACGTTTAGCGTCAAGTTGCCAACTTTGAGGCTCGCGCGGGCATCTCAGGCAACTGGCGTAGGTATAGGGGGAGTCGGAGTCGGAGGCGGACGCAAATAACCAAATGACAAAGTGAACTTTACTGGCAGCAGCAAGAGCAACAGCAACGTCCTACTAATCAGACGGCATAAAGAATTGCTGGCTTCGTACTGCGATTGCAGCTCCGACTCCAAGTTAAAGTCCAACTACACTCACAAAAAAAAAGAAGATAAAAATCCAAAATAAAAATCACCCTACAGTTCTTTTTTTTTTTTTTAGTAATAATTTCTAAGTATTAAAAATACAAATTGTAAAAGCTAAATTAACTATCCCAAAAATTGGCGTTATATTTGATTTTCTTTTAAGCAATCTTTACTACTAAAACTAAAAATAGACACCTAAAGCATGGCGATTTACTAAAAAGTTGGACAATTTTTTGTAAGAGTGTACAACTTTTACTTTGACTTCGACTGCGAATGGTGAATGCTGACTGCGAATGCAAGTCCAAAAGTTGAAAGCTAAATTATGTAGCGCGACAGTAATTAGAGGTAAACTTTGATGCTGAAATAGTTGCAGACAGTGTTGCACAAAAATACCATCTTGTTTCGCGCTACGCTGCCCTAATACGATTTCGGTGTTCGCCTAGGTGAGTTAATCAATCAGTTGTTAACTTATTTACCATAAGGTCTATAAGAAGTGACGCAACGAATAATTTATTGCAGGCTTTCCGTTTAAAAAACTACCACTGACTTTGCTCTTTTTGAGCATTAAAATTAATACAAATAACTCCAAACTAAAATTAAACAATTTTGGTTTTTATTTTTAACAAGTAAAAGGAAAATAAAATTGTAATATTATTGTATCGATTATATTGAGTTTTTGGAATTTTTGTTTAGCAATAATAGCTGCATATCCTTTCGGCATTAACAGATTAAGTTGTAGAATCTGTATTCTTGTGACTCAACCACAATCCGAAGCTCTTATATATAAATATATATTAAATTGGCATATGGCACTGATTTTGAACGACATTAATACTTTTACTAAAAGCAAACTGTCCTCAAACCACATCCGATTTTTATGTTAAGGATCGATTGCCTTTTAAAAGGCAGAAAAAGGCAGATTTTATATGATATAATATGATATTAAAGTAATCACTTCACAGCAGTCGATGTTTATGTAATATTTTGGCAATATTAAACCAATATCCATAATCCAGTCTGTTCAATTTTCCAATCCTATCAATTATAGCACCCAAAATCAGACTATTTTAAATTTATGGATAATATAACCCACTAAAGAGTTAGCTTTGAATGTCAGTTTAAAATGGGTGCATTAAAAATAATGTGAAATCTCCCATGAATATGTGTGTGTGTGAGTGTGTGTGTGTGTGTGTGTGTGTGAGTGTGTGTGTGTGAGTGTTTGTTATCAGCAAAGTGCAATAATCGTTATCGACAAAACAACTGAAACTGATTTATGAACGTTCTGTTGTGTATTATTGTTGCTATTGCTGCTCTTGTTGTTACTTTGGCACAATGTGTTGCTCTTTAGCGCCACATTTTACATTTCTGCACCCCTGGACAGGTCGACCCTAGTTTACAGATCCGACCCTAATAAACCTTAACGAACGAATCGGCAACGAGTTAGACACCGCTAAGCCATTAAAAATGCCATCAATGCGTGTTGGCCGAGAGTTGAGGCACAAACCCAAAAAACCTCTAACGGCCAACAGGGCAACTACGAACTGCCAACTGGTAACTGCCAACTGTTAACTGACAACTGGCTATAACCACTCGCCCACACATCACAAAATCCAAACCAATCCAATCCCCAAAAAAAAAAAAAAAAAAAATATGAAAAACAAATAAAAAAAAACACAAATCCATTGTAAATACGGATGGGCAACTGGAAGCTGTACAAGCGTATGGCATAATAATAGCCGCCAACTTGTCACCTCACCTCCGCCACGAAGTCAACCTTTATTATGGTTGAGCAGAGCAGAGCAGAGCAGTGGAGGGGAGAGGAGAGGAGAGTGGGAGGGCGTCACAAACTCGTAAAAGGCATATCGGAAGAAAAAAATTACGTGTATCCTTTTTATAATCGCTTATACGTGCCACTTACGGGAGTGACGTTGGGGGGGGGGGGGTAGGTGGCTGGGAGTGGCACGAAGCGCAACGCAACGCAACAAACTATTATATTTATTTCCATTGTGGCATGGTGGAAAGGGCTTAGGATGCAGACTAGTGTCACTTTTGCGGTTTAGTTCGTTGGCTTAGTTCATAAATGTTGCTTAGAATGTTGCCCGACAGCCGATCCTCAATCTAAACTCGAGCTTGCAGCCTTCTCCTCCTGAGCTCGTTGCGGTTATTTTGGTGTGTGCCGCATACAAAGTGATAACGAAATAAATAAAAAGAGAATAAAATAAATTTCATGTTTATTTCATCGCAATGTCTCGCATGGTTTATTTTTTTTTTTTTTTTTTTAGCTAGTTTCTTGCCCATAAATAAATGTCTGTCTCTCGCTGCCAGACAGTCCAGACCACTCGAGTCCCACTCAACTCAACTAAACTTGTCCGCCTGTCATGAAGTTTGTCGCCCGGCTAGCTGAATATGTGCAACCCATTGGCCATAATAATAATAATAATAGTCGCCCATGCTGGGAAGTTGGTAAGAGAAGCCCCCTTTGGACTGTCTGACCGGCTTAAATTTAATAACGAATCGAGTTCATAAATTCAGCGTGGGTCACAAAATATACTTGGGGGAAGGGCGCAATGGAATATTTGTGACAAAAAAAAAAAAAAAACAAAAATAAAAAGCAAAGAAAACTAAAAATGAATACCCAAGTGACGTTTTAGCCGGGCTACTGAGTTATGTGTACCCGTAACTATCTCATAAAACTCACCGGAGTGCAGGTCGAGTGTGTAGTCTGACGTTAACAACGAGCATTCCACTTAGGATCAAGTGAACAATGAGTACTCACTCAGTAAGTGAGCAGCAGACCGTACTTTGAATACTGAGTGCATTCATTACTCATATGAAAATATTTATCTAAAAGTGGAGTCTGCCCCCACAGCAACAGCATTTCTATCAAATCAAATGTATATATTTAAATTTAATTTTTGGTGAGCTCAACAAAAAGAAATCATAAATAAAATACAAATTTCGTATTATGATTAATACTAGTATGTAAATAATTAGAAATATTTGTTAGAGACTTTTTTTATTAATCGATTGTCGATGATACCATTAAATTGATGAATGTGAATTTATTTATTATCCATCGAGCTTAAGTGACTCTCTCGTGATGGGCCACTATTTGTCGGGCTGGGCGCAGTCACGTTCAGATCCTTCTGCTGTCCCATTTGGTTTGCGAGGCGACTTCTCACTGTCTGTTTGGGAAACAACAATTAATCATAAGGTGAAGATACACCTTGAGAGTCCCCCATTGTCTGGGTGAGTTGAGCAAATAAACATGAGCAGCGCCCCTTTTGGCATCAGCACCTGAGCTGCCAACGTGCAGCATTGTGGCATCTGGACTTTGTCAGGCAAATCCCAGAATACGATACGTACACACAGAGAACCTACTTGGAAATGGCCATGCTGCGCCGAGCACGGAATGCACAACACCGGATTAATTCGGTGTGCCACAAACTTGCTGCAAAATATTGCGTATGTGCGTGCCCCACTGTTTTTTTTTTTTTTTTTTTTCCTCTTTTCCCACACATCTCTCTTGCATGTGTCTGTGTGGCTGCCGCAATGCGAAACACGTGCTGCGCCTGAAAGCTGATGCCAAAAGCTTTGAGATGTGTCTTCTGCCCCGTTCTAAAATTTCGACGACAATTTCCTCGGCTTTCATGCAACGAACTTCTAAATATATGCTACACCCACAGCAATTCGTATTTTCTATTCTATCTTTGAATACCAAATTACACAATTCTTTCAAGTTTTCTGGTGCTAATCTTTTTCTTTCCTTTTTTGCATGCAAACAAATGATTCTTTCCGAGATGTATGGTTTGATCATTTAATTGACATCTTCCCTTCCACTGAGAAATGCCATTGTTTTCCAATTATTTATAGTTATTTATTATTATATTTTTTCCCTTACCCTCTTTTTTTTTATTGTTTACATTATGTTATATAAGTGGAAATTTTTCTTAATAATTTTCTAATATTTATATGGTATGATTTATATCTACCATTCAGAAAAAAAAATAAAAAATTTCTGCATTTCATTAAACTATAATTATTTGATTACAAAAAAAAATATATTTTTGAACAATATTACTAGCGATGTCGATCCGTACATCATGTTACTGGATATATATATTCGTGTTTTTGAAGCTGGTATTCATATATTGGAGCCAATAGGGTCCGACAACTATATCATATAGGTTTTATGGGAAAGTTTCGTTGAGAGATCAGCTCTTTGGTTCTTTAACCTGATATGAAATACTTTTGCTTATTTATTTCTCATTCAAGATAACCAAAGAAAACTCTTGTTTTGTGGGATTTAGAGAATTAAATTTCCCATTTTGTAGTATAGTATTAGTTTTCTCATTCATCTCCCATTATGGCTTGCTTCTCGTGATTTCTCTCAACAAATACTTTAGTTGCTTTTTAAATATGTTTACTTACACTTTACAGCCGTGTCATAAAGTATTTTCGTTATGTTATTATAGGTTATATGGTATTGCATTACCACAATCTTATTAGCATATATCTTATTATTAGCTTTTGGTATTTTTGTGTCAGTTCCCAAAAATTGTGCCTGACAAGTGTCTGCCATATCATTTTATTAAATATTTTACACAACATTCCCATTTGGGGTGAGAAGCACATCCCGACATATTTGAACTACAAACTAACTCGATTTCTCAAATTATGCTTTCTGCATGTCAGAGGAGAGACACTCTCTCTCTCACTCTCTCTATCTTACACTCTCTCTGTCTGTCTGTGTGTGGCAAAGTTCGTTGCATTTTCTTGGCTTGCCAAATGGGGCACCTGTCTGTGCGTCAACGCCGCTGCTTTGTTATGGCCATCATTTCTCAAACAGTCTATACTTTTTTTGTCGCTCCCCCCCCCCCTCCACACCCTTTCCTAACCATCCTCACCGCCGCTCTGCCGTCCTTCTGCTATTGCGCAGACTGTTTTCTTTCACTCTGGCTGGAAATTTGCATTTAAATTTGCCAATGTTTTGCCTTTTTATTCGTTGGCAAAACAAAGGACACGATGCCGCAGAGTGTGCGATAAACGGTATGAGTTGGGAGGGGGGGGGATAAGAACGGAAGGGTGGTGGGGGAGGGGGTTGCTGGTGATAAGGGGCGTGTTATCAGAGCAAGTTGACAACTTTGGCAATGCGCTCGCTTAAATTTGCTTCATATTAGCCCGCAGGATGCTAAGACGAGTTACCCAACTCAAAAAAAATAAAAATTGAACTAAAACACCCACCGTCATCCCAGTAGCTCTGTTAGCCAAAATTGCCACGCCCAGGCGGCTTTGATGTTTGTTATGAAGGGGACAAAAAACAAAAAAAAAAAAAAAAAAAAAAAAAACTTTCAAAGAGAGAAACCAAAAACAAAAGTGCCAAGTTGGCTAAGTTGTTAGTGAAATAAATGGCAGATGGAGGGGCGGAGATGGAGGTGGCAATAGGGGCTGCTACAAACTGTAGCCAAATATTAAATAACCTTTCGTTTATTGGTTCAGACATGACGGTCTCCACGTGCTGCCTGCCACAAGGCGCACAGTAACCCCTCCTTTACCCATCTGGCCTCTCAACATGTACACCCCTCCTCCCCTCCCCCACCGCCCTATGCTAACCAGGGGACTCCTTGGTTTCGTTAGTTACCATTCCATTCCATTTCATTCCGTTTCGTTTCGTTTCGTTTTATTGCCACAAATTTCATTTGATAAGCCAGACAGCTTTTTACAGTTGACAATTTTGCTACGTCCGAGCAAAACCCCCTTTCGATGTTAACCGACCACCCCCCGCCTCCCCCCCCCCAAACTATGTTCGCTGCTCAGTGAGGCAACCAAAAGTTTTGTCTCACAAAAAAAGAAAGAATTTTGACGTAAAAGCTCATTAACTTGATATAAATTAGATTTTGGGTGTTAGTGCAGAAAATTTAGATACACTTTGCAACACTTGGCATAGTTAATGGTCGGTCCCCGGGTCGGATGGATCGCTTTGTTTGTTGGATGCCTGTGTGTGTGTGTGTGTGTGTGTGTCACACTCGTTAGGCATTCTCTCGGTTACACTCCTCGCCTCTTTATTGTAGCTACTTATGTAAGTCTGAGCCTCGCTTGTTTGCTTAAATAGTCGTCTCGGCGTTTCATCCAAAAGTTTATCACACATTGGGCCGACCACAAAAATGGCAGGCAATTAGTTTGGCTTGGGCTTAGTCGGGTCGTTATACCACCATATTTATTGCTTACTTTCGGCTGAGCCGAATTCGTCCAGCATAAAAACCTCCACATCAGATCGAGTTTCATCTGTCAATAGCAATCACTTCAGCAGTGAAACGGTTGTGCTTCCAAATTAATTGAATTGAAGAACCACTCCCAGATCGATCCGAAATGTCATTGAATCATCGAAATCCAATCGAATTCGTTTACACTTCTTTGTAAGACATATAATATATGCCCAAGTATTTATAGCCAAGTTTGTAATTTAATAATGCATGTTTCATGTTTTTGCCAAAATAAGTTTACTCATCTTTGCCGTGTCCACAGTCTGCTGACTTCTATTGTTATTTGGCTGTTTGTCAGCTAATGTATGTTAAATTTTAAATACATGCCCAACTGATTTGGTCCTTTATTCCATAGCTTATTCCACCTAGCAGGACTCTAATTTACTGAGTTTTTGGGCCAGACTGTTTATTATGGAATACCTGAACAATGTGAATAGTATTTGCACTGTGATTTATTGAGTCATGGCCAAAGAGCCGTAATAATCCTAAACAAATACCATCGTAATAATGTAATATGGCAAATATTTCATTTGACAATATTAGCTTTGTGCAGCGCAATATGGTGAAATCTTCACGAATTGTTTCCAATCCAATGCCTATAAGTAATCCCATTCTGGATGCCAAGTAATTTGACTCGATTCGAGTGGTTTGCCTTAGCCATTGCACATTCCAAAGTTTTTGTTGTGATATCTGTGGTTACGGGTGCGGAACAAGGGCAATGGTGAGTGCGGCGGTGACGGCGGGGGCGGCGGGGGCGGTGCCGGTGGCTGGGCGAGGAATGAGGTGTGGGGAATTGCCGGCACAAATTGCAGCACATGCGTTCCTCCTCCTGGTTCGCAGCTTGTTCAACGTTTTCACTTTCTTTTCATCTAACCTCCCATGCCTCCATCCCTCTGCCTACCCCCCAATACATCCCACTGGTTGTATTTTTTTATTGTGCTCCTTGCTTCGGAAAGCTCGCACATAGCCAAAAAAAAAAAAAAAAAAAATGCGCCGGCTGCTGCTTCTGCTGCTGGTGCTGCTGTTGCTTCTGCTGGTGCCTTTTATCGAGAGGCCAACGGGGACCCTATGCAAACTGTATAAGCCCCAGACAACTGTGTAGGTGCCCGCCGGGACGACATGATGGGAGCTGATGGTATGGGCATGGGTTGGTTCTAGGGGATTTCCACAATTTGTGGGCTATATGCTGTTCTTTGGCCAAGTGAGCGATGATGTGAGTGCTGGCACTGCTCGTACTTGAACGAACTTGTTATAGCCATCTAATATTGGATTTGTTATTGTTGCCTCTCTCTCTCTCTCTCACTCACTCTCTCTCTCTCACTCTCTCTCTCTCTCTCTGTCTGCTCAATGCCTATCCTTTCCTTTCCTTTTTGTTTTCCATTTTTTATTTCTACACACGCATACTACGTATGTATATATCTATATCTATACATATGTATATATATTTATATATATATATATATATATTATGTATGTATATATGCAGAAACAGTATTCATACGAGCATAAAGCGTCGGCGGTTGGAGCCCAACGCAGAGTAGCCAAAAATTGTGTGGCTCGTATCTGTTGTTTCAGGCGCCCAACAAATTTTGTAATATTCGGTTTGGTTGCTGTTGCTGTTGTTGTTGTTGCTGTTGCTGTTGTTGTTGCTGTTGTTGCTGCTGTTGTTGCTGTTGTTGTTGCTGTTGTCCTTCGACATGGCTGCTGGTGCTGGCCTGTCCGCTGCTAAGCTCGAGATTTATGTACTGAAAGTACGTTGAAATGAAAAAAAGAAAATGAAAAAAAGAAAAGAAAAAAAAAAACCAAAACGCAGAAGTAAAAGACAAAAAAAATGAAATTTCTATGTGGAAATAAAATAAAATAAATTTTTTTATTTATATTTGTCGTGACTTCGATTTATTATATGGTTATGGCCGCTACAAAGACTCACGCAATATGTAACATATATGCAGATAAATGTGTGTGTGTGTGTGTGTGTGTGTGATTGCCATAGTTCAGTTAGATGTGCAGATAAACTCTTGTTTCTGGGACTGCCAGACGCGTCGCATATGTCTATCTTTATGTATCGCTCCCCCTGGGCCTGGAGAGGGCCACCATTTATGACACATATACATTCGGGGATTGACTACGTATGTGTGTGTGTGTGTGTGTGTGTGTAATGGGTGTATTAGTTGTGTGTATGGCACTTTCTTTTCAATATGAGCCGCTTGTTTATAACCCGTTGTCATCGCTGGCTTTTGGTCCCTTTTTTTGCCTAATGGCTTTTATTCCTCTGTCTGCTGCTCGCTGAGTGTGCGTGTGTGTGTGTGTGTGTGTGTATGTGTGTTATGTAAGTGGAGAGCCTATTTTCCTATCACTTGGTTTGTAGTTGAAGTAATTGTTCCATATTGATGTGCAATTGAGAAGGGCTGTCATTCGATTCGATTCAGATTCCGACTGTTTCAAGTGCTGCCATTTGTGGTTCCTGCTCTAACCAATAATGGCATTTACTTGACTGATTTCTCACATGAGTCTGTCCAGTTGTCTAGTTTTCCCATTGCCATATTCCAGTTGAAATATCACTTCATTTAACATTTGAGCTTGATTACTGTTCGAGTGCATTCTGAACTGTGTTTCCTACAAAAATTTTAGCCTATTTTTCAGGCTTGGAATCTTGAAATGTAATTTAAATTAGTAATATGGTCATAAAATGGGTGTTGTGAATTACAAATATTAAAAAATTTACAGTTTGTCTCCGTTCTTCCATTTTTCTCTTATAACTTGTCAAAAATAAAACCATTTTTATGGTTTTTTCTTTTTTTTTAAATATGCATTTGAAAGTGCCCACTAAATGTAATTTGTATCTGGTTTAGGAAATGCAGATCTTAAAATCCGAAACGTTAAATATTAATTTGTTTATAAGCGCTGCCAATATCAATGTTGGTCAATAAACAACACTTGCAAACCACAACGCGCATTAAAACGAAGAGATAAAAAATAGACGTGAAATGCTCATCTTTCCCCGCTGCCCGCTGCACGTTGGCCAAATGTGTAATTCAATTAGATGGGCCAAACTCATGTCGAAAACAATTATAATTACGTCCGGGCTTACGTTTTAATGCTAGTGCCATGCAGCCGACCACCCATCCACCCAGCCACCCACCCAATCATCCGGCCACCCAATCATCCGGCCACCCAACTCGTGCTCCTCTCTTTGATGATTGCTGGCCTGCTGCCATTTGAGTATAAGCTCATTAGACCGCAAAACTTGGCCTAATGCTTAAAGCTGTTCAGCTGCAGAGCTGACTTGCTAATCACAAGGATAACGAAAACAACAATAACAACAATACGAAACAACAACAACAAGAACAGATATGTTATAAAGATAGCAAGAAGGAGAAATTCGAAGAAAAAGACCAAAAATCAAATTCAGCAAATCAACAAATTAGCGCTGTCAAAGCAGGGAGTGTGTGTGTGTGTGTGTGTGTGTGTGACTGTATGTGACTATTGTGCGGTTGTTGGCCATAATGAAATTTCAAAGTGACCCTCAGCAAACAGCATGGCGTCATTAAACTCCATTCAATAAGTCAATATTTACGCATTTCATTCAGTCATTTTCAATTTATAACCATTAAATGTAATTTCTGTTTTTACGCCATCCAATCGAGGATAAGCATTTCCTGCTCCTGCTCCTGCTTCTGCTCCTGCTTCTGTTGCCTCTGTCCCTCTACTGCTCCTCTGGCCATAGCCGCTGCTTATCATTATCCCCATGCCGCCCACAGGCTCTTAATAGAAATCAGCCCTAAGCCGTTTCACTTGCTCATTTGGGCATTTGGGCACTACAATTTTTTAGCGTTAATTTCACAGCTACTTATGCGGCGATGAAAACATGCCTCAAAAGGAACTGCCCCCCCCCCTGCCCCCCTCCAGCAGCTGTCCCCCTACTCCCGCCAGCTGCATCGTGGCTCCCTTTCAGAAGTTCCACTCCTTTGGGCAATACATCCAAGTATTTCTGCGAAGGACATCTTCAAACGAATCAATTTACTCTGTCACAAAGTTTACCACTTCAGACTGCTCTGCGCCAGCAAATGTGTCATTTAAGTTTTATTTCATTTCAAGCAATTTTCCCTTCAACTATACGCATATCAAATCACAATCTTAAACAAAATTGTTTCGTCTGAAATCTATATTTTTTTTAGCGTGCCAAAAAATGGTTGTTTTTCTAATTTTTTAAATGTGAATTTAGAAAATAGTATTTTAGTAAATTTCAAGTTGTAGAAGAATTACAATAGAAAAAAAACTTGTTTCGTCTGAAATCTATATTTTTTTTTTAACGTGCCAAAAAATGGTTCTTTTTCCAATTTTTTAAATGTGAATTTAGAAAATAATATTGAAGTAAATTTCAAATTGTAGCCCGTTTGAAGAATCACAATAGAAACGTGCAACTTTTCTTTTTAATTTTAAAAAAAAACTTGTATTTTACAATCTCAAACAAAATTGTTTCGTCTGAAATCTATATTTTTTTTTAAGGTGCCAAAAAATGGTTGTTTTTCTAATTTTTTAAATGTGGATTTAGAAAATAGTATTTTAGTAAATTTAAAATTGTAGAAGAATTACAATAGAAAAAAAAAACTTGTATTTTACAATCTCAAACAAAATTGTTTCGTCTGAAATCTATATTTTTTTTATAGCTTTTAACGTGCCAACAAATGGTTGTTTTTCCAATTTTTTAAATGTGAATTTAGAAAATAATATTGTATTAAATTTCAAATTGTAGAATAATTACAATAGAAACGTGCAACTTTTCTTTTTAATTTAAAAAAAAAACTTGTATTTTACAATCTCAAACAAAATTGTTTCGTCTGAAATCTATATTTTTTAAATGTGCATTTAGAAAATAATATTGTAGTAAATTTCAAATTGTAGCCCGTTCGAAGAATCACAATAGAAACGTGCAACTTTTGTATTTAATTTAAAAAAAAAAACAAACATGTATTTTAAGACAAAAGCTGCAACAGTTTCAATGGAATCTCGCAGCAGACAGCAGACATTGGAGAGTGGACGTGGAGGAGAGAGGAGTAGGGCATCGGGAGTTCGTTGTGCTTTAGTGCATTGAACTTATTCATTTCATTTTGAAATTCCTTTTTAGTTTTTTTGTGCTGATGGCAGCGGCGGCATTTTTAATGGTTGCCATTTTGTTCCATTTTGTCGTCGTCGATCTGCACACAAGTTGTAAATTTGGTTAGTGGCGGCCCCAAACACCCCCAAACCAACCCCCTACCCACCCCTTACCCCGCCCCTCGTCACATGAAGAACAAACCACAGCAGAGCAGCGCCACTCTCAGCCCTGTTCCACTTAATGCCAACGGCTGTTTCAATTGTTTTCGCTAGCCCATTGTCATCTAATTTTTTCTACTTTTGCTGGTTTTGTTGTTGTTGTTGTTGTTGTTGCTATTTGTTCTTTTTTTTTTTTTTTTTTTTTGGGACCCTTTCTCATATCTATTTAATGTAAATGCTGGAGGCATTTTGGCCAAAAAGTTTTTGCTGGCGCTCAATTAACGCTTAGTTTTATGGCCAAGAATTGTTGTTTAAAAGACGCCGTCAAGCAGGCAACAATTTTTGGCATAACTTTGCGTCCACTCGTAACAATTAGGCAACAAATAATGCTCGCAGGCAGATCCCACTCCTTTCCCTTTCCCTTTCCCTTCCCCCTCCCTTCCTCTCTCTCTCTCTCTCTCGCTCTCTTCCTGTTTGTCTCGCTCAGTTACCTAACCAAAATAGCTTCATTTTGACCAGGCAACAGCAACAAATTTGAGACGTTAGCCAGTTTGTAGTTTTTGCTTCCGTTTTTGGCCAACCTAAACAGCGGTTGTGTACATATCCTGCCCCCACCCCCCCCCCCCCCCGTCACCCATCACAAACAGCCTATAACCCGCGCTCCTCCCTTTTGTTTGCCGTAGCTCTATCTGTTGCCATGTTTTGAAATTTTTTTATTTATTTTTTTATTCTATTAAAGAACTCTCGAAGTCACAGAAAACTTTTCCACTTTACAGCATTACAGCCGGGATAAAAGTACCCAAACCCGTAACCCAGCCAGCCAACCACACAGCTGTATAGACAGCCTGCCGCCCACAAAAATATAGTGAAAATCTATTTTCGAATGCCAGCCAGCAAAGCTGTGCTCCTCTCCTCTCCTCACCTCTCCTCTCCTGTTTCTCCCTTCGTTATAAGGGTCTGCGATTCTTCCCAGTTTGTAGCACTGTTTTGCGCATTACAAAAAAAAAAAAAAAAAAAAACACATTTTTCATTACATTTGACAACAATTCAACGCACACACAGCCACACTCAATGTTCTGCAACTCGAACTTCCTCTCCTCTTTCCCACTTCCCCCGCTAGCGGACCAGTTTGGTTAGTCCCGCTTCTGGCCAATGTCGACTTAATTTATAATTACGATAATTTGCGCGTTGCCGTTTCCTTTTGTGACGCTGCTTCGCCGTTTGCCACGCCCATGCCTCCCACTCGCCTTCCTGCGTCTGGCCACATCCCCGTCCCGCCACAAGCCTCTTGTGGCGTCAAGCAAACTTTTCTTGGCTAGTTGGCAACTGACTTAGTTACTCGGGCGTTCGCGTCACCGATGTTGCCGGGGGCACTGATTGGTCACCACCAGCAGCTCTCAGTGTTGGAGCTGGTCCGCTGCTGATGACAGCAGTCTCGATGCGACACTACTTGGCAGTCCACGGCTGTGGCTGCCACCAAACCAAACCCCCCACCCCCCGCCGCCACTCTCTCTGTTCTGCCACCCAGTTTGCTCTGTGCTTGTCTTTTCTTCTCTGTTTTTTTGCGCTCTTTTTTTTAATTTTTTTTTTTATTTTTATTTTGTAGCCTGCTTCCTTTGCCGTTGTCCTTGCGGCTTATCAATAATGTTGATTTCACTCTGTGTCGCATAATTGAATTCTGAAGTTGTTAAGTCACAGCGCAGCCAAATTTACGCGCAGCGCATTCCCTAAACAACCTAATAGCCCCTCTACCCCCCTGCCACACCCCCTCCCCATACCCCTCTGACACAATTTCGTTGCCGTTTTCCATTTTGGGGCCGCGTTGCTGATTGAAAATTTGCCAATTAGAAATAATGAAGCGTGTGACATTAAATGCAAGACAAGCAGCAAATCGGTCGAAGGCCTCGCCACCGTTAAGGGGGTGGCTCTTGGTTCTCCTAGATAGCTAGATGGCGCCACTACTTGTACGAGATATATACTCGATATATCCAAGCATCTAGATTGCTTGGTGGCCTCTCTGTACGATAACAAATTTTGCTGAAACGGAAGTGGAAGCTCTTAAAATCTCATTGCCGCTTAAGCAGAGGTGCCTCTCTCCCAACCACCCCCCCCCCTTTCCACCTCTTTCGCCCCTTACCCCCAGTTGCCGGTAGTCGTTAGGCACGGATATCGAATATTTTCATGTCTTCCTTTAGTTTGTCTTAGTTCTCGCTTCTTGTGCAATGCAGCAAACACAGGGACAGCAGCAGCAATCATTAGGCCAGCCAGCCAGCAATACCCAGATTCTCATAGTCATACCGGCACCATTCGCCTCCTCCCACCCCCCCCCCCCATCACAAACAGACCTTGGGACCATCATTCAGCTTCCCATTCCGCTGGGCTGCCGGAAATTTATAGTCTTGAGACGGTGGCCATAGGTAAATGCGCATTAGCAGCACTACGAAGCGCTGCGATTCCCAATAAACTGCTGCCTATCCACTGTCCTCTCCTCCCTCTCGCACTCCCTTCCTGTCGTACCTGTTCACTCATGAGGCAATTGCTCTCCATGCACTTGTATACCCACTATCATATCGCATTTAGCTTATATATAGGCAAATATACGTTAAAGTCAGTCAGAAACATCCAAAAAACATCCAAAATTAAATTTCAAAATGGACTCTCTTTGTCTAACCTTTCCCAATAATCGATATATATTTGCATATGTATCGAAAAGCAACACAATGTTTTGTATAAAATTCGTTTTTTGCTAGCTGAAATAATATTACTTATAACATTTATTTATTTAATATTATTATCACTTATTATTCGGAGCATGTCTTCCAGTCGAGCATTTTTTTTTTTTTAGTTGCCTGCTCTGCGGTTGAATTTTAGCGCTGTAAGCAGATTGGCTTGCTGCATGTGGCACACACCTTTAAAGCAACACACTCAGCCACACACAGCTCATTATTATTTTTTTATTTTTTTTTTTTTGAGATAACTTCCGACATACATAAGTCAGCCACTTGAGGCGTCAGGCTTATTAACTTGTCGTCGAGACTTGATATCTCCTGGAGCTGTTGCACTTGCAACACTTTGACTTGATGAGCAGACACTGATAATGGATTCAATTTAATCTTTAAATGCCCGTCTCAGAAATGTTTCGTTCAGCCTTTAACCCTGTCGAACCCTTCGCCCAGACGAGTCCCTCTTATCCCAGACGAGTTTTGCATAGGCAAAAGTCGAGGCTGGAATTAAATTAAAAGCAACTTGTCATCGTGCCATTCAACGGACCCTCAACACAACCCAAACCAGCCAGAATAGCAGCTTTATATATATCCCATTATATGTATATCTTTCTATATATACATACTTCTCGAGCCCTTTGGACGCTTACCTAAAGCACATAATTACAATTCTGCTTTATATATATATATATATATATTATATTTTCCCATAGCCCCGACTCGTCTCAGTTACTGTAAAACTGTCCAACTTTAGAACCCTGCAATCATATAATCCGACATAGTTCACAAACCGAAGCAGATGTTAAAGCCGAAATTTTTGTACCCTGAAGAAAGGCAAAATTTTTTTTAAAATTTGATTTTAGCTTTTCTGTTATTGTTTTCCTTTGGGCTACAACTGATGAATAAAGAATATTTTTAAAAATATAAAATATGATGTGATTGGAAACTCATCTGATTAAACTAATTGTGTTGCAAATGTTGCAAATGTTGCAAGCGAAAAACTTAAGAAAAAACTTAATAATTTTTCTCTAATCGGATAGTGCAGGTTATTGCAAAATGATATATTTAAAACAAAAGCAAGATGTAAAAGGTAATTCACAGATACAATCTCATCATATATATATCATTTGGCCAAGCTCTATGCCAATTTCCAAATGTCCTTATAATTAGTGGGTAAATTTTTTACACAAATTATCCGTACAAAATATGACAAGTGTCTCAGCAGAAAGACTTCATTCATTTCAATTACAACTATCTGTCACAAGCTTGATGACTGCGTTGTCCTACCTCTGATAAAAGCTTAACAGCATTCAAATACCCACGCACACACACACTCACACACACACACACACACACACTCAGAGAAATATACTAACTGGGCTCGTCGTCGTCACCGTCGACATATTTCACGTTGATGTATGGTTTAATTACATTTTGCGTGGCAGCAATGCGTATGGGAATGAGTATGAAGAAGGGATAGGGAATGGGAATGGGAATGAGGATGACGATAAGGACAGAGTGGAAGCGGGTTAACGCACATTCTCATATATATATATATATCAGGCAAGAACGTGGCGAATTCTCACATTGCTACTAGTCCCAATTTGGTCTGTTTATAATACGTAACAAAGGGAATATTTTAGAGAGAGAGAGAGAGAGGGAGAGAGGGAGTGAGAGAGTGAGAGACAGTTCAGAGAGTTGAATAAGATAAGTAGGGAGTCAAGTTTTTTGTCAGCCAGCTCAGATGTCTTTCAGCTCCTTTGCATTGCTGTCGTCGTTGCCATTACCAAGCGATGCCTCAACAGAAACAGCAACAGCAAGAAACGTCAAGAAGATAGGTGACTGCCTCCAGCTCATAATTATTAAGCGACTGAGCTCAACAACCCCTTTGCTTCGAAATTCTTCTCCCCCACCCCTCCCCTCCAGGGGCTGTCCAGGCAGCTGTTACATTTATAACTTTTTCCACGTCTTTACGGAAAACTTTGGCTCGCTCGCGCGCTTTTACCTCGAAGGTGTGGGGGACTGGGATTGGGACGGAGACTGGGACGGGGACGGGGACTGGGACGGGAACTGGGACGGGGACTGGGACTGACAAGTTTTTGCTAGATATTTTGGAATGGGCATATCTGTGTTGACGCCGGGCTTTCATAGGCAGAGAGCCGCCTCTTTCAGCGTCACCGCTAGTTGTGGGTTAAGTGGGCATATTAGGTTTGTGGGTCTTTAATTGATGTTAAGCACATAGTTGACGCGCAACCTGCGAGTCTCTTAACTAACCCAAAGAGATTCATTCTCATACATATTTATATACCATCCGCCATCCAGCCTGCACGGTTTGCGTGCAGCATTTTTCATTACCAGCGAAACGATAAATTCAATTTCCGCATCTCGGCTAAAACTTCAACTCATTAAAACGATGCCCGAAGGTTGGCTAAGGTTCTCCCAAATTATTTGAAGGCACACCTGAGACATTGCAAAAGGTGTTGATTTCCAGTTAAACTCTTTCGCTACAAGCGAAAATTTAATAATTATTGTGCTAAATAAAAAAATGATGAACGGAAATGGTCGAGAAAGGGTTGAGCGCAAATAATAATTGCCAAAAGTGTTGCATTGAATTGCAATCAACATAAATAAATAAAAGTAAAAAATAAATAATACTTTATCACTTACAACTAATTAAATACGATTGACTAAAGACAAGAATATTTACTAGCTGAAATTGCATAGAATCGTCAGATTTCATTTAACAAAAGTGAATTTTAAAGGTTTTTTTTTTTTTTTTTGCAAATTTTGATGGTATTTTGCCACAAATATATAAGATATGACTAACTGGCCGATCTCTGTGAATGTTGCGTTCTGTGTTCAATTTGTCCTTGTTCGTCTTACAACAGTTAATTCGCTGTCAAAATCTAATTTTGACTTTAAAATTGCGTCTTAAGTTTCTTGGGAATTAATCCACATCGCCGACCAGCACACCGATTACCTTGCATTCATTAGGGCTTACCACAATTTGACCACACTTCAATTAAAGCCAAGCATCGCACACACATACACGCGCACACACACACACACACACGCACACAGCTACGGCTGTAGTCTATTCAGCCGCATGTCCTCTCTTAGTTCCTCATTTTAAGCGCGCTTTCATTACGCGCTTTGCTTACCTCGTTAATGACCATTTCCCAACTCTTCCCCTTCCCCTCGCTGCCTTCCCTTCTTCCCCTTGTGCTTTCGACTCTTTGAGTGCTCGGTGTTTGCCTTAGCCTTGCCCAGCCTTTAACCACTTTTCATTACTTGTCTCGGTTGTTGTTGTTGTTGTTGCTTTTCCTCCTGTTGAGTTTGCTTTTCAACACATTTTGTTTATTTATAAGAAACTTTACTTTAATTAATGTATTTATCGCTTCAACAAACTGCACATTAGTCCCAGAAAGCCCTTCCAATTTGGCCCTAGATTAATCTCCATTTTCCAACGGCTATCATTATTTGAGTTGGATCAGTTGCAAAGGCTACAAATATATGTATATATGTATTTTAATATATATTTGTACTTTAGTTAATTTAAACAGTTTATAATTAATTTTAGAATAGATTTATAAATAATTTGTGCTGACTTTGTCATCCTTGAGTTTCCCAAGTTCATTGTTAATCGACATAAATGTATATTCCAGATCAACATCTGTTTGCCGGTTCATTTATCATCATAAAACTTGACAGATTTCTATATACTTATGTTGTGCAGGCAGGCAGCATACATATGTCCAAATCTGCCCGATCAGATTACTATTTCAAAAAGCTATTAAAAACTTTTTTTTTGCTTAACATGATAGATGGAATCAAACAATAAGCATAATATTATGCTCTTCATTTTTTTTTTCGAAATACATATATATATATATCCACATTGGCTTGCAATATCTTTTCGCTTTCACATGAACAATTTGTGGGGTTTTCGAATTTATAGCAAAAGTTAGATGACGACAATTGGCCTCCGCTCCAGTCTACTATGTTGCCAAGATAGGCGTTTTTTCTCTTGTTGCCTGCTAAATGCAATAACAGCCTCAACACACACACACACACACACACACACACACACAGCAGAAGAGCAAATATGTTGGGGGAGTTGGTTCAGTTTCGCTGCTGTGTTTGTATGGATGAATTGTGTGGCATGCAACGCACAACTTTTGTGAACTACCTTGATTGTCGGTCGTCTGTCTGCCAGTCTGCCAGTCTGCCCGTCTGCCCGTCTGCCAGTCTGTCTGCTGTCGTTTGTCTTTCTGTTTGCCTCTTGTGTTGGTCATTCGCTTTCAAGTTCGGCTCATTAGGAAGTCTGTGCAACTCCCGTTCCCGTTCCCGTTCCCCTTCCCGTTCCCCATAATGTTGACGCGAATTTGTTGTCCCGTAAAACTTTAAGCTTGACAGCTTCGGCTCCAGCTGCAGCTGCGTATTCTAAATTATATTATTTGTCGGTGTCAGTTGCTGCCACCCTCCCCCTGCCACCTGCTGCTGCCGCTGCCCCTGCCGCTGCCCCTGCTACTACAACCCTCGACATTTCTTGAGAGTGCCCCAACCTACAGTCAATTAGGCACAGCGGATACCTGTCCAGGTTGCCCAAGTAACTTAAGCTCACCCCCCCCTCCCCCTGCCCCACCCGCACCAATTGACATCGTCGCATCCCCAGGAAAATATGCGCACTTCACATTTTGTGGCTTTCGGAATTTAACAATTGTGGAGCAGTCGAACTTTTGGATGATTATTTACTTAGTTCCCTGAACGTGAATTTAACGAAATCATTTTGTTTCTTAAGCACAAATAAATTACTTAAGCAGAGAGAAATTAGCAACAACAACAAGAGCAACAAGCAACGCAACAACAACCGCGATGGCGAAAACAAGCTAAGCTGAGAGATGGCCAGAATTGTTTGTAGCCAGACTGGAAATCGCAGAAGTTGCCAGCCAACAATTGAAACAATAACACAGATAACAAAATCAGCAGAAACACCGGACCACGAATTGCAGGAGTGGCAGTTACAGTTACAGCAGCAAAGCGGGTGCAGGACGAGGTGTGCTGCTCTGGGGAAAAGGAATTGCTTTTGTGATGTGGGCTTGGTCCATAATATATAAAAGCGATAAGCGTTTGTGTTGCTTCAATTCCACGGAGAGCCATTTGAAAAGGTCACCCAGGCCACGGAGCAGGCAGCGTGCCAAGGGCACTGATCTGGGTGTGGTGTGAAAATGAATGTCAAGTTTAGACATAGAAAAAAGCTAAGAAATCAAAAAACCAAAAAAGCAAAACCAAAAAATTAGCAAAAAAGAAGTGACATATAAAGGAAATGGTGATGCTTCGCGTAACACACGACTTTTAGAGAAGAACAAAAAGTCGCGGAGATTGCTGGGTGGGGGGGAAGGATGAAGTACAAAGGAGCAGCTTTCACATTAATATGATTAAGGCAGCGCATAATAATTGTGGCCCAATATGTTGGAGCAAGCAGTGAGAAAAGAGAGATACAAAGAGTATGTCAGAGAGAGAGAGGGAGAGAGAGAGAGAGAGAAACAAGGAGAAAAGACGGATTGCAAGTGAGAGGAGCTGGTGTGTTGCTGCCTTTGCCGGAATTTTGGCCATTACAAGTTTGCCGAGTGTGCGCCGATGCGATAAGTGAGCAAAGTGAGCAAAGGGAAAAATGGCAGGTAGTGGCCATAATAGGTAATGGGATTGGGATTAAAGGAACCTCCGGACCGGAGCGCAGTCATCAAAACAATAGAATAGACAATGGGGTTAATGAGAGCCTGATGAATAGACAATGAGTTGATATTACACCAAAAAGTTCAAATAACAAATGAATGAAATTTCGTGGCACAAGTGAAAAGGTTAAGAACACTTCAAGCCCAATCCCATTTGAGCCAAGACAGCAGAAAAAGCGAGTACCAACAAATATTGGAATCTAACTAGGAATAATCTCTGAAGATGGCAAAATGGCCATGGCAAAAGCAAATGTGCTCAATGGCAGATTAATGAAGTCATTTTCTGGATTAACTGAACAATTGCAAGCAGAGAATTTCAAAATAAAAATGACACTTTTTTTATTTGTTAATTTTTTTATCTTTTCACATATTTTGTTTTTGGCTATACTTGCCATAAATATTCGGCGATTTTGATCATACTAAATTTTAGTTTTATGAAAAGCTGGCAGAACTGAGACAAAGGACCATTTGCAACTGTAAAGGATATGTACACCACTCCATGGTTGCTGCACTTTTGGGCGCTAACAAGCCGTGCCCGTGTACTCCGTTAGCCATTATCCATTTTCCGTTATCCGTTAACCTATGGCCGTCATCCGTTGGCCAAGTTAACTGGTTACATTTTACGTTATGGAAACTGCGCTTATTTCACTTTTCCATATGGCTGCCACTGCACACAAACCAAATGCAACAGACAGAGAATGAGAGGGGGAGATATAGAGAGAGAGAGAGAGAGAGAGATGGAGAAAGAGAGAGAGAGAGAGAGAGAGGGATATATATATACAAATCTCTATAGAATGAGGGAATGTGAACAAGCATACGAAAATATCATCATGTAAGTTTATACGAATGACATCCGGAGAACACACATAGCTACAGCTACACACACACACACACGCACACACAGCAACACACTGCGAGTCGCTCATTGTTGAATGAGCTACGTAGCTTGAGGCGCCACACGGCTGTTTGCCACAGCTTGTATTGAACGGCCGCTGCAGAGGAGATGTAAAATCATGTTCGACTATTCAACAGCGCACAGAGGCCACCGTACTAAACACACACATACGTACATACTCACACATACACACATATTCACACATCCACACACACACACACACACACAATAGTTATGCATATTGTACAAGGCTCTATTAATTGGCCCTGGTCAGCGTTACCTCAAACAAATCCAACCAAACGCGCCGATGATTTCTGCGTAGTAATGGATTCCACGTCGAATACGCAAAATTCCAAATTAAATTGTTGGTTTGCTGCTTTTCATCATGGGCTTATTACTGTTACTTATGGTCCATTGAGATGGGCAACAATGAGTTCTATTGTGATTCTTGCAACATGAGTTTTAATTTGCAATTTGAACAAGCAATTTGCCAGATTAAAATTTCGACTCTTGACTCTAAGTGATGCCTTTGGTATTGTTTAGGCAATGATTTTTAGCGGAATTTAGTTTGGTTGTTACTAAAATCCATAGTCTCTCCAAGCAGCTGAAGTGGCCCTGCATTTGGCGCTGCGAAGAGTTATTTGGGGATATTCAAAAAAAAAAAAAATAAGATGATATAAATAAAAAAAAAGCGGCTGCTCGTTGCGGTAAAGCGTATCAATTTCATCATGTGTATCCTTTCCCTTTGTGTGTGTGTGTGTGTGTGTGCTAAATGCCGCAAATTGAAATATGGTTTTCGATTTTCAGTTTATATGCAGTCATCTATAACACAACCGAATCGAGTCAAACAATTTCTATTCATCTGCGATGGTGCTTCTGAGTGTGTGTTTGAGTGTGCGTGTGTGTGTGAGTGTGCGTGTGAGTGTGCGTGTGTGTATGAGTGTGTGGGTATTTAATGTGTTTACTTTATAAAATGTGATGTTGTTCATTTTTATGCACGCTGCTATTTCATAGCATTGGGGCCGTGTATCCTTTGGCGTTGTATCGTGATCCTTCACATAAATCACGTCCCAAGAATGTTTGCAATTGCAATTAAATAAAATAGTGCAATAATGGACATTTCTTCTGTAGTGTGCTAACACTGAAAAAAATTGTTTGTCTGTTTATTTTGTTTGTTTTGCGATTTTAAAGAGGTTTTTGAATTGCGGCAATTTCAAAGTAATATTGTTTTTTTTTTTTTTTTTTTTTGGTATAGCTGTGCCATTGAAACACGGCCTGCACGCAAATACATATGTAGAGTTAGAGCTATATGATAACAAACAAACGCACACACACACACACACACACATACGAACATTGTCATATTATATCATACAATTGGTCAGGCGCGCCGAGAAGTGGGCAACAGAATTTGTGAAACTGAATCTCGACCTTCACATAGCCCTGCCACATACCCCATACACCATGCCACATGCACCGAGTGCTGACACATTTTGCCATTCACTTTTCACGCTCACATTCACAAAGCCACACACACATACACACACACACCAAGCACAACGATTTCTGTTTTGTGTGCCAGCTGTGTGTGTAGGTGTGTGTGTGTGTGTGTGTGTGTGTGTGAACAAAGCGAAAATTTGCATTTTTTTTTTGCTTGTTTTTTATTTATACTCCCCCTTGCCACCACATACAAATCGGGTATGCAACGGATCGGGTAACATTGAAATTATATATATGTGTATATATAATTGCCCAGAATCAAGAAACGGATGCATAAGTAAAAGTTGCTGAACCATCGATGGTAAATTATAAATGAAACGCATGCTTAGCTTGAATTTCAACTGATTCGTATTTATCTGGTTTTAAGTTAGGGAATTTGTGATTTATCGATGACCCTTGTCATCGTTGGCCTTTCCAATATTCATTTGTTTGTCACAGGGTATCGCTTAGCTAAGCACAAAAAACATGCCACATTTCTATATAAAATATATATATATATATATATATTTTTTAACACATTACTGTTTGTGTTTCATTTGTGCTAAAAACTTTTGTTTTTTTTTTTTTTGTCATTTTTTTTGTGTTTTTTCCCCCGTTTTGTTGGTTGTTGGGTTGTTGCCTTATAAACTTTGCGATTTCCAGAATGTGGGCGTGTTGATCTGTGAGTGAGTGCAGCTGTTTGTCTGTTTGTCTGTTTTTGTCGTGCGATTTGGTTGTTAGTTGGTTGATTGTTGTTGTTGCTGTTGTTGTTGTTGTTGTTGTTGTTGTCATTTTTATTGTTTGTTATTGTTGTTTGGCAGGAATAGGCGGCTTAGCTAAATTTGCATTTATTGTTAAAATGTTTCATTTCATTTCACCCCCCCCCCCCCTCCCCACGAACTGCAAGGGTATCTATAAAAAAAAAAAAACGAACAGAAATCCATTATGAAAAAAAAAAACTGCTCACGTGGGTGGATGTGGAATTCATGGAATCGTTGACTCCGGTCGCACTCCGCCAATCACATGCGGTTTTTTCATTCATTTCGCTGGGCACTGGATGCTGGGGACTATTGGTCGATTGGTTTATTGGGTTTTTGGCTTTGGATTATGACCAAAAACACTTTTTGGCATGTGAGATGTTGACCAAAATGGTGTCGGCCAGATGGCTGACTGATGTGCGCCAGCCTCTGAATAGAAGCAGCTTAAAAGTGAGGTTAGCATTGTCATAATGTAATCAGCTTATTTGCTTATATATATTGTATAGGAAAAGTATTTTTCAAAATTCTATTCTATAGACAAGCTATTACAGCTCACTGATCGCATTTGCTCGCCATTCGAACTTATGTCGGTCACAAGGGTATTTCTTATATCGATATCGATAAATAAAGAAAAGCATTTATCAATAAGATGTTATTAAACTCGATGCGAGAACTTTCATTGTTTTTCAACATTTTTTTGCTGTTTATATTTGTCTACTATTTAACCTGCCCATGCAGGATATCAACATTTCACATAATTTGGTTGTTTACCAACCGAAACGGAACAATTCAGAAACAGACAGAACTAAGCTCTGGCTAAAGTCAAAACGGCGAAGTAAATTTCTGTTTCCTTTCGTTTGCCCCCTTTGTGTGGCAAGTAATAAAAAAAAAAGAAGAAAAACGTTGCATTCCATTCAATGGGGCGTTGCGCTTTGTGCCGAATTCGTTGCATGCTTTTTGTGCAGTTGCAAATGGACAAACTGACGAACTGGCAAATTGACGGCTTCCGACTAACGATGAATGTTTCCTATGCCTGTGTGTTAATCTCTCTCTCTCTCTCCGTGTGTGTGTGTGTGTGTGCCAGGACATTTAAAAAGGCATCCACATTGCATTTGCACTCATCGCCCGTAATTGTGGTGTAAAAACGATCTGAGCTGATTTTCCTTTTTTTTTTTTGCTTCTCGATTTTGGCAAAAGGCGAACGGCAAAAGCAAAATGCTAAAACTGTCATTTGCTGTCGACCTTCTAAATTGTGGCACTCTCGCTGTGTGCGTGAATTGTGGTGTGCCAGTGTGTGTGTGTGTGTGTGTGTGAGTGTGTGTTTGAGTGCAAGAAGGCTAAAGCTAAAATGAAAATTTGCTGACCCCTGCAAAACAAGCCTAAGGCTCCATAAATGAGGCAAGTACACGGCGCCCCTTTTGCCACATACAAACATACAAACACACACACACACACATACGCACATATAGAGTAAATGTGTTTTTGTAAGTAGAGTTGGACGCGTGTCCCTTGAAATGTGTCCAAAAGAAAACACGACTCAAAATAGAGTCACCAAATATCAAATTGCTGTCTTCTAGAAATTAAAGAAATTTGTATTTATTTATTAAATCTATCACAACAATGAGAACAGCTAGTCAATTGCTGTATAATCTAACTACAACTAAAATAAAGCCAATTCTTAGCTTTAAGCTTGAAGCAAATCGTGCGTGTTGTGGCATATATCGAACACGATCCCATCTCGATTTGTAACGCCAATTGAGATGCAGACCCATTGCATAATTCGTTATCTATATTCAGGTTGTGTGTCGAAACGGTTGGCAATGCTTTACTGATTAAATTTACTTCTCGCACAAACACACACACACACACACAAACACAGAGGCACACACACACACACACACAGCGGGGAAGGAAATTGTGCTCTTGCATTGAAAATAAAATCCTCCAGCTCCTTAACACGTTTCGAGGTATAAATGAACGTGACGGATACATACACAAGAACACATACACATACACACATACACACATACACATAAACACATACACACATACACAAATACACACATACACATACACACATACACATAAACACATACACACATACACATAAACATGTACACATGGAGAGCACTGTGCAAAATCAACATACACGCGAGATTCTCAAACCCCTCAGAGGCGTCTCAGTTCCATTTTCAGCAAAATGCGCAATCCCATTAAAAAGCAAAAAAAAAAAATCCGTGCTCATTGCCATTGCCATTTCATGGATTTGTCCGTTGCCAGCCAGTCAATCTGTTTGTGTGTGTGTGTGTGTGTGTGTTGCTTATGAATTTGTAGCGCCACAGCAAACGCAACAGTCGCCAGTGGCAGGCTTGTTCTGGCCAGGACAGGGCAAGCCAGGACAGGCCAGGCCAGGACAGGACACGTACTTCATTCGCTCTCGATGATGCAAAAGATTACCAAGTTGCTGGCATGTTGTACGCAAAACAATAACAACAACAACAACAACAACAATAGCAAAAATAAGGCAAATGTTTTTGTTTTTATGCTTGTAGGTCATTATGCAGCTAAATTCCCTTTACCACCGAGAGGGTTTCGTTACGCTTCCGATAGCCTCGGGCACACGAACTGACAGCGCCAGAGACGCCTCAGTTGTGGCTGTGTTTAGTCTGGCCTGGTCCGGCCAGGTCTGGCCTGGTCTGGCCTGGTCTGGCCTGGCCTGCTCTGCTTTTGCTTTCGCTTGCATCCTTGACTTCCCAAAAAAGATTTATTTATTGCGGCTTTTAAGTTCACCGCTTGAGTTGGGTCTTTGATTTTTCAGCAACTGTGTTGCGACCGGTTATTGTTTTGGGCGGCCAAGAAGAGGCGGCGGCGCCCCATCGAGTCACGAACTCGATGAGTGATTTACTTAACTGATGCACGTCCAATGCCACGCACAATGCGGTTGCTTTGGAGACGTCACGCTCCTTATTTGGGGCACTGAGTTACTCGACAAAAGGAAAACAAAAACAAAACAAAAAAACATATGAAATTCATTGAAGTACAGCAAGAAGATTTGTTTCTGACTTGTGGAACGGGTAGCGATTTTCCTTAAATTGCAATTACATATAAATGGATCCTTGATTAGTTTTTTCAGGATATTATAAGTAGCTTAATCAGGATATATATATGAGTCGAACAGCATTTAAAGTAAAGAGTCCTCTGCTAATGAGTGAATCCTAGTTATCCTTCAAACATTTAACGAATAATTTTGATAGCATAAATGGATCCTTGATTAGCTTTTTCAGGAAATAATTTGGGTAGCATTGTTTTTGGCTACTAAAAAAAAAAAATGTTTGCTACTAAAAATTCACATCTCATTCTGATTCAATGGGCATTTGCATCTTAACATATAAATGGATACTTGATTCACTTTTTTGGGATATTATAAGTAGCTTAATCAGGATATATATATATATGAGTCGAACTGTATTTAAAGTAGCGATTGCTCTGCTCACAAGTAACATTCAAACCTTTCTAAGCTGATTTTTTATCCTTCAAACATTTAATAAATAATTTTGATAGCATTGTTTTTGGCAAGTAATTTTTGCTACTAAAAATTCACATCTTCTCATTCTGATTCAATGGGCTTGTGTTTCGTTGGGAATTTGTGTTTGTTTTCTTGTGTTTTGTGTTTTGTCGAGCAGCTTTTCATTCACACACGTACTTTACGTACTTTACGTACTTTAGCCAGCTAACTCAATGCCAAAACGGCCGATTGCTAATTGAAGGCACTTGGCCATTATGTGTGATACACATTCGCATTCATTTTCTGAACAGCACTTGAAAGTTGCGAGCTTGTTAGCTGAAATACGCCTGAAATAGAAGCCCGGCAGAGATGAGAATGCGGCACATCGTCAACGTCAACGTCAACGTCATCGTCTTCGTCTGCCTCTTCGTCTTCGTCTTTGTCTGCCTCTTCGTCTTCGTCTTCGTCTTTGTCTGCCTCTGCCTCTTCGTCTTCGTCTTCGTCTTCGTCGTTGTCTGGCCTTGTGCCAATCAACGGCAGCTTTGCCACAGCTTCAACGCCACTTGTGGCGGTGACCCAAACTACCCAAATTCCCAAAACCACACATTCCCCCTCGCCAACCCGGCGCAGCAAGCTGTCTGTGGCCAGTAACGTGCCCCATTTTGTGCTTTGCATCTTTATTGTGATAAACATGTGTGTGTGTGTGTGTGTGTGTGTGTGTGTGTGTGTGTACAACTGTGTAAGACGTTTTGTTGGTGCATCAAAATTCGTGGCACAGCACTTTGAGCTGCAAGCTTGTTTTGCTGCAGTCTCAGTATCACTCGCAGTCGCAGTCGCAGTCCAAGCCTCTGTCGCTATCTCTATCTCTATCTCTGTCTCTATCTCTGTCTCTGTTTAGGACTCTATCTCTGTCTCTGTCTTTGACTCAGTATCTGTCTGCATCTCGTTGCTTTCAAGTTTTCATTTCTTTTTCACTTAGTTTACCTTACATTTTTCATGATTTGTTCGCATGTGTCTGACTGTGAGTGACTGTGTGTGTGTGTGTGTGTATTTATTTCCATTTGCTTTTCCTCCTACTTCTTGGTTGTTGTTCTCCCCCACCCCGCTCCTATTTCGTTTTCCCTTTGGTTTTTTATGTTTTGCACAACAATTTTATAGTGGTTTGTTGCCTGGCCGCAATGCCAAGATATATGTTCAGCCTTCCAACCAGCACACACACACACACACACACACACACACACACACACCCCCCCCCCCCCCTATCACGGCTTTGTACGTGCAGCTGCTCTAGAAAAATGCACAGGAAATTCTTCATTTTCTACGCTACCATCGGCAGCGGCAGCGGCATCGGCATCGGCGTCATCTTCAGCATCGGCGCCATCCAAGCTGAGCCCAAGCTAAGAGTTTCAATTGAATTTGGAGCTGAGGATTTACACACACATTCGCACACACTCGCACACACACAGAGACCACATGTGTTTTGTTTGTTTAGGGACATTCAATCATTGCAAGACTCGAAAATGATGAAGAGGTCAACTTGGATGCCGCTGCTGGCTTCAAGCTGCAATGTTTTTAGGAGCTGCACTCTGGCCCAGCCGGAGCAGGAGCCAAGCGAGCCCCCGCCGCGCCCCTTCCCTCACCAAACTGATTGATTTTCATGCATATATTTTTCTCATCCCCAAATCCGAGCTGCAATTTATTACAAACAATGTGTAACGCCACTGATGGAGTCAGTTGCAAGTCCATTAAGGGTACAAATATATTTTGTAGCAAGACAAACTGTTGCAAATAAGATACTGGATAAACGTGTCTTAAGATCCTAAATAAACACATTATTATATTGCAACGCATTGATTTATCTATCTGTGTTGGATTTTAATCGAAGTCTGGCACAATCCCTGGCAATCCCTGGCAATCCCTGTGTCCTGTGCCACAAATATATTGTTTGCTCTTCAATATTAAAATAATACATTTTATTGTTATTACAAAAAACGATTCGTTTTTAGACTGCAAATGTTGTATTTAAACGGGTTGTTTTTGTTTTTTTGTTTTTTTTTCAAAATTACTTAACTTAAAAGTACTCTTTAAAAATGATTTTCAATTTGATTATGTTGCTGCATATTTCGAAAATATATTCACTTTCGAAGTAGTACGGCAAACAGTGACTGTTGTTAGCCTTCGTCTGATTTAGCCTTTACACTTTGTTGCCAAAGAATTAGATTCAGTTACCAAATTACAAGGCTGCTGTTCCAGTTATTTGCTGCTGGTGTTGCATTTCAGAGTTTCAGAGTATGCCACAGTCGGTTACGCCCTGCAACATGCTGCAACATTCTCCGGTTGATTTTTATGCAACGGTTAGTTTTGTTTTTCAATTTATTTGCTTGCCCCACAAAGCGGCAACAACAACAGCAAGATTGAGAGGCACTCGTTGTCAGACGTGACTGTTTTACAGTTTGCATTGAAATTTTATTTTTATTTTTCTTTTTTGTTTTTTTTTATTATATTTTTTTTTTTTTTGTCTTCTATTTGGCTTGGTTGCGTCTATTTGCAGCCCAGCCCAGCGAAAACCACATCTTTGAGGCTCCACTTTGGCCACACACTTCACTTGCACTTCACCGCCCGTCTCCGGCATGCTGCACAGGCTCCACAGGCTCTGCCGGCTCTGCATGCTCTATTGGTATGCAATTTTTGGTGTGCGCCTCTGTCACGCCTCTAAAATTTCGCCCACTTGGGGCACTCTAATGGGTTAACGTGAGTTTGCTACTATCCAAACTCAAGGGCTGCTCAAGTGGGCAAAGCCCAAGCATTTGTCTGACGACGCCCCAAGCTCAAGGCTCATGGCGCATGGCTCGGGGCACCGGGCGCACCGGGGGCACCGGGGGCACCGGGGGCATCGGGTGCAGCGGGCTCAAGTTCAACTTTTTGGCCAGCAAATTGTGAGAGCCTTCAAGTTATTGTTGACCAGTGCGGCATTGGGGCTAACTTGCACAATTGGGCTGACTTATGTAAGCAGAATTAGACATGCACAGCTCGTAGCTGGTGATAGCTTCTCAGCTATCTGTATCATCTTTGAGGCTTCCATTTGTACAACAGATAGTCCAATTTTGAGCCCATCCTTATCCCTCTAACTGCCTCGCCAACCTTTCGTTTTCCGCCCATCTAAGAGTGCGTCAATTTTGCTTCATTAATGCAACAATTCACACTCTCTCTCTCTCTCTCTCTTTCTCTCTTTGTCTCTCTCTCTCTTTCTCGCTCTCTCTCTTTCTCGCTGCCTCTCTCCTTCTCTGTTGGCTTTTTTAGCTTATTTTTTTGCTCCTGCAAAGCATAACTTTCACTTACAATTTGAGTTATTTCATTTGCACTTTTTTTTTTTTGTATATTTTTCCAGCAAATTATTTTGACCAGGCTTTTTAATCCTCTGATTTGCCAACTGCAGCTGTTCGCTCTCTGTTCGAATTGACATTTATATTGTTTAGAGATGATCTGCAGCCGTTTTTAGCTGTTTATCATTATTTTGCTGTGGGGCACAGATCAAGCCCCAAGTCACAGCTGCCGCCCATCTATCGTTCCCCCTGTCCACCTCATCCATCTCTCAGCAATAGTAATGTTCCGATTGCATTTGCTTTTGTGGTTCATCTGCTTAATCCGCATCAGCGTCCGCTTTTGCAACTGCTTCTGTATCCGCATCTGGCAGCACAAAACTCTTTTTCGTCCTATTTGGCCAACTTGCCTAGGGGCTTGTGAGCATTGTTTTCGTGGGGTTTTTGGCTTGGTTTGCTTTGGTTTTGGTGGCTTGGCTTGGCTTGGCTGGGCTGGGCTTGGCTCAGCTCGGCTTTAGCTTTAGTTTCTGGCCAGCCTTTGGCAATGCTCCAGTTTTTCTGACATTTTGCAATTGCTTTTTGTGTGGCTGCCATCGTTTTTTAGTGTCTTTTTGTTACTGTTGCACTTGCCGCTTGCCGAATGTTGCATGCATTTTTTCCATTTGCCCAAATCTGAGCTGTGATTTCCAGTCTAATTGTGCAGCCATGTTGCCAAGAACGCACCAACTGTGTTATGGATGTATCCCATGGATTAAAGCACCCCCCCCCCCCCTTCACACATTTGCACCTGTTATTGCACCGGTTTTATCGGGCCTCTGATTTCAAGGCGTCACACGTTGCGTGTGTGCAACTTGGCCAGCTGCCGGCTATCAACAAGGCAAAAGCAAAGAAACCAGCAGCGCAAAGCAATTACCGAAATTGCCGCAGTTGCCACAATATATATCTCTTGCCACAACCACATTTCCCGATACTAGCAAAGAATGGGAGCAAAAGAGTGGAGGTGTTGGTGCCGCGGGCGGGGGCGGGGGGCGGGGGAGCGGTGGAATGTAAGGCAAGATGCTGTCAGTATGCTGTCGCCCCGCATTTGATATGCCATGTGGGGCAAATCAGTTGCAACTTGCAATCAAAATTCCGTAAATACTCACAAATAAACACACGTGTTCGTTCCGCTTAAGTAATTTTTTGGGATTCAATCAGGAATATTGCGCTGCCTTCACAATACACAGAACAAACTTGACAAACGACTTACGTGCTCACCTCAGACCTCTAACCAGACCCGACCCGACCAGACCAGACCCGACCATACCAGATCCGAACAGACAGTGACAGAGTTTAGGGACGAACCCAAGGAGCAGCTGCAATTGTTCGGAGGAATTTCGTTCCGTGTTCCTGGCTCAATTGCATTTGATTAAGTGTTGGACCTGGTAAGAAAAGAACATGTGAACTTTTTCACTTGAGCTAATGATCCATGTAATCTGCTCCAGCTTTTTCATACTCTATTTCCCCTCGCCCACTCTCCCTCTCTCCCCCTCTCTCTCTCTCCCTCTCTCTCTCTCTCTCTTGTATCTTTCACGGCTGAGCTGTGTGGCAAAGGGAAAGCGCCATTCAGCAGGCAAAAGCTGCACATAATTGGCATAAGTTTGCACTTAAGTCAAAGGCACACACACACACATACACACACACACTTACACACACACACATAGAGTATTCATGTGATTTCTGCTGTGTGCTTACGGTAGATTTAACACACATCGAACGTTCAATAAATGTCAGCAATTAAAAAGGTGCGATGAATGTGTATCGAGTGTCAGACGGAGCACTCTGTATGCATGAAGTAGACAAGGGGGAGAAGGGGGGGGGGGGTTGGTGAGTGTATATATGGAGTGTGTGCATTGAATTGGGCAACGGGCGTGATTAAGCAGACACCACTGACGGATGAGGACAGCAGTCGACGCCATCTGGCCCACATGGCCAATCGCAAATGCGCCAAGCGACTTCGCAGTATGTTGAGGCTCTAAGCCAGAACCCTGTCAGCCCTGTCAGCCCTCTAAGCCCTGTGAGCCCAGTGAGCCCTGTGAGGGGATGTGAAATAGAAATGAAAATATTTACACGAAGGTGCTCATTTATAAAATCGAAAGCATTTGTCAGAGCGTTTCGCAATTCCAGTGGCACGCTCAGGATTATGCCAGACAAACATTTGGCGAACGGGCAGCGAAGCGCAGAAAGATTTAACAGAAAGCAAAGAAAGTGAAAGTGTGGCATCAACCATATTATGAGTGAATGTGGCAGATACAGATATTTCTGGCTGAGCGCCTTCGATTGACAAATGTGATCGCATATGCAAAGCAAACTGGCAAGTGGCAAGTAGCAAGTGGCAAGTGGCAAGTAGCAAGTGGCAAGTGGCAAGTAGCAAGTGGCAAGTAGCAAGTGGCAAGTAGCAAGTGGCAAGAGGCAAGTGGCAAGTCGCAAGTGGCATGTGGCATCGACTCAGAGTCAGTCACACGATATGTTTTGGGTGCTGCAGCTGCTGCCATATGCTGAATGTGTAGCAAAGTAAATTCATCAATTTATATAAATCTACCCAAAATAAACCCCGAACTCAGCTGTTAGCCATATTCTAGTCTGGCTGTGTTCATCATTTGGGTTTAGACCTTAAAGACTTGACTGCGCATTGCCAGCTGTTGAATTCGTCCAAATTGTCCGTAATTTAATCTCTATCTTTGAGCTATATATATATATATATATATACTATATCTATATATACACGTTTTACAATTTAATAATAATTAATAAATTATTATGTGTAAAAGTGCATATTTTAATATGAAAAATTAACTTTTCCACTGTTGCTGAAATGCTGTTTATGTTTGTGGCAGTAAATAAAAAATATATATTTTATGGCTGTTGATAATTTTGATTAATTTAAGTCATCATCATCATTATGGCCACAATCTCTCTCTCAGTCTGTCTCTTGTTGTGGCCAACTGACTGTTTGCGCAAGTTTTGGCCATAACCCGTTTTTAGTGAGTGTGCGATCGTGTGTGTGTGTGCTTGGGCGTGTGTGTGTGTGTGTGTGTGTGTGTGTGTGTGTGTGGAAAACGTGACGTGATTATGCGGCGGGATTTGGTAATTAGCATTGCAGCTGAGCCAGCAAAAATGAAACTCATAACATAAGCAAAACAAATAACAACAAAATGTTAAGTGGGTCCTAATTGAAGTCCCATTGAATAAATGAACATGACAGCACACGTGCTCAGCAACATCAACAACAGCAACAGCAACAACAACAGCAACAGCAACAATAACAACAACAACAACAGCAACAACAGCAGCAACAACTTGTTGTCAACTCAACAACTTTTTGTGCCTGGCGAACAATCTTTAATTTAAATGTCGGCCATCTTTACGTTTATCAGATTATGCGATAACTACACCCACAGCACATACAAACAAACAAACACCTACACACACTCACACACACACACACACCTACATTGCTAATGCTTTCGCTGTTTTATACACTTTCCCCTTAACTAAGAAAGCAGTTTTGCCACATTTCACCTTCGAATTTGTATAAGACACTGTTTGTTGTTGTTTTATTAATTCATTAAAGCCATCAAATTTGCTGCAAAAATTGCAATTATTCAATAAAATACAAGATATTTGCCATATTTGTTGTCTTAGGGTATTCCAAGTTTCGGCTTAAGGTGCCAGCAATAGAATTTACTTTTCCTTCCTGTTGGTAACTCAATTACGCAGCATTTGCCTTCAAATTTGTCTACACCAAGTGTGTGTGCGTGTGTGTGTGTGTGTGTGTGTGTGCGCGTTCTTGTGTATGCCCAGAATCGCAATTTGCATTTCCATTTCGCCAGTTTTTCACGAAAATATTTTGCATTTGCAGCATCCGGCGACAATTTGTGGCACAGCGCCCGAAAACATTTCCGAGCAACATAAAAACAACAACAACAACAACAAGAGGAACAGCTGCAACAACAACAACAACAAGCGGAACAAGCTGCAACAACAACAACAACAAGCGGAACAAGCTGCAACAACAACAACAACAACAACAAGAGGAACAGCTGCAACAACAACAACAACAACAATAACAGCAGCAGCAATAGGAACATTTTAATTGCTGTCGACAACATTTTACGGCGGACACATAATAATAACGTGAGTGGAGAAAACCGTAAACGCTCAACGAGGGGGGTGGGGACACTGAAGGCGGTGGATGCAAATTACGTGCCACATGACGCTTGAAAGGATTTGATTTGATTGGATTGCGCTGCTCATTCGGTCATTTGGTCATTTTTGGCCATTTGGGCCTTTGCCCATTTGTCAGGCATTCCTGATTGATTGATTGATTGATTGACTGCAGAAGCGACGCGAGCAACGATAATATTGTACAATCAACAAAATACAATGAATAAAAAGGCATCAGTGCCGCTGGCCTCCTATCTCAGCAGTGACACCGGTGACATCAGCAACATCAGCAACATCAGCAACATCAGCAACATCAGCAACATCAACAACATCGGCAACATCAGCAATTGCGCGACCATAGCAACTGGCAGCAACGTGGCAGGCAGCAGTTCACGCATTGGTCGCCAGAGCGGCTCCGGCATGTGCTTCACAAGCGGCGCTACAAATGGCGCCCAGGGTGCCAGCAATTCATCCAGTGGTGTGGGCGGAAATGGCGCCACTTCATCCGCACCGAAGGCGGATAAGCAGAGAGATGGCAACGGCAACGGCAATGACGACGACAACGACAACGACAGCAGCATCATCAGCAGCATCTTCTGTGGCTGCCAAAGGACGCCCAAATCGCATTGTGTATCAGCGACAGGTGAGTGACTGTCCCAATTGAAGTGTTCGCTGCACTGCACCCAATTGTAGACACGGTTGATTCAATAACAGCCAAAAGTGCCCAGCACATTCGACAAGTGGCAGAGTGCTGCCTGTGCAACTGCAACTGCAACCGGAACTGTGACTAAAGTTGCAGTGGATGGAAGATTTATGTGAGGTGGACAGACGTGAAAGCTATTGAAGTACTCTACTCCATGTGCTCCATGTGCGGACTCAGCTCACCTCGCAGCTAGATTAATGCTCCAAAGTATCAACAATTTTTATTGCCAGTAAAAATGGAACTTGAATTAATGAAAATATTTATAAAATTAATCAAATCACAATTATTCAAATAATACTACTCTCCCCCCTCCCTCCCTTCAGGTGTGCTGCTGTTGGTGCTGCTCTACACGGCAATTGGCTCGATAATATTCGTATCGCTGGAGGGCGATCTGGAGGAGGCGACTGCACTGGAAACAGCTGTAGCCGCTTCCAAGCCATATCCACGCACCGAGCTGGCCAATGCAGAGATACGTTCCCGGTAAGTGTTCCTCGACGAATCTTCGGCAGTTGATCTTCGAAATTTGATTATCATTTGTCGTCTACAGAACTGTTGATCGACTGTGGTCCATAACGGAGGATCTTAATATACTCTACAAGGAGAACTGGACACGTCTCGCCGCCCAGGAGGTGCAATTATTTCAGGTGTGTGTGAGTGTGTGTGTGTGTGTGTGTGTGTATGCTGTGCATAGATAATAAAAATGCCGTGTTGATTGTATTTTTGGTCTTGTTAATTGGGTTTTTTTTATCTTCAATCTTTGCAGGACACTTTGTTGCGTGCGGTGCGCCAATCGAAGGTTTATCAGCCTGGTGGGATGCCAATGAATGCACCGACTCACAAATGGACCTACGCCTCGGCATTTCTCTACTCCCTGACATTAATTACAACGATAGGTGAGTGTAGCACTCAGGAGCCATAAGCTATCCCCTATTCCCCTCTCCCCCTATCCATTGCTTTCACCCCACTTTACATTGAGTAAGCATTGTGGTGCAATTTATTAGCATTGGGCTGACGTTGTCCATCTGCCAACAACAGAACTCTTCGCATCAGGATTCCGTCCACTCTATATCCAGCTTTTGGTTGTGAGAGGAGTGTGAGGGAGGGAGGGAGGGGGGCGGGGGCATGGTAGGCATAAGGGAGTTGGTGTGTGTGCGTTTGAGACGTTGACAGAATACGGGTCAGTGAACAGCTGACTGGCTGACCAGTTGACCGCTGTCCAGTTGCCCGCCTGCTGCTGCTGCTGCTGCTTTTAATTAACAAGCTGTCAACTGGCGGCAAAAGCCAAGCATCTATTTTTTTTTTCTCCTCTTTCCTTTTTTGTTTTCGTTATTTTTTTTTTTTTTTTGTTTATTTAACTGCGTTTATTGTACAAGCTAGCTGTTTATTTTCCTTGTTGCACGCTGTACCTGCTGTTGTTGTTTTTGTTGTTTTCTTTTCTTTGTTTTTTCTTTTCTTTGTTTGTTTGTTTTGTTTTGTTTTTTTTGTCAATAGCCATCCACTTGAGGAGGTTTTTCAATTTGCGAACGCGTTGATTTTTGCAATTTCCCCCAAATTGGCGACTGCACTGCAGGGCCTCAATGGAGGCGACGAAGGCGGCTGTTTGTGGTATGTTTCTGGGCGTGGCAGTTAGTTGTAGGCCTGTTTCAGCTGTCTGCCGGCCCACATTCACGCGCCATGATTTCAATAAATTATAAGCGGCTCGAGTGCTAAGCAATTTGGCTGACAAACGCAGAAAGCGTCGACAGGCCCTTTAAGCCAGGCCAGGCCAGGCCAGGCCAGACCAGGCCAGGCTAGGCCAGGCCAATTGGCCTGAAGGATGCGCCAACAAAAGCGACAGAGACACGCAATTAAGATGTATGTAAAATGTCATTAATTTACCGCATTCCCTCCGTCGCTCCCTCTCCCTCACCCTCTCACTTCATTTTATTATTTTTTTTTTTTGGTATTTTCCTTGCCTTCTTCTTGATGCCGTTGTCAGGTTTTGGCATGTAAATTCTGTTGTAGGTCATCGGGCGGAGGGCAAAAGAAATTACAGCCTGCAAGGAACTTTGCCACTGGCACTGGCCAATTTATTTATGTAACTGAATTGCCCGTTGACCCTATTGTTTTAATTTTCCCCTTCAAATTTGAAGATGTTAAATCTTGTGGAGACAGCACATTTTTCCTGAAACTCGACCGTTCCATGGAAATCGGTTGAT
Organism: Drosophila demipolita; assembly: GCA_035042405.1. Lineage (NCBI taxonomy): Eukaryota > Metazoa > Arthropoda > Insecta > Diptera > Drosophilidae > Drosophila > Drosophila demipolita. The sequence continues at coordinate 464,491 of JAWNLI010000353.1, read as the reverse complement.
AGGGTTATACCTTATACCATTTAAGCCATTGCAACACCTTTTGAGCTCGTCCACAAGTTCCAAGTATTTCTGTTTATTTATTGAAAGAACTTGCATCTTTCCAGCTTATTGTAAATCTGCTTCTTGGGTGGCATTTTAGTTTGAGCATTCATTAAAAGCTGATTGCACATTTTATTGATTTGAGCCGATTACGAGCAACGGAAGTGTTGAAACAATCAAGGACAAAGGCTTAAAAATAGCTATTCAGATTGTTATCGATTTACTTCCAGCCCAATGGCTGCACAGTTTGTAATTGAAAATATATTTTTGTTAAATTGAAGGCTCGACAGTTCGACATGATACTGATACACACCTGATATGGCAGCATGATCCCAATATAAAATATGTAATTCGATCCACCTGATTCTCAACTCACTCAACTCGAATACCAAAGTACAGATTCTGTCGTAATTCTAACGTGTCTCGCCAAATTTTAATGAAGGTATCACAATGTGTGGACTTTTGTCAATCTGTGTGTGTCAGCTATGCACAATTACACACACAAAGTCACACACACACACACAGAGCGAAACACACCTCGACTGTTGGCATATTTGCTACATTAACTGAATCAAGTCAAACACGAGGAAAACTTCAAAAGCAGCCAGTGATTTTCGGCTGCCAGAGGAGCCATCGCAGCCATCGGAGTCATCGGAGCCACTGGAGCCATCGGAGCTATTGGACCCATAAGCACACACATTCATATTTACTTTATATATTGTGCTGTGTGTTAAATCAATCGAATTGTCGACGTCGACTTCATCGTTTGGTCGCGCATCGCATTATTTGAAATTGGGTTTCAAATCAAAACTCAATTTCAGGCACGGTTCGCTAGCAAAAGGCTCAGCCTATCAAAAAAATCTGTCTAAATAACTCAACTTCGACCCTGACACTCACCTCCCCCCCCCCTCTCTCTCACCGAGCTAACAGCAGCACACCCACCTTTTGTAACCTATACATTTGACAGTTGTTGTGTGGGCGTCATTGAAATTATTTTGACATCATACACAGCAAGCGGCAAATTTTCTGTGGTTGGCAGCTGGGCCAAAAAAACGAGGACATTAATAGACACACACACACACACACACAAACACAAACACACACACACGCTTCCAACTGGCCGCTGCTTGGCAAGGACCAAAAAGCGAAGCCCCAAAAACAATCATCGCAACGACTAAGCTGCCCACATGTCCTTGCTAGGCACACCCGCCCATCACATATATATATATACCAGACTGATTCTATCTGTGGCCCTATGTGTGTGTGTGTGTGTGTGTGGTTGTGTGTATTTTAGCTAGAGCACATCAATCAATTATGAAACAATTTAAGCAAAATGCGTTTCGGGGACACATTTTAGTCGTGGGGATTTTGATTGTTTTTGTGCACGTTTTGTCACCCCTCCCCCCCTCTCCACACAACATTCTGGCCCATCATGGACTGTCGCAACTGTAAAACCGAGTTAATGTTTTTTTTTTTTTTAAATATAATAAATAGCCAGCGTCTGGGGAATTGAGCATTTTGGGCGGGCCACTTACACAACAAAGTCGGAATTGAGTTATTATTTGCCAGGGGCTCTCTGCCTCTCAAGCTCGTGGCAGGATGTGTTGCAAAAAGTTGCAGCTCAAAGTTTTGTGATTTGTTTCCTCCGTTGGCTGGTTTTTTGTTAATGCGCTTAGCGAGCATTAGACCAGACCGTTAGGTAGGGGCTGATGACAAAGCAGCAAGACCGAGTCAACGCCATGCCGGAAAGCGATGAAACCGAGGCTATTACAGAGAATTGGTTAACTCAAACCCAAATCGATTACGTTGCCATTGCTCATTATGCGCATTTCAGTTAAACTGCCGCCTGCCTGGCTTTAACCAGTTCTTGAGCTCTTTTTAATGGCTGCCAGAGACTCTCTGGCAAGCGAACACTGCCTCAAATCGGTAACGGGCTTTTTGGCCCTCCTTTCGCCATTCACAATTCACCTTTCAATTAAATTGTTGGTCTTGACAGTTACCACAGTCACGCCCCCAACAATGCACAGCCTATTGTTTGATCAAACGAACAGCTGACTAACTGTCTGTCGGCCTTAGCTGGTTTGGTCGTCTTGGCTATTTGCCTAATGGCCGTTGCGCTTGTCAGCAATTGCCACAGAAGACAAATTTCATTGCCTACTTTTTGGGGCGGCCGCGCATAGCATAAGTTATGGTCTAGTTAGGCGCCAAACAACTTAAGTGCAATGTCGCAGTTAACACAGACATATACACACACACACATAACACACACACCCATAGCACACACTCACACCCATAACACACACACACACACATAACACACACACACACAAATGTATATTTTATTTTCTCGCGCAAATCCTTTGCCCGCTTTCTTCTCAACCATTCAGAGATCATCCTCAAATTCATTGGCCAACTCTTAGGCAATTTTGTGGCATTCACATCTAATGAGCCGCTTATGCACTTTAAGGGCTTTTGGCTCTGTGATTGATTGCACCCAGGTGGCATTGCTATAACAATGCGACAGCTGTGCTTTTGAAACTGTAAATCAGTTGAGCGGCAAAAAAAAAACAATTCAATTCCACGCACATTTTTTATTATAATTGTTTTGTTTTGTTTTTTTGTTTTTTTATCCAAAAGCTATAAAGTAAATTGATTTTGTGCAATGTTTGCATTTTTGAAATGTGCCCATTTCAGATAAAGTGGGATATAAGAAATTAATAAATTCGATAATATCAAATCGAAAAAAAAAACATTTATTAAGGCTTACACAGTTTTCAGGTCTGCTAAAAATCGAAAAGCAATCATCTCCCTGGAAAATTACTATATACATTTAATGACAATGAAATGCAATTTAAAATTAATAATTATAATATCATTTCTGATTTGAAATCCATTAATTGGTCAAGTAGGTAAAGTGTATATATCTTTGACTCATAAATAATAATGAATTAATATACTAAAATTCTAAAAAAAAAAAAAATATAAAAAATATTTCAGTACTCGCATATAACATATGAAAGATACTTTGATACTTTGCCATTCACATTTTTTTTATGGAATTTTTAATTTATTATTATTATACTGTTATTTTTTGTACAAAAATTGCAGCTTTGGTTTTATTAATATTGCAGCAGCTTGAACTAATGATATCGATGATGGCGAAGCGGCGGCAACTGAGACATAACCACGTTACAACATAATTCATGGGGCACGTTGCAGCAATGCCACCAAAAAACAATTTCAATTTATGTGCGCTAATAAACGAATTGCGATTGTGGCATATTAATAAATATTCGCATGCAGTGTTTGTAAAGTAATAAAATTAACACATATGCGCATAAATATAAATATCTCCCATTGAGTGTGCAACACCGATCCCCCCCCCCCCATCCACCACCACCATCTTCCCCATATGAACTCCCAAGTGTTGCCGTTCTGATTTATGCTTTTCACGATTGCTGAAACCCATTGCGTTTGCCTATGCATGTGTGTGTGTGTGTGTGCGTGTGTGTGCACAGTAAACAAAACGTAATTATAACTGTCACAGCGGCAATTCACTTAGCAGTGGCTCGCTACTCTACCACTCTCCGCTCCCCCCAGTTGTGTCCACAATTTTGTTTGCCCTTCTCTTGTTTGCCTGCTTATTACGAATTGATTAGAATTCATTTGCATCGCTTCACATTCCTTGCAAACCAATTATCTCGGGTCAATTTGCTGCGAATTTCAAATCATTTAATTGAAAATTTGCATTATTAACATGCATATGCTTAAATATGTTTACCATCTACACACTGCAACGGCAACGGCAACTAATTTTGCTGTGCAACTCAATTGCGATCAACGCACAACCCACAACACAGATCTTTGTGATCTTTGTGGAATTCAATAATTCGGGTTTGAAATGGAAATATGTGGCTCGAAAATAGATGATTCGCATTGTTATTCAATTCTGCCTTCCATATTTTAAATCGTTGACTTGCTTTTATTTTTTATTTATTTGTTATTTATTTATTATTTTTTTATTATTTATTATTTTATTTTTATTTTCATTTGAATAAGTATTCAATATTTCCAAATGCATAAATAAACATTAAGCACCCGGCTTACACACACATGCACAAAATCTCATCTGTCTGTTTGTCTCAAATTTCATATGACCATGTTTTGGGCATGTTTTAGCCATGTTTCTTCTAACCAAAATTCCCTATTATTTGCGGTATTAGTCAATTTGTTGAGCTTTAGAAATTGCTTGCTTTGCACTCATTCAAACATTTATTTTCGTTCTCAGTAATCGTGTTTCTCCTATTCTTTAGGTAACTCCTTAATATCTCTAGCGATATTCGATTCTCTTTCACTAACTCTTTTTCTCTTCCATTTTTCATAATCTAACTGGATCTCCTTCACTTTATTTTTTTAACTTTTAGTCCAACCCCATTTTCTGCACATCGTTTCGGCGAATTATCTAAATCATATTACTAAGATTCTCATTTGTTGTGCATTTTAATGTTTGAATTTTAACGCTTATTACGGAAATACCAAGTTTCAAATTTCTTATAAATCCCCCCTTTTTTTCTGTGCTGCTGTTGTCCGCATACATATTTTTGCATGACTGTTGATATTCGATATTGACAACTTTATTAACCATTTGTGTGTTGGCCATTATTTGATACGAATGCGGCAATCAAGTGGCAGCTACAGCTGCCATCGCCTACATCTCAGTTCCACACCCATTTCCATACCCATACCCATACCCATACCCATACCCATATTCAAACTCATTCGTATTCGAATTCACATTCGCATCTCTCATCAATGCGATGACTTTGTCTTCCCTGTAACCCGGATCCCGGAAACCAGACCTGACCTGCGAAACCCGTCACGTTTTGTTGCATGTAATATGTTATATTATTATTACACGATTTGTATGCGTTGACCCTTGTTGTTGTTGTTGTTGTTGTTGTTTGAGTGGCAACTATAATTTGCGACACGTGCCAGCAAAATCTATGGCTGGTCACTTGGGTGTTGGCTCCCAATGGAATTGCTTGACTCATTTTTGGTGTTGCGGCTTGCTGTGTCTCCAAGTTCTATGCGTTGTTATTCTACTTGTTATGTTTGTTGTTGTTGTTGTTGTTGTTTCTATTGTGTTGGTGTTGGTGTTGTTTGTTATGCGTGCAAAAACGCGGCAGTTTATTTTATTTTATTGCAATTCGCCGCTCGCCGTTCAACTTACGACATTGGCACTCATTTTTATGGCCTGAACGTTGCGTGGCTGTCTATTGTGTGTGTGTGTGTGGGCGTGTGTGTGTGGGGGGGGGGGGCGTTCAGGATGTCAAATATAAAACAAATAATGCCAAGAGCTAACAGCGAAAGCGAGAGCAACACGCCAACATAGCCAAGTACAACAAGAATCACAGATAAGTTAGCATTCTGCTGATGCGAAGAATTTTGCAGGACCCGCGACAAGTAGAATGCGCCATATTATACACAAACAGCTACACACACACACACAGCTACACACACACACACAGCTACACACACACACACAGGCACCCACACATATACGCAAGACAAGCGCTTAACGAACCACTCAACAATTTATGTCCTGCTGTTGCCACATTCCTCCCCATCTCCCCATCTCCGCGCTTTTTGTTTAATGTCTTGCAACAGCAACAACATCAATAAGGTGGAGGAGCATCAGCAGCAGCAACACCAGGCTCAATATGTGTCACATATACATACCAACCAGGCAGGACCTACCAGATCCATACTCAACCTTCTGGCCCGCTGCCCGCTGCCCGTTTGTCTTTGTCTTTGAGTCGAACTCTACAGTTTTTCATCTACGCTTTAGCATGCTGCAACAACCAATCAATCTCATAAGCCCGGCCAGTACCATTGCCAGTTTTGCAGTTTACAGTTACGTATAATCTGCAAACACTGCGAGAATTGTTTTCCAATCAAGAGCAGCAGCCGCTTGTGTCAAGAACTCACTCAGCAACTCACTTTCAAAATCTGCATATCAATGGCTTATAAAGTCAACATATTCACTAATGGCCCTAGTTCTTTAAATGCAACAAGAACTGCTGCACAAATGAATGCCCCATTTTTGGTATTTTTTTTTATTTTTTTATTTTTTTTTTATTACTTTTGCTTTTGTTTTTGCGTGGGGCATGTTGTATGCTTTGCCAGCGAGTTGACAGTGGCAGTTTTGAGTAGCCACTTTGGCGCATAGCTGCCACCATCTACATCTCTTTTGCTCTTCCCCTCTCTCTCTCTCTCTCTCTCTTTCTCTCTCTCTCTCCCTCGCACCTTCTGTTAGCCCTCAGCCTTCAGGCAACTTGTTTGAATCTGTTGGAAAGTTCCTTGTGCTTGAGTTTTGGAATTTAAAACTATGCATAACCATGCTAAACAAGTAAAAATGCTGTAGTCGAGTGATCTCGACTATGATTTACCCTGAACGCAGTTCTTAAGCAAATTCGAAATTTATTGTCAAATTTCCCTTTAAACAGCTTTGCATTCAAATGTGAACAGACTACGTCATTTCTTACAGGGACTCATAAGAATAGAATAAAAAAAAACAACGAATGATCCTTAATTGGCTGGCTAGCAGCACATACATACATACATACATACATGCATAAAAACATACATACACACATCGCTGCTGGTAGAAATATGTGCCTGTTACACACATTGCCACTAAACCATTATACCATTTTTACCCATTTTCAATGGGTTCAGTTAACTCATTAAGCCAAATCGAGTTAGCTGTGAATTTCCATGTCAAAGTTGTGTACTACAATCAACAAAAGTTGTACAACTGGTTAATTAAAATATGACATGGACATGTCAGAATAATTTTCACGGTTATAAAAGGGCAAATTAATTTTGTTGGCTTAACGTTTGCTACGTGACTTTGCTCGTATTGCATTTTTGTCAGTGTAATGCGAATGTGAAATGTCATTAAAATTGTCATAAAATGTTTGAAATTGAAACTGTTGCGCGAAACTCGTCGAGCTCGTTAATTTTTGCGATGTGCCTGATTGGGATTTAGAGCAGTTATTGCTTTGGCTGATATGCCAATTTAGTTTTACAGTTAGCTGCATGTTTCATCAGTTTCTGCTTTGTCTGTTCAGCGACGGTTGCCACATTAAAACTGATTTGCAATGATGATTTTGATGACGCATATTTCCCTCCCTCACTTTTCATTATCATTATTATTGTTATTTTGTTGACTATCGAACATATTTGGACATGTGCTCTTCCTCTTCCCCCTTTCCCCATTCCCCTTTCGACGTCAGTTTTTATTTATGTTTGTCTGCTTTGGCAGCAATTCCAGCAGCGCAATCATTGCGTTTTGCGCCCGCAGCCAACGCCAACCACCCAAGTCCACCCACAGATGCCCATTCCTTGTGTGTGTGTGTGTGTTTGCGTGTGTGTTTGCGTGTGTGTTTGCGTGTGTGTGTATATGCGTGTGTGTGTGTTTACGTTTCTCTTCGCGCTTCAATTTTTATTTTCATTTTTTCATTGGCGCATTTGCTGGCCACTTAAATTGCCAATGTTGGCGTTAGCGTCGCCATCGCCGCGTCTCGATAACAATTTTAATAGGCCATTTAATTTTTAATTAATTCCTCAAGCGTTTGGCATTTGGCAAGTCATAAAAATGTTTGCTGTCATGTTTGTTGCCGTCGCTGTCGGCGTTGTTGCCTTTGTTGTTTATGAGAAGGGGGCGTTTAATGACATGTTCGCTGTTGCTGCATATCATTATGATGATTGTATGTAATTTTAATGACATTTACATAATACTCCCCACCCACCACCCACCCACAATGTAATGCTCTTCTCCTCTCCCCTCTCTCTCTCTCTCTCTCTCTCTCTCTGTGTGTCATTATAAGAATATTGTTCAACTCACATTGTTTATTGAACAGTTTCATTACATAAAGTTACTGGCACACACACACACACACACACACTTACAGTCTGAAATCTGGCAATGTGTGATTACATCGCTTTAAGTCAAAGACAAATTTCGATTTTTATCGATATACGCAAAACGAGTGTAATTATAGCTAAAATATCATTAGTGTGAAATATTTCAAATAATAATAGAAACTCTCCAGCTCTTATAAGTAGAAGTTTGACTTATCGTTTGATGCTGATGTAGGTGAAGAATATATATATATATATATATATATATATGCCTATTGGGGTCGGAAATGCCTTATTATTGTGGCTTTTTGCAATTTACTAGCACACAAATTAATTTGACACATTTTTAATGGGTTCTGCTTACAACTATTCCAGAATGAGATGGAGTGGGCGTGGTGTGGTGGGTAGGGGGGGTTGGGACAAAGGAGAAAGACTTTCTTGCAGCTGTGTCGCATTGTGATTTGGCCGCGTGAAGCATAGAAGTGTGCTTGGCCTCAGCGGCAACTCCTTGCCACATCCACATCCTCGCCTTTCAGTCATCAAGTGTAACCGAATTTTGTTGCTGCCAAACGCTCCGCTCCACACTTATGGCCATTGTTTGGTTTTATATTGAAGGCATTTTTGTGACTCTCCTAATGGTATTTTGTTAAAATTAATTTCATAGCTATTAGAGACGCTCACCATGGCTGCTGGGCGGCTGCTGCGCTGCTGGACAACCAACCCCAAGCCGCAAACACTTGCTAGCCACTTCTCACTCTTTGCTGTGTGTGTGTGTGTGTGTTTGTGCTTGTGTGTATTTTGTAATTACTTTATGCCCTAAAATTGCCGTAGTACAATATTTTGTTCGTTGATGGCTTGGGTTGTGCACCAAACCCGCTGCCAACCATCCCCAACATCCCACAGTACCAAATCTGTCTCCCGATCTGTTCCCGTTCCTTCAACAGGGCGGGCACTCTTTGAAGCTCGAGGTCATGCTGCCAAAGAGCGGATATTGGACGCAGCAGCAGGCTTTGACCGGGGTTTTTGTTGTTGTTGTTGTTGTTGTTGTTGTTGCTGCTGTTGCGGCTGATGCGATTGCTGTGCGTTGTAATCAATGGTCACCAATCAAATCAAACGAGTTTGAGATTTCTTGACCTAAAATTGTACCGGACGACTTTCAAAGGGCCGAAAAGGAAAGAGCCCACTTGCCACTTGCCACTTGCCACATGCCACATGCCAATTGCCAATTGCCTCTGTCCACTTTGATGACGTCCAACCCAACAAATCCGCAATTCGACGCAGAGTTTACGCAATGTAATTTATTATTATTTGATTGATTTTCATAAACAGCGAGAAATGAAACTCAATAAATGAGCTTATTGCATACTCATATTTATTACACACTAACTTTTGCTATTCTGACTATTATTTTTTTTACTATTTTAAATGTGATTAGCCAAAAGATTCTGAGGATCCACTTACAATTTAAGTATTACTTTGGCCAACAGCTCTTCATCTGAGCAACGTATCTTTGGGATACCCTCATTATGACCTAATGCTCCAGCTGAGAGATGTTTCGCAGAAATACCATTCATTTTGGCTAGTTCTCCTTTTTGTTTAGACCAGTGGCTACTCAAATTGTGTCCAAGAAGTGCATAAATTGGTTAATTCTCTTTTCAACGAATTGTGTCCCAGAGCGGCAACAACAAATAAAAATATGCATTTCATATTTTTCTCGTTAAGCTTATAAAAATGAAAAAGTGGAAATTGAAGCATTTTTTTTATATATGAGAAAACCATGCTTCATCAACCAGAACGGGAAACATTTCTATTTCTAACCTTTTGTCAATTCGAATTTCTCATGAAAAATTTGGCTTTAATCTGCATGTCACTTGGCTGCTACGACATGTACAAAGGTTAAGAGTTGTGTCCAATAAACAACGAAACACATGCCACATATGGCAGCAAGAGCAACATCCATTCAAGAAATCGTACAAAAAAAAAAAACCATATTTTAAATTATTTTACTGTCAAATACATGAAAATTGTACTCATAATTGGCAGTTTTTGCAGCAGGCCAATTTCAAATCTTCAGGAGTTCATGGGACCGAGCAATTCAAGTCCCGAGTAGCAGTAGAGGAGTGAGCAAGGGAGGGTGTGTGTGTGTCTGTATGTGTGTGTGTGTGTGTGTGTGTATAAAAGCATTATCCTGACAACATGTGCGCCCTGTTAGTTAGTTATAACCACATACAATTTTATGCAGAGACCATATTGTAAATGTTATAATTTTCACTAACAATTTTGCCAAGTGCTTGCTATGGGTGAAAATTTATGAGGAACAGAATGACGAGGGGCTGGCCACTGGACGCTGGATGCTGGTTGCTGGTTGCTGGACGCTGGACGCTGGTTGCTGACCATTGGGCAGTCGACCTGGCCACGTTGACCTTTTGGCTTGGGTGCGGGCGGTGCTTTAGCAAAGGATGATAATAATTTGTAGTAACTTTTTTGTAGCGAAAGGATACGTTCAACTTCTCTCCCCCCCAACCCCCCCCCCCCTCTCCCTCCTTCGTTTCTCTGCCCTTCCTGCACTTTTCATCCGTATCCCTTGCACTGTTGCCTATTTATTCTGTGATATGTGCACTTAAACGTGCTTTGGGTTTCCAAAATGTATTTTATTAAGGGTACAGTGGGTCGGAACAGTACTCGCTCCAAAAAAACAAAATGTGTGTGTGAGTCAGTAATTGTCTGAGTTTATATTTATTTAATTTTGTCTACCCTGCAATTGCATGGCAAACAAACAGTCAACTGCCATTTGTGGCCTCTCCAAAGTTGTATTCATCTAATATGCCACAATCGCATCAAATTGACAGATTTATTTAAGTAGTCCATTCAATTATCATATATATTTTATATGTTATACTCATAGATATTTCTTATGGCCGCAGTTATAATTTAAGTAGTGGAACAACTGCCCAACTCTGGTCCATCTATTGCCAAGCTAGTTGATGTTTTATCTGCTTGGCATTTATGGTCGGAGGGTGTTTTTTTGCTTCGATATTTTATTCTGTCTTTTTATCTTTAAAATAATAAAATTCAATACATGCCTGCTACACATAGTTGCCATATATACACTTACGCACACACACAGCACACACACACACACACACACAGCACATTTTACTCAATTATAAAAGTTTCCACATTAAAAGTTCATTGCTGAGGCAGTCGAAGCGAGAGATGCCGCTGCGAGTCCCGGAATCTTTTGGATGGGATCGCCTTGTTGGGTTAGGTCGTGCCCGGCAGCTAATGGTTCCTCCCATTTTCCTGATGGCTGCCTGGCTGGCTGGCTGGCTGGCTACATGGCCGACAACATCAAAGCCGACAGAGTCAGAGCAAAACGTCTGGCCGTAAAAGTTGTTCTTGTTTTCGTCTCGTTTTTTTTTTTTTTTGCACAACACAGGAAAAATTAAAAATATTTTAGTTGCTGGCATAGCAAGAGCATTAACAGCTTTCAGCTTACAGCTTTAAGTTGGCAGATTACAACTCCAAATGACGAAGTGCCTCTTCATATGCAACGAGTGAATGACAAATTTTATTAAAAAATTTCACAACTTTTTAATGTTACACTGTACAAGTATATATATCTAAAATGCCGACTAATATGATTATATTTTGGAAACCGGTTAACAAGAATTTTTACAATTGTTGGCTATTTGTACAAGAAAGGTATTTATTTGACATCCTTATTAAAGTTAAAGTGATCTTCACATTTGCAGAAATAATGCTCAACGAAAGATAGAAATAATCTTTTATAAGCAGGCAATTTTCTAAAAATGGCAAATGTTACATCAGAAACATTGGCAAATCCCTTCCATAACTCCAGGACTGACTCCATTCCCAGCTTAATTTCAAATTCCGCAGAATGAAATGTTTTTGCCGAGACATAACTCCAAAGGAGGCCTTTAAACACTTTCTTTTTTCACTTATCTTGATGTATTCAATTATGCTGGCATTATAATATATATTATTTGATTATCATATGGGATGATTAGATAAGGGTAATAAGGATATATTTTAGTTTGGTCGAATCAATTCTGAGTAATATTAAAAGTATTAATGAAATGACATAGAAGGAGACATATATGGTTTAGGCCACATTGTGATATTGGCCAGGAGAGTTACTATATATCTATTTGTTAAAAGCTGTAAATATAAATATATTTCCAATTGTTGTCCACATTTTAAAATAAACTCATCAACATTTATGCTAATATCTGCATTTTGTCTATATCTATTCTGCCGTACTAATTAAATTCACACACACACGCACACACATTATTTATATTATCATTACAGGTTACGGCGGAGTTTCGCCACGCACTCAATGGGGTCGGGTGGCTGCCCTTGTTTATGCTTTGATTGGGATACCAATTGTGCTGCTTTATTTGTCCACCATGGGCGAGGCGTTGTCCGCTGGAATGCGCTGCCTGTTCCGGCGTCAGCGCGTCAAGGGCAGCGTTGCCAGCGGCCCTCCATCCGGATCGAGCGGCAGCCGCAAATCAGACAGGGCCAAGGGACAGCAGTACAATCAGCATCAGTATGGAGTCCCACCCTCGGTGTACCAGCAGCAGCAGCAGCAACAACAGCAGCAACAACAACAACAACAACAACAACAACAACAGCAACAAAAGAAGTCCAAGAAGTCGTCGTCCAGAGTGCCCATCTCGATTTGTGTGTGCGTCCTTGTCTGCTATGTGACCAGCGGAGCAATACTCTTCCACAAGCTGCAGAGCTGGAGCGTGCTGGAGTCGCTGTACTTTTGCTTCACGTCGCTGGGCACCATTGGATTTGGCGAGCTGTCGCCCAGCGGCCCGGTGGCATTGTATTGCGCCTCCGCTTACATCATGGTGGGCATGGCCGTAGTGGCAATGTGCTTCAACCTAATCCAGACCGAGATTGTCATGTGGCTGCGTCGCTTCAGTGTTCAGGATCACGTCACGCCCAAGGCCGAGGAGGTGCCCCTTGTCACGCCCGTGACGCCTAAGCCATCCTGACAACGACCCAGCGCCGAGATGAGTGGTGGCACCACAGCCGCAACCATTTGCCCGGGCGTCCCGTCGGCCAATAGCCTAGGCCAGCATCAGACCATGTTCTTTGGACCGGCTCACACTCTAACCCAGTACAGTTCGTTGCCGCGTCGCAGTCACATGCATGGATCAGTTGGCGGCGTTGCCGTTGGTGGGGGAGGTGGCGCCTTTCAGCGGAATACGCCCATTCGCCGCTCCACGGGCATACCGGAGCACCACATGGAGTACTTTGTGCCGCGCAGCATTAGCGAATTCAATTTGTCTGGCGTCGGTGATTTGGCGCTGCCACCGCCGCGCCGCTTCTCGCCCAATATGGGTGGCATGGGTGGCATGGGTGGCATGGGGGGCATGCCAATGGGCATGAATATGGGTGTCAACATGGGCATGGGCATGGGTATGGGAATGCCGCATGGACTCCAATTGGGTCCGCCTCAGACATTGATTTGTGCCGCAGCGCCGGCAGCGCCGCCACCCGCCCAACTCCAAATAGTGACACTAAAACCACGCAGTGAGAAAATGGTCACCTTTGAGGATGAGTCCAAGTCAGCGGTAGCAACAGCAACAGTAGCAACACATTGTCCACATGGTGTCCCGACTACACCACGCAAATCAAGCGGTGGCCCCTCTGCGGACATCTTTATGTGACCAGCCAGCAGCTGGCCAGCAGCAGCAGCAGCAGCAGCAGCAGTGAATCAGCCACGTGACGACGATGCTGATCTAAATGCAGCGCTTCGACTCCGCGACAGCATTGACGATGCACTATGCTCCAAGCCGGCTCCAGGTGAGGTAATACGCGTCTAAATATTGGTTGCGTGTGGCAGTTGCAAGTTGCAAGTTGCAAGTTGCCAATTACAATTTGAGAGTTACTCACACTGTAAGTATATGCACACACTTATACACACACACACGCACACACACACACACACGAATGCATACATATGCAATTGAGTATTATTCATGGCATGCTAATTAGGTGAACAACAATTACAGTTAATAAAAAAAAACAATAGCAACACAAACAACAGCAACAACAAAATTAGCATCACGAATTTGAATGATGTTATTAAAATGATTTAATTTAAATAAATACATTTCAAAATAATATACGTGTAAACAGCAAAAACACAAAATTTAAAAAAAAAAAAAATGATGTCTGTTGTAAATATATATAGACAAAATAAACATATAGAAATAAACAAAAAAAAAAAACATACATACAAATATTCACACATATGCATTAAAATCTGTGTTTGGCAAAACTAAGCAAGCAAAAATGTATGAAAGAAGGAAAATGAAGAAATGAATGGAAAAATGTAGAATTTAAATTCAAAATGCAAAATACGAATTGCATAAATAATTTAAATGAGCTGCTAAAAGTGAAAAGAGAAATTAATAAATATATGCGACACACGACTAACGATGAATAATAAATAACTGCAAATCTAAAACTGCAAAAAGGGAGTGTTGGTAAGGGGTTAGAGGGGGAGGGTTGAGGGGTGTTGAGGGGTGTTGAAGTGCAATGCAAATAAAATGCAAATTGCAAATTGCAAATTGCAAATGAAAAATGACAACTTGTACTAAGCCAAAATGGACAAAGTTTATTTAAGCGTTTTGTTAGTTAGCCAGTTTGTTTTGCACTTTATTGTTTCTATTTTTGCTCAGTGTATCCAGGCGGCATTCTGATTGTGATTGTGTTTAAAAAACACAGCATAAATTTGTTTATAGTTATTTGAAAATTTAGCTCAATTGATTTAACACTAAACCTGAATTAGTTGAAAATCTAATAAACGCATAAACTAGCTACACAAATGTATTAAAATAGTTAAAACTCTAATTTATTGGTTTTTTTTTTTTTTTTTGTAAACAGCAAATATGCCCTAATTAACCAAATTGACCAAATCGCAGCTAATTTAATACTAATCCCTTTACAAAACCGAAACTGCAAGTTCTGCCATCAATAACCGTAGTAATGCATAGTAATTAAATATCATTTCAGCGCTATTATTTATCCATTTCGATCGTATTGTATATAAACGAATCTGTTTTGCATTTTAATGTGTTTTACGTTGTTCTTGTTCATGTTGCCCCCTTTTAGCAAATTAGGTTTAAGCGCTCTTTAAATGCATTTTGATTGTTGGTAATTGAGCAGGACAAAAGCTGTTTTTTATCTGCAAGCTTGCAAGTTGATTGCTGCCAATTAGCTTTGCAGCAGTTCGCCACAAAATTCAATGCTGTCACATGATTTTTCAGTTTAATTGAAAATAATTTCAATTTTAGTGCTCCAGGGTGTGTGAGTGTGTGTGGGTGTGTGTTTGAGTGTGTGTGCGAATGTGTCGGTCTGTTTGCGAATGTGTATATGGTCTAAATTATTTAATATACATTTAATTGTGGCATTAAATTAAATTAATCAAATAAATGCAAAAAGCGATACGAGTTGAAACATAAAAAATACGCTTTACATGTATGGGTTGTGGCACAAAATGAAGAGCAAACAATACTTAAAAAAAAAAAAAAGATATATAAAAAAAAATCAAACAACAAGTAAAACAGTAATAAACACAAAAAGAAAATCAACTAAAATGGCAAAAATATAATATTTGCTACTGTGTCATATTGTCAAACACACTTAAAATTCATAGGCAAATATTTAACGTAAGTTCATGTAATTAAAATTAAGTCCCAATTTAAAAAAAAAAAAAATATACTCTTTAATAATACTATATCAACAAGCAGAGACAGCATAAAACCAAAAATCGAAATAAGAGCTAACAAATAAATAAGATGAAATACACTAAATAGTATTAAAAAAAAATCAAACTAAATATTGAAAAGCATATTTTTTTTTTATTCTTTACATGGTAAGTTTAACTTTAAAATTTAGGTCAACAGCGTCAACTAAATATTGTGTATGAAATGACTTTTAGTCAACACATACGAATAATTGTTAATAAACTACAGTTAAGCACATCAATGTAAAACATAAGTAATACGATACGCGATATTCAAAACATATACGATACATAGATGTTTATCTATTTGTGTATGTCTAACTCTATTATTGGTGTGTTACAAAACTTAAAACTAATTGAATGTAAAACGAAACCAAAAAGAGCAAATGAATAACAGCAAAATACCGCAGTTCGCATTATATATATATACTAAATGTAAAAAAAAAATAAATACATCATGAAAATTTAGTCAAACATCTAAAATTAAAACAGTGTTTTATTTACAATTGGTTGGTCCCCATCGTCCTAATGAGAAGTCCGAGAGGTATGAGAGCTCCTTGTTTGGAACAGTACATTTTTTTCAATAAATAAATATTTCAATTTATTAACTGCAAAACTGAACTAACTAATTAGGGAGAACGATATTCAGCTAATTCAATAAACTTTTTCGAATTACAATATTAAAAAACTACATATTATGGTAAAAATCAAATTGGAATCTATACAATACAAAAATTCATACAACTGTTAAAAATGCATAATTAAAAAAAAAAAAAAAATCACTTCACTGCTGATTTTTTACCTGTTTTTTAAACGCAATTAGCGAAATCGAGTTGTGTTCGGCCTTTTCAAATATTGTCTATATTAATTGAAAGCCGTTTTGTAACTGATATATATATTTTTTCGTTAAAAATATAAAGTTATAATTGAGAACGTTTTCATGCTAGTTGCCATACACGGTTATCTGTGAGGATGCTTGAATATATTTGGTCAGCACTTGAGTGTATCATATTATTATGAAGTAAAGTTCCAAAACATTTCGTACTTATGCACGTTTGTGTGGTAGGAAATATGATTTTAGATTTTGATCTGCAAAATATATTTATTTTAGCTTCGACTGTACTGAGCAATGGATTGTGCTGGCAGGTAATCACTAGATATATACATATATATATATATATATGTGGGATTTCTCTTCCAAATCGAATATATGCGCAATCATCATTTCATTTGCATAGACACCTCAATGAGTGAGAGATACACATTGTATAAATGTGCCATTTAAAATTCATATGAGATACATATTTATATCAATCAAAAATAATTGTCGATTAATTGGCAAGCACAGATAAAAAGAGATTGGCAAAAATTTCTATGAGTGCAAATAGCATTAACCTGAAAGCATTAAAATTGCCATTTTCCGCTTCGTTTTGATCTTGATAATATTTATATTTTCATTTATTATTTGCATAATTTATCAAAACATTTTCATTTAACTTATTTTAATCATTTTTCTACATTTTTATGTTGCAATTATGTTTTTTTATACTTTGACACTGGAAGGTGTAAAAGTTAAAGTTCAGCTGCATATCTCACAAAATATGAAACCTAGAATAATAAAAATTGAAAGATAAATTATTATATTTCTAGTGAGGCCCTTCAAATGTCTGGTAAGTGTGAAAGTTTTGGACTACTTGGAAGGTAGCTTACTATGATTGTTGTACACCCACCCACCCTGTCTTAGCTACCTGGTATCAGCTGATATTACTAACGGTATATAAAGTATTCCACAGTCGATTTTTCCATAGATATTTGTATTATGCATACCATTGTGTGTGTGTGTGTGTGTGTGTGTAATCAGCTTTCGTTTTGTCTGAGCAAAATCATATACAAATTTTGGCACATACTAAAATGTGCATAGTTGCCATGTAAATATATGGTTATTTGTAAAGTAAGTTAGAGCCGCATAAATAAGATTTATTTATAAATTTTATTTTGCTCAATAAATTACAAAAATGTCACAAATCACAAAGAAATTTGGCAACTGCTAAATTGTGAATTTATCGAAGGTTATTTGTAAGTTAAATAGGACAAATATAAATACCATTTATTTATAAATATAATTATCCTGAATAAATTACAATAATGTCGCAAATCATAAAATATTGCCATTTTAAGTGAGAGAAGAATTGAAAAGATATATATATATATTTTTCAACCTTTTGCTTCACAAATGAATGAGTTCTGAGTTAATTGGCAAACAACATGAGAAAGGTGCCACTTTAAGAGGTTTCACAACTCGCATACCAGGCCTGTCAACTGGAAAGTAGTCTCTATGATGGTTAACGATTTGGATACAACATTTTTATTATCATATAAAATATATTTGGAATTGCAGTATATCGCTTAAAGTTGAAATATGCAAGACATTATGAGATGACTATAACTTAACAGACAAACAGCATAACGAACCTTGAGTACCAGATTGTATTTAAGAACCATACTTAATATTTAAATAGAGAATCAAAAAAAAACAATTTATCAAACTGCGATTATGTTTAAAACCGAATTTAGAAAAGTCAACTGAATTTCCATATAATTCCAATAATTCCTAAATAGAGCAACTCATCTTTTTATGAACCCAAAATAGCCAATATGCCAAAATAAGAAGTATATTTATGGGCGAAAGTTATGAATATTTGGCGATAGGACAGGAGAAAAATAACAAGCAAAGATAGGAAAATAAACGAAAAAAAAAAAAACTTGATCGATGTAATAAATTCAGTTAAATGCTCTTTGTTTGCCTCATTAAAATCGCATTTGTAGCTCAGCTAACTGACTCGCCTGATAATGGCCATGATGTTGTTGAGTTTGCTCATCATCGCAGTCGCTGCCGCAGTCGCAGTCGCTGCCGCAGCTGACGTCACTGTCGCGTTGACATTAACGTTGAATGTTATTCGTTGTCAACACACTTGACATATAATTTGATTACGTATACGCATTTTATTAACTCATTTTAAGCGTGTGAACGGATAACGACAGCAGCGCCATTCATGCCAACCATTGCCATCAGGCAACCATTGCGGTTGCCCCGCCCAGCCCCCATCCGCCCGCCCGCCGCACACCAGCTCTCCTGCTTTCCTGCCCACCAATAGCCTGCGACCCCTTTGTACCATTCTGCACATTACATCTGGCTTGATGGGTATATGATATACTCTCTCAGTTTGCCGATGAGGAAGCCGGTTGAGTCAGTGGCAAGCACTTCACATTAACTGTTACGGCTCTGCCTTTCATGTATGTGTGTGTGTGCGGTTTTTGAGTAGCTTTCCTAATACACCCTGATCCTCCTGACCTGGCCAACAAGGGGCTCCCAAAGACAGTGAAGTCTCGAGGCAGCCAACAACTAATTTCTTTTTACAACTGTGTAGCAGTTCTTAAGCTCTATAGCAAAACGGTAAATACGCATATGACTGTGCGTATGTATGTGTGTGCGTGTGTGTGCTTTTGTGTGTGTGTTTAAATAGCAACACAGCTGGAGCGGAGCATAGTCAACCCCAGGCAAAATCAAGTCAAACCAGGATTCCAAAGAACCCCGACAAAACACGCATAGCAACAACAACAACAATCAAAACAGCTGTGTTTGCTTAGCACAACCATTTCTTACACACACACACACACACACACACACACACAGCGAGTGTTAGAGCCGAGCCCAAAACTTATGCCTTGCCTGCCGCTGGAGCCATTGAAAAGTCGTTAGCAAAACGTCAGAAAACAACAAAACAAGAGGAGCAACAGCAAGAAGGACCCTTTATGGGGCTCATTCTCGGCCTCGGTCTGGGTCTGGGTCTGGGTCTGGGCTTTGGTCTTGGAATCGGTCTGTGCTTGGTTCTTGGGTTCTTGCTACTGGTGGCTGAATCTGGCTTTAAGCTATTTTGGTTTTGGGTCGCCGCACCTGCTGCTCTTGTTTTGCTCCCCGTGCCGCCAAACAAGTCCACAAGTTATTGATGGTCGAAACTATTTCCGTCGCATAGTAAACCCAATTGCCCGAGAGGTCAGTGATACCAGATGTCCACTCTGCCGCCAAGTAAACCGAATTATAACTAAGCCACACTATTGCTCAACTCGGAACAGCCTACGCTGATTCCAGGTTGCCATGGACATGGCCATAATGGAATATGGCGTTGAGTTTTAAGGTAATTTATCTCACTAACTGGTTGGGTTCCTAGCAAAATATGGTTTCCGCAAATGTGTACTATATTTATGCATTCCATTTATGGCTAACTTATATTATTTTTATCGATACATGCATATTTTGCTCTTCTTAACGTACAGATAAATGTGAATCCTGCTTTAATTAAAATTGGGGGCCCTCCACTGCGATCTATAAGATCTGTTGTGCTTCCTTCTGAGCTTATAGCTCCGCCATCAACCGCAGTTCCTACACGAATGCCAGAATCTTTGATGGTTCGAGGGATTCTATGTCACTGACACTCATAACTTGCATCCCTAGGATGTTGCATCTTTTCCTGGTTAGGGCGATACATTCTGTTAGGATGTCAGTTTAGGACTCCTCCTCGACTTCCCATACGATCAAAAAATGTAGTTATTTGCGCTCGTTCTCACTAGCCACTGAACCGATAAGCAACTCATGGCTGGGCAGTATGTAAATTTATCGATAACCGATAGCTTTGGAGCCATTAAGGAGTTGGAGAGATAAAGAGCAAACAGCAGGCATGCAAGCAATCCTTGTGGGCACTGGTCAGCTGGCTAAATCCGAATTGGAATGCTATTAGCACAGTCTAATGTAGTCAGCGCCATTTGGCCCCCCCTCCCCCCCACCACTGCAATCTCCCGTTGCCGCCTAAAAACGCACAGAGCCAAATAAATGGATTGTTACTCGCTGTAACCGAATTAAAAGTCCTTGCTGCTGTCCAGTAGTAGCCCCTAGGGTACACCTCCTTTCTCCCCTTGCAGCCACTCCCGCAGAGTCCCTTGATAGGCCAACTGCCCCCAGCACTGTTTCCGTTTCCGTTGCCATTTCCGTTCGCGGGACCAAAAGCAAAGTGCAGCCATTTTGCGTATGCCCATAAATCTATTAAGACAATTTGGCAATGCAAAAAGGCGCAAAGTTTGCGACTTTCGGCTAACTGTTTTTGGGGTAACACAAACCGCACAGATTTAAAACGCGGCAACCAGCGGCAAAATTGCTGAGCCAAGACACACACACACACACGCACACACAAAACACAGACTGTTTCATAACCGAGAGGCTAGTAAACAGAACCCAACTTTTTATCCATGGCTTTTAAGTACTGTCAAGGGTAGCGCTATCTATGTATAGTCGTGCATGCACACACACACACACACACACACACCACACCAAATACACACACAATTGATCCGAGTGGATGTGTGGTTGTGTGGGTGATTATATGACAAGGCACTGGATGGTGCTGAGGAGATGCTGATGCACATGAATCGCTGGAAAAGGCATCGACTTATGGCAAACACGCAGCATATGCTTTGCGTCTGGTCTCTCTCTATCTCTCTCTCTCCCCCTCTCTCTCTCTCTGTTTTTGACTGGATATTTTATTTCAGTTATCCGTTGGCTTCACCGACCTCAACCACCCAAGCATAGCCTACTCCTTGAACGTTAGTGTCAACTTGGCTCCGTTGCTTGTGCGCCTTGAAGATACTGTCACATTTTCGCTTCTCGAGCCCCATTCTGCAATAATCTATCAAAAATTGTACGCAAACAAAATGTGATTTGGCGCAAGCTAGAATATACCCAAGCGATTTCACCCTGCCCCACCCTCTTCATCACTCTTGTGGGTGGGTGGGTGGCTTGGGCGGCACATTTGCTGCTCTGCATAAATTTTCTTTCGCTTTTCGCATTTAACAATTGCAAAGGAAATATTTGCATCGCCGCGATTTGTTTGCAAAAGGGGTTGCCAAGGGGGGGGTGCCGAATGGGTTGCAATCACAGCAGAAATGCAACTAGTTGACTTTATTATCAGCGGGACTTGAAAATAAAAAAAAACGCACTGCATGCCGACATATTGACTTGGTAATATTACAATTGGATATATGGCCTGAACTGGCTGGAAAAACAATCATATTCAATATTGCCAAATAAACTCGACTAGATCAGGCGCACCTGTTCCACTGTGTTCCACACTCGTCGTGCTCGTCTTCGATTCCTCATCAATTTTTGACTCAAAAATTGCTTTTATTTGAAACTTTGGTTGATTTATCTTTTGCATTCAATTCGTGTTCCATATACAATCTGTTCCTGAATTACTTTTCAAATCGCTTTTGTTTCAAAGTTTTTCCCTTTTGTCCTGTTATTTGTACAGCTGCCGTTGTGTTCTATACTCCTCTCCTCAACTGTTCCTCTCCCTGCCCTCTCCCGCCTTATATTCTGGCGCTCTCTCTCACTGTCGGCAATCTGTCACGCAATCTCCCAAGCATCACCAGGACAGCCATGCTCCTTCTGAGTCACCATTTTCAAGTGCGACAAAGTTGAGACCCAACCAGATATTTGACTTACAGCCCACTTACACAGCCTAGCTCACACACACACACACACACACACACTCCAACACACACACACTCCAACACACATTCCTTATGCTCAGTTCTGGCCATGCTTGAATCCTTCAGCTAACTCTTTCTCTGGCATAGTTTTGCCTATCTTATCGGTTGCTCCATATATTTGCAGCGCTTGCTGCCTTTCCTCATATTCTGTGGGCGTGGCGGGTAACTGGAAATTGTCCTTGGCCTGGCAACTTTCCTTACACACAAACTCGAATCGAACTTTGTCGCGACTTTTTCGCCACATTCAGTCGCTCAACTGACAAGCAAACAGTCAAACAACCAAATAACAGAACAGAAGAGAACAGCAACAACAACAACAACAACAACAACAGCAACAACAACAACAACAACAACTCCCACAACAACTCCAACAACCAGAAATTGCAAACAGCACCGGGATGGATTGGAACTGCATCCAGCAATTGGCAAAGTCGTAATCCAAGCCAATCCCAGAAAGAGCAGTATTATAAAATATGCGACAGCAAAGTTATCCACTACAGTTGACTGGCATATTATTTATATTTTTACTTAAAATATTTGCATAAATTGCTATTCATTAAATGCTGTCGAACTGTTTTGATATTTTTCTTTCTAAAATAGATAAATTATTTATTTCTCATTGCATGCAGAAAACCAGAAAATCAAATGAAATGAATTTTAGTTTTCTTCAGCGAATATGACAAACCATAACACACTTTGAATTCACTTGTAGATAAAAATAGAATATTAAATTTTGTAGTATTTTTATGAGCATTAAATGCATTATTAACTCCTGTTCAGAGAACAATATATATCCTTTCTTTTTTTTTTTTGGGGCAAAACCCGTTGCTGGGCTCAGCAAAACATTGGCAAATCGAAGAAAGTGTAAAATTTTTCTCGAATTACCCAAAAACAAGACCAGCAAATGATGGGAGCAAAGAAAATTGCAATTTGTGGCTTAGTTGCATAGACGTTTCGAGCTTCAAGGCTGACCACCGAATTCGGTGAACATTTGCCATTACTTCGGCTGCACATCTCCACACCTCGCACACCTCGCACACCTCCCACGACCCGCACCCGCACCCGCACCGGCACCCGCCACGCAGTGCAAATCCTATAGAAATTGCATTTGTGGCTGCAATTTGAATTGCAATTGCAGTTGTAGCACAAACTCAACCGCATGCCACGTCCGCCCACCCCCCCACCCCCCACCTACCCCAAAGTAACTGTATTCCTTGAGTGCCAACCATTTGGCATTTGCTATTCTATTTTTTTTTTCCCCCCAAAGTTTTCTCATCGTCGTTGACTCAACTCCGAATTTTTTCATTGGCCTGGCATTTCGATTTATGCCCATGGCTGGGAGAAAACACAAGAAGCTGAACTAGCAAAGAATGTAGAGAGAGAGAAGAGAGAGAGAGAGAGAGAGAGAGAGAGAGAGAGCTATACTGGCTAGCCAGAAGCGAACTTCTGCTCGTTTATCAAAGCGAACGCGTCTCAGTTTCTGCAAAATGTGTCCTTCCCGTCGCTGAATCGCACGATTCAAGAACTGTGGCAGAGGCAGTCTGACCGACCCGGCGAAGGGTTTGGTTTCGGTTACTATTTCGGGTGGTGCCCGGAAATGTAGTGCAGCAAATTACGTTGGCGTTCGCGTTGTCGTTGTTTTTCCCGATCCAAGCGAACATGACAAATAGATTAGGCTACTCCACTGACAGCAATTGCAGTCAGCTCTTGCAACAGCAGCAACAGCAGCAACAGCTGGCGGCAAGGTGGGGAGTTTTGCGACAGTACATTTAATGATGACGCCTCAGCTGCAATTAGTCGGTCTGTGTGTTTTGGGGGGGGGGGGGGGGGAATGTTGCTGGCATTGCAGTTTTTTATACCATACAAAATGTTGCCATTTTGCTGCGTTTGCACTGCAAAATGCCAAACACATGAAATATTTCACAACAGTGTAAAAAGAGCAACAAAAAACAGTAAATAAAACCAAAAAACAAAACAACTGCAACATGCAAGCATCAAGCAACAATAACCCATTAAATAATAAAATGTTGTCATACGAAAATAATGAACAACAAAAATAAGCACAAAATAACCATACAAAAAAGGCTTACAAGTAATTAGAATTTTGCCAACTATTTGCATTTAATTTTAAGTGCCCTTTGCAATTCAACTTTATCAAATATATGCAGATTAGAATTTATTGTGAAAAGATTTTAAGCTCTTTATATATATATTTGAGTTTTTGGCATTGTTATATTTATCTGTCGGCCAGCATTGTAAAGTTATTAAATAAATAAAAATATATATTTCTAAGGTTTCTAAATTAATTGCACTAATTTATTATATTTGCAGTTGTAAGAGGTTTTCAATTAATTTGAACCGGTTCGATTTTAAATGTAATTTTCCAATTTTGTATTTTATATAAATAATAAAATATATGATTATTATGGCTATGTAAATATTGTTCATTTTGTAATTTATATAAATAATAAAATATATGATTATTATGGCTATGTAAATATTGTTCATTTTGTAATTTATATAAATAATAAAATATATGATTATTATGGCTATGTATCATACACTTGGGTATTTAAAATCGTTTGGATTAGTTGGAGTAAGATTCTATTGTTTGGTTTTGGCCCAGATCCAGCTGGAGGAGAGCTGATGGTGGGGGGGGGGGTTAAGCTTAAATTTATGAACATAAATTTATTTCCCACTCAGAACAGGCAGCAACAATTGATAAACCGGTAGAAATTGATTGCACTTAGTGCATATTAATATGTAATGCAAATATCTTGCTGGAGCAAGCTAAAATTGTATTTTAAAATATATTGTAAACTAGTTGCTGAGGAGATATTTTCAGACCAATCAGTTCACTTGCTAAGTCCCGTAGTTTTTTAAACTCATCATAAAAATATTTGCCGCCTGCTGTTTTTGTTTATGTTTTTTTGCACAGTGCACCTGGGTCGCAAAAACATCAAATACACTGAGCACATTCACATTCAGATTCCCACAGAGATTCGCACTCACATCGGGAATCAAGGAGAAACAAGACAAATACAATTTATAAATAGTTTTTGGCTGGGGACGAGGGAAAATTGAAAATGCAAACGAATAAAAAAGCAGCTCCAGCGCCAAGAAGCTGCCATAACAAAACAAAACTAAAAAAAAAAAAAAAACAACAAACAAGAAAATAGAAAAAGAAAAAAGAAAAAAGAGAATAAAATATATGGGAAAAAAAAGAAAGAAAAGAAATAGGAAACGTTGCGAAAGGCAGAAATAATAAAATAGAAAAACTTTTAGCGGCGCATTAGGTAAACCGAAAAACTGTGACTCTGCGGTTGTCCTTGAAGCTGCTCTGCTCGGGTCGATGGGCTGCAGGAGGGGTGGCGTGCGCAAGTGGCGGGGGGTGGAAGGGGGGGGCTGGCAGTGCGAAAATGTGTTGCTAACTTAAATTTATGCGACACGTCGTTGCCCCCCCCCCCACCCACCGTTCGACACCAACCAGCACAAATACCCCCCGATCAGACCCCTTCACCGCCCCTTCCTTGCCACTGCGGAACCAGACGCAGCACGCAAAAGAAAAGAAAATTTCTGTATACGGGACAAACTCGCATAAAACTCAAACGCAAGCGAAAAGTTTTTGTAAAGCTTAACTGAAACTCAACTTACAGTCAAAAAAAAAATCAAAAAAAAACACAAAGCCCAAAAAACTAAAGTGCTCACTTTGCTCCCAACACTGCTCACAGAATGCAATTGACACTGGGCTGGACTGGACTGGACTGGACACAGGACGCACACAGGTATCCACCTAATCCACCTAATGAACGTACAACAATGGGCATTTTCAGAACATCCCCGGCCATTGTAAGGCCCAAACAAAATTAGCGACTTTTTGATCAAATTAAAAACCCATTTGACCAGCTGCCTGACTGATGGGTTACACGGAGAGTAGCTTCATTAAAATCCACCCGAACCTTTGCTGACATGACTAAGCCCCGGGTAGATCAATCAAATGCTGCTAAATTGAGTAATCTTCATAAAAGTCTGGTTTTTGCGAACAATGCAAAACATGTTTTTTGAAAATCTGTAATATGCTTGCTACATTTTCAAACAGCAAAATTTGCGTTCTGCATTTGTGATTTGTGCAAAGCTAATCTTGATGTTCGGAAATGCATTTAATAATAAGATTTCGGTTGCATAGCATTTATCAGGTTGCAAAACGTTGAGTGAACTTGCAGCAAAGTGTTGCGTCAGCGCCAGGCTGCCTTGCGGCATTTAATTTGATTATGGCCATCACATAAAGAATAGGACAAAAAGGTCAACTGGACAATGAGTACGGTTCAATGGCTATTCAAAACTGGCAGCTCGATAAGTTATTCAATTTCAGGTAATCATTGCAGTTATTAACTTAACTGACATGCCAATAGTCAACTTAAAAGATTACTGACAAATTCAGTGATTACTGATGCAATCTACTTGCAGTCTCAAAATGTGAATTGAAGCAAAAACAAAATGCACAATATTTATTATTATGTTAAAATAGAGCAATGGGAAGCCGCACACAGAAAGTGAATTTAATTTTCTAAATCTCTACATGAAAATTGCTTAATAAACCATAATTAATTACATGTTATGGAAAAAGTTTTTAATTGCAATTTTTAGCTTGGGATATGTGGAAACTTGCCTAACAATTGATTAGTTTACTGCATTTCTTCGACTTTATTTAATTACAAAATAAAATAACATATAAAAAAAAAAAAAAAAATGCTTGCTTGCAATTTCCACACAATTTCTAATCCATTTATTTACTATTTTGTGCAACTGAAATTGTTGGTCTTCCACTGCCGAACTTGGTCAAAGGACAAATGGATTGGGTCCTTGGCTCAGTCATTTCGCTTTCCGTTTGAATTTCCTTTGCGCTCGATGAAAATGCTGCTTGATTTCCGTTCAACGCTTGCTACTCCTATTTTGAGCTCAACATGATCCAAAACACACACTCACACACACACACACACACACACGTGTGCATGGGTATTTGTGCATTTGTTTGTTGGTTTATTTGTTTGTTTGTTTGTTGGCTTAATAGTCATCTGGGAGCTACGGCAACTTCTGGAAGTGTTCAACTGGATTCGTTTAGCCATCGCCTGCCTTTGTGCAAAACATAAAATAAAAGACGTCAACACTTTGCCACATACATAGATGCTGTATGTATGTATGTTTGTATGTTTGTATGTTTGTATGTTTGTATGTTTATACATAAGCGAAACATATAGCCAATTTTGTGAATCCGCTTAAGTGCGACATTGATTTCCGTCAACGATTCTTGACACTGGGCCAGCCAGCGAGCCACAGCGAACCACAGCGAACCACAGCGAACCACAGCGAACCACAGCGAACCACAGCGAACCACAGCGAACCACAGCAGCCACGAAGCCACGAAGCCACTCAGCTACACCCAACCAGGCCAAGAGCTGCAGTCCCTTTAGCTGATGGGCTGGTGCGAAACTAAAGTTCATTCTATTTTGGAATAGCAGCTAAAAGGCATAAACACACACACAAACACACACACGCACACACAAACACACACACGCACAAACACATACACGATAGTAGTTACGCATTTTGACTCTCACACACACACACACATATATGCAGGGGGGGTGTCGAATGGACGAAGCGGAGTTTTAGGTGCGCCAAGAAGAAGGATGCTCCGCATCCTAACATCCACATCCACATCCACATCCACATCCGGCTTCACACGTTGCTGTTGTTGATATTGCTGATGTTGTCGCTGCGACTGCCTGGCGCCTGTGGCACTTTGCAAATCTATGAGTTTGTATGGCTGCTTGCGATATAAACTGCACACACCTACACACACACACACACACACACACCCACACACACACACACCTACACACACACACACGTGTATTTATAAAATATTGCTGGTAAACGATTTTTACATACCACACAATTCGTGTGCGTCTTACACCTTTCAGTTTTTCAAGTAGTGTATGTGTGTGTGTGTGTGTGTGTGTGTTTAGGTGTTTGATTAAATTCAACTAGGTCAACATACAACACCGGAGAGCAACAAATGAATTGTCATTAATAACTGAGCATTCGTATTAAAGCTGCCTGCTGAGGCAGAAACCACCAGAAACCACATTTCCATTCCCTACTCAGAGCAACTTACTCCTGGTGATATCAAGGCTGACAGCTGAGATTGGCTAGTAGGCTGAAACTGATTGAGGTTTACGGCATCGGTGCACTGACACAGCCCACAATGACTGAGCATAATAATAACTGAGCCACAATTTGCGTCAGTGGCAGGCGGAATTCCACAACTCGTTATCAGTTGCAAGACTGTGTCTGAGCAACTGGGAGGTACCCGAGCTGTGTGTGTGTGTGTGTGTGTGTGGCAACAACAGATATATATATATATATATATATACAATATCTATTCAAGCATGAGCATGTTGTCTCAAAAATCTTTTGTAATGAATACGTGCTCATCTTTCGCATTGCCAAGCATTTCAATTTGAACAAATGATTTCATAAACAATTTCATATTCTGTCAGCAGCAAGTCGAATATTTAGTTACCAAGTCAGGTAAATATATATTGCACAAGTAAACAATTAAACTAATTGAAACACAAATACCTTTTGATTAAATGTAATATCTGTCATTGTTTTCAATACCTGTCGAATTGTGCCAAATTTCCCAAAATGTTTCAAAAATGCATTCTTCGACTGTTTGCACGATATTTTATATATAGACAGCATAAAGTTCTCAAATGAAATGCCTTCGTCATTTGCTTTGCTTTCGAAAATCAACAAATTTTCAAGCATCCTGAAATTGTGTGCTCAACTTCTTAGCCATGTGCCAGTGTCAGAGCCAATGTGAGAGCCAGAGCCAGAGCCAGAGCCAGAGCCAGAGCCAATGCCAGAGCCAGTGAATATATGTTGGGAACAGCAAATAAACTTGTGAATTACGAGCGATAACTTGTTCTACTTCTGACTTCTGTTAACTGTAAATAAATATGAAGTTCAGATCTTTAAGGTTCAGCTGCTCTGTTGGCCAAGAAGACCCTTATCAAATAAGTCAAATTAACGCAGTAGATATAAAAGGCCAACATTCTAATAGCC